>VYXD01001701.1:0-44709 GCA_013397195.1 Hylia prasina | reverse complement strand
AAAAAAAAAAAAAAAAAATCTGATCAAGAGACACCATTAAGATAAGTGCTTGTTTTTAAGGTGTAATGATCAAAGAGAAAATCACTTGCTTACAATTACAGGAACATAAGTTGGAGAATCAAGTAAATTTCCTAGATCACAGGTAATTAAAAACAGCTTGGTTAGAGAAGAAAATTGATACAATATGTGCTTTATAGTAGCACAGTGTAAATTTCAGTGGTTCATATTATGCTCCCTATGGAAAAAAAATCCAATTGGAAAATCCAATCTTGGCAAAATCTAGGTGTAGTCTAAGAAGCTTTTCTGTTTCTAAAACATATGGTTCACAATCATACAAATATTGGTTTAATGACATTCTTTCTCAAATGTTTTGCAGTATAAAGGCAGACATCACTGGTTATCTTTAGAGGGGATATGAGTACTGAGCACAATAAAATGGTCAATAGACAACTTCGTTAATTAGATCCTTTTCTATTTAATTGAGTGGTTGATAATGAGAATGGCTCTGTGACCTGATTCTAAGAAAAATAAAGGACTCTACTTTGAAAGGGTTTTTTTTTAATTTCAGCAAATTATCTGGTGTGCAATTTCAATCAGGATGTTTGTGTACCACTGGAAGGCAGATACGAGCAATAAAGATGAGAAAATACAGGCAGCAGTGTAACTAGCAGCTCTCACTAGTCATGACAGTTTTTGCTACAATGAAAAATCTAATAGGATACATAGATAATACTGGATTTCTTGTTTTGATTTTACATTCTTTACTTGTTCAGTGAAGTGCAATAAAGCCAAGAAGACCACAAAATGACTGACACGGAGAGTTCAAACTTATCTAGCTCTTTCAAAGTCCTGATTTCTCTCAAATATCTACAAGTAGGGAAAGCAGAGAAGGAAAATTAGACAATGTTGTTTCTTTGCCAAGAGGCAGTCCCTAGGTCAGAGAATTCCCCGTTATAAGGCAGTATATGATGCAATAAGAAAAGTAATTTCTACAGGTACTTTCAGGAATTCAGGTTGAGTTTGGTAATACTCACTGTATTAAAGTGGATAAAGCCAAAATACTGCTTTTTCTGTGACCCAAGGGATATGCAAACTGTGACCCTTTTCACACTCCCACGGCCAAAGTCCTAATTCACAGAAGAGATTAAAAGTGATGGGTTTTTATGAGAAGAAGAGTGTAAAAAGCAAGGGTGGACCCTCCGGTGAAAGAGAGGAAATTAAAGGTGATGGGTTTTTCAGAATCAGCCCTGAGGAAAATAACTTCATAGAATTGATTCTCTTATGCTCTACCACTACAGAGGAGGCTAAGGAAAGGAGTGGAAGAGCTTTTAGTCAGCTCTGTATTACATTTGGTAAGCCTGTTCAGGACTCAGTATGCTCTTGCTGTAAACAAATGGCTTCCCAGACACCTTTCCCAGTCACAATTTTACACATTACAATTTTACACCTGTCCTTCCCTGGATCATGTGCTGCTGCCTCTCATGATATTTCAGGCACACGGTGAACATGCCCATTGCCAAGTTAATTCAATTAACTAAAGCAGCAGCAAACTCATTTTCCCTAAGGAAAAGGAAATCTGTCCTACTGAGACAGCAAACTGAACTGGTTCAGAGAAGAGCTGTCAGTGAGTTGTCACTGGAAGGGAATGGGGTTGTTCTGTTTGGCAGTGAGGAATCATGAGCTTAGCTCAGCTGTACATACCTTCAGCTAGCAGTGTACTCAGCAGCAATGCCCCTTGCAGAGAGGGCATTTTTAAGGGTCTGTTAATTCATCTTAAAGAACTTTTACACAGAGAAATAGAGGAAAAAACAGTAAATCAAACCAAGCCCAAACAGCTTCCAGGTGCTCTAACCAAACACTTACAAAGGCAATCTTTGCTGCTGATGATCCCAGACAGATGACAGCTTGCAACTTGAGCCCTTGTTCTTGGTAAAATTCTTCTGTAAAAAAGGAAAATGCGCTGGATACCATTTTGCTTTTAGTTTAGAACAACACTCAAGAATCTTGTTGGACCACAGCTACTGAAATAAGGACTAAAAAGTACCTTACACTGTTAAGCTTCCTCTTTACAATCAATTAAGTCAGCAGCCTCTGGTGTCTCCACCTCTCCATTTAGTAAACTCCCCATTAACAGAGTGACACAGATGTGTCCTATTAAGACCAGGATACTTTTAAGTAAAATTCCTCAAAATAGTTCAGGTTCAAACCAGGAGAGATTATATGAACAAAACAAAATGCTTATTTTTCCTCAAAGCTCTCCTTAAAGATAATCATGCTAAAATATCTTTGATAACATTGCATCAATAAAACTTTTTAAAGTACAGATATTCAATGTCATTCCTATGTAAAAATCTTATTACCAAGAAAAATTTTTCCTAAGACCTAGGAAAGAAACTGGAAGGTAAAGGGATACAAATGTTATTATCAAGAAGGAACACGTAAATGTAGAGTTTGAAGATAAAAAAACACCTTTTCAAGTAACTCATCTGGATCAGATAAAGCCCCGTCCCCAATATGTTTACAGTTTCACATACATCAGCGGGGCAGCATTTTCTTCTGTAGCAACATCAAAGCAGACAAAATTTGCCATGTATATCAAAATAACCACAGGTAGCCTCAGTCACTCTGGTGCCATTTTCTTGCGTGTTTCTATTCCGTGAAACCACTTGCTTTCATTCCTGTTAATGCCAGCACTTATGCATTACACAGAGCTTATCAAATGCTATAATGTTCTATTGAATTGAAAGCCGGAATCACTTTCCTGTCCTGCTGTTAGGATCATTACAGAGAATTAAGGAGGGTTTCAGCACAAAATATGTATATGTACACAAACATTTCATATATTTAAAAACTCTACAAATCTCACTGAAGTAACACCCTATGCGTACTCAAACTCATATGCACATGCCGCCAAATGGAGAAAGCATAAATTCAAACCAGCAGACAAGGGAGTGGAATCACCTAATGCTGCCCTAAGAACTATCCTGTCATTGCTCTTCTTGAAAGTCATTCTCTGAGTAGCCTGTAACAGCGGCAGAGAGGTAATCAAATCGTTCAATCTAAAATAAGTTGGTCCTGTACAGGAAGAAACTCTTTATGAAAAGGTGTATATGGGAATGGTACATAAACTCCATAACGGCCTTGGAAAGTAAAAGCAGAGTTACACATCATCATGGTGAAAATGGCCCAGAGAGCAGGGACTTTAGATCCTGTAGTATTCAAATGCTGCTCCTCACTATCACACGGTGAACAGCACTATCATTGCCAAGGGCAGAGCGAGTCATGGACAAGAGACATCTCCTTGAAGGACAAATGAAAGTTTTGCCAGTGGGTAAGGAAAAACACATGCTGGAGCACTTCAGGCACCTTTTTGCAGTTTACTGCAGTTGAAACACCTTCCAAATCTGGAGTTTAGAAGTGCTCCCAGATTCCTCTCCCACACTAAGCTAACACATCCCCCAGCTACTTTTTTCTTTGGCTGAAAAATCCACCCTGTACTAACTTACCAGTCTTTGAACATGTGACAACAGGAGAACTTTTTCTCGTCAGTTTTGCATATGTCAATTTCACAAAGAGTTTGAGGTCTTTATCTACAGGATTTTTACCCTACCATTACATAGAAGTATGGAGACAGTAAAGAAAGGTATTGCAAGTAAAGATGGCAGTCCCAAGGTGAGTCAGGATGAAGATCTGGATTCCATCATTGCATTTTAATGGACCAGATAGGGAGGTCACTTATTCTGGGTTTTTCCCATGTAATTTGTAACAGCACATTATTTCATGGATGTTCGGCTTGAGGTATTAAAATGTGATTGTTTAATACCCCAAAGTACAAACTGAATAAAATAAGAGTAAGAAATTAAAAGTGGTATATATCCAATCTGGGCTTCAGATGCTCCGTGTCCCCATTGTGGTTTTGCATGCCTAAGCCTAGATGAGAGCCTTTGTTTGAATCCCAGCTTCACTGCTTTAAGAGCTGTGAAGTTTCTAGGACATAGGGTCTTGACAACCTCTAGTTACCAGAGGAAAGCCATTCCACTGCCCCAATCACTTATAAGGGAGGTAAGAAAAAGTGCTTTAGGGAACTGATCCTTATGGCTATTGAGTTCTTAGTTGTTGTTTTTCAGATCTAGTCTTTCTTCACACTATGCCTCTGGGCAATAGCAGACTCTTGCCAGTCATATGCAATTGCTGCCTTCTCCGAGAGTCCCTAGCACTTCAAAGCAGCATATTGGAACAAAAGATTAGTATGGAAAGATACATATATTTTTATGTGGCACCAATGCTTTAAAACATTCCAAACAGTACTCCTGAAGTCCCATTTTAGCTGCTGATTGCATATTCATGATGATAAATGTATTTGTTATGGTTTTAGTTGTAGTATGTTCTGCAAAGTTTTAGGTTTTTTATATAAATCCACTTACACTATACTAGAGATAATTCATATATTTTCCCTTTTTCCAAATTTATGAGAGGCGTTACTGTGAAAAACAAGCTCATTGAGAAGTCCCTGTCCCTCATCCTTCCACACAGCTTCTAACTTAATATCATAAACAATAACATAGATATACTTCTGCCAGAGTCCAGATAAAGCAATGTTTTCCTGATCCTCAAAGTCATGGTTTGATTGATAAGCTGATAGGTTTCAAAGATTTTTTTCTTCATGCTGACTTGAAAAAGTATTTGATACAAAAAACTGAATGGAAAATGCATCTTTATGTTCCTGGGTGTTTCTTACACAATTCTCCAAAATTCTGATCTACAGTTCTATTCAAATACCAGAGGAGTTACAGATCCAGCAGCACATGCTGCTGAATTACACTTCACAAATGTTTTCTTTGTTGATCTTCATAACCACTTCACTTTTGGCTCCAAATGCCTCAGGATTAGTCAGGCTTTGTTAAGTAATTGCAGATATGGAGACAACTGACTTTCTACTAAGATAGGAAGCTCCTGTGATTATGGTGTAGGAACCTGATCAGGAAATGTGCTTCAGCAGGCAACAGTGCTATAGATTTTCAGTCAATTACAGTCTAAGCTCTTGAAAGATAAGCTTAGAAAGCTCCTTAAAGATAGGTACTTGCTTTAACATTTCCTTCATGTCAGTTCCCCTCATCTGTTAAATGGAGGCAACATAATTTCATTACAGAGACTTACAAAGGCAATTTTTCAAGGCTAGTTCTTTTTACACAGTCATTATGTTTCTTCAGCTTACCTGAGGGTATATGTGTAATCACCATGCCTTTTAAGACTGCTGCACATTGCATTCAGGAAACTATTGTTGTACAGATAATGGGATTCTAACAAATAGGGTCTCATAATTTCTTCATAAACAAAGAATATGGTTTCCATTTCCACAAGGAACATGCATCTTCAGGCTGTTAGGCCAGTGTCTTGGAAAAGCTATAAGTAAGGTTCACTTGTTCTTCTTATCCTATCTCAGAACATCCTCTGAAGTTTTCAAAATCCTAATATTCTGTGCAGAATAGACTGTGCAGAAGAATTTTGGAACTGAAATGCTTGGATGCAATATGTTCTTACAATAGGTAAGTATCTGGACTGCATTTTAACTACCCCCTTTGACATATCTATGAATATGGGTTCCCATATACACATATGCAAACTTTATAATGTCTAATGTGTGTGTATGAATAATGCACATAAACAAACCATGTTATCGTCCCAAATTGTTCCAGTGGGAGAGAAGCAAGTAGGTAGATTTTTTTTTCAGATATTGGCATCAGCTGGAATTGTGAGGAAAATCTGTGGCAGTCAGATGATTTTGAGTCCATTCCTTTCCAGCTTACATACTAAATGTGAACTGAGGAGATTTTCAGCTATTAAAATATGACCACGTAGCACATCATAGGATTAATGTAACATCTCAAAAGTCCCAGCAACATTATTTAAAGATAAGCACTTAGAAATGTACCTCCTAAGTCTTTCATTTCTTTATGCAGGAATAAAGAAATGTCTGTTGTAAACCAGACATTTTTGTAGCAGATTTGTATCTGAGCTATGTATACCAATGTATTTCCATGTTTATTCCTTCTATTTTTTATGATGTCCATTAATCCAAAGCAGGGGAACATGAAAGAAGGACCTGAGACATTAATCTCAGGACTCCAAATCACAGGCATGACATTGACTTTTAGTATTTAGATGCTATGGAGAACCTCTTTCATCTCCATAACATTATGTCATCCATAACACTTTCAATCATTCAAAAACATAACATAACATTTATAATAGTTGACAAATAGACATTTGCTACAGGAATATGCCAGAAAAGATCACAGATAATTTTGTGTTTTCCACCCCTGCAGCAGAGCATAAGGACATGTGCTCCTGTAGAATACTGAGAGAAAGGAGGAAGGAGAATTTCCTATGTTTTTTCCTTCTAGTCAGCTCCTAATGTTTTCATAAGCCTTTACAGACATGGAAAACTACGGTCCAAATATAGGACCATATATAGGACCAAGGAAAACTCTACGAACCCATAATAAAATCAATCATTTCTTATAAAAGGATTTGCTTTGCAGTCACACCCCATACTTACTGCATAACTCTGTGCAGTACAAAGTTTCCAAGTAAAGCTGCTGTAAAGGAGAGGCTGGATGCACTTCCTTCTTCCATCCCATTTCTCCTTCACTGTTCAAAAATCACACTCCTTAGAAGTCAGATTTTTTTTCAAGTATTTGGTCACACTTACTGCATATTTCAGTACCACTCATAAGAAACTCACCTGCAAGTTTGGACTCTCATTTTTCTACCTACACTTTTATGTGCAAAAGACTAAAAGAAATCTAAACCATTTCCTAGGCGCTGATAGGCAATCACCTCTGAAATCGAACAACTCTTGAGACAACACAAAGTACGTCCTTGCACGTGAATTTAGTCTGAGTTAAAGATCTCTAGAACAAACTATAATTGTAGGAAGAACCAGTTATTTATAACATTATTATCCATAATTAATGCCCTGAGAAGCAACATCAGCTTTACTTCATCTTTAAGATGCCTTCTGACACAAACCATTCTATGAAGGGAATCTCGCTGTATAGCACAATTCCAAGTGTGATGTGACAAAACTTGTCATTTTCAGCTCTACTTCAAATACAAAAGTAAACTTTGTTGAAACTCTAATTGTTTTTTGATCTGAGAACTTTTCAATTTTGTCTACTGTGGAAATATGAATCAATCTGGACATTTATAAGAAAGGAGATATATTAGTGCATCCGTGCATCCTAAAACTACCTTATATCTGACAACCCAACTCAGATATTATGACTTATATTAAAAAATAGTTTATCATGGAAAATGATGTGTCACCACTGATGCATAACAGCCAAAAGATTAAATGCTTGAACTCAAGTCTCAAGTGAATGCTGGCTTGCCATAGGTTCTAGATAACATAGCTGCTTCACCTCTGTCTCTTAACTTCATTTTTTATATTCCACACTAGCAAAAAAAAGCAAAATTGTTTCATTTTATTATTCCACTGATACTATTGAGCTATCCCATAACCCAAATCAAAACAAACAAACAAAAAAAACAACCCAGTACCATAAATTCATTTCAGACTGTTAGGAGAGCTCAGTATTAAAAGGGAAAGAAAATGCCTTATTAGAAATCTACCAATTTTTATTTTCACTTATCAGTACAAATGCAGCCATCTCGATAAATCAATATATATAGAATATTCCAATAATATTTACCTGTAATATGACTGCACAGAAATCAGAATTGGGATGAATAAAAGTGGACCAAAATTATTCAAGTAATGATTGGAGTTGTGAATGTTGCACTGAAATTAAAAAGATAAAATTAACTGTCTCAACAACAACAAAAAAATTTTAGTCTATTGTTAGTATATTGTATATGTAGTATTTTCTAGGATAAAGGAAAACGTGGCACAGCTCACTTGAGAAAATAATCCCAAAATGCAGCTGGATGCCCAAACCAATGGCAGCGCATGAGTTCTGCCAATGTTGTCTGTTTATTTTTTTAACCTAACCACAACTCAAAGTAGCTAAATGTTCCTCTTATCTCACTCTGAAAATACAGTTAAACAAGGAAACCAAAAATTGTCTCAAAAAACAGTCTTTGCCTTCTCTCATATTCTAGAGACTTCAGGTAAAACTGCAGTTTCAAAACATGCAGAAGAATGGTCTACAGAGAAGCATCAAACCATCCTTCTTCAGTATTGTCATTTCAAGAATAATTTGCAATATTGTGATGATACTCATCGAATTATTTCTGTGTTGCAAAATACATCCTTTTTTTCACATAGTTGTTGGGAGTTATCCATTCACAGGGAACATAAATTAAGAAGAAACAAAGGGAACCAAGTAAACAAGCCAAACTCCACTTTCTTAAATCCAGCTAACAGTACAATCCATCATTATCAAGTTAAATTCCCTGACTGAAAAATAACAACCTTATTATCTGGTGTTGCCCATATAAATTAATTTTTAAATTAATGATTTAGAGATATCAGTTTGAACACACTAAAATATTTATGGGGCCTTACAAAGCAAACTAATTTCTTGGAGTTCCTTTCACTGGAAACAGGAGACCCTTTATATCCATTGCACACTCAGTGCTGTCTTTTCTTATATGCTTCACTTTTATCAATTTTTACATCCTCTTTTCAGGTTACTTCTATGTTCTCTCTAATCATTAGAGTATTAAAACATTTCCTGGCCATAAACAAGGAAAGCAGAGCTACTCACTTGTAGGGCAGAATCTGAGATTAAAATAAACCAGAAACACTCTTGGAAATCATATGAGAGTCTTCAGGTAACAAAAGAATAGGTGGTATTTATTAACATATGTCCTCCTACAAGCCTCTTTTCTGGAACAGTCATAAAAGATATGCTAAGGAAGCCCCAAATGATGGATGCCCTGCAGGGACTAAGGCAACAGTTTTCATCGCTGTGTTCTTAAGCTGTTTTTCAATGCTACAGAGAACTGAACTTCTCTATCACAGTTTTGACCTTCCTCTGTGGTAGGATGTGCATTTCTGTCAAGTAGTGCTATGAAACAACATGGTCACCAAAGAGATCATTCATGTTGTTTTACCACAGATGAGTCTGAATTTCTATTTCCACAAGTGAAAAGCTAGAGCTGCATAATTTTCTGTAAACTCAGTAGAAATACTTGGGACTCATTGTATCTCACATGTTGCTATGCAGGGTAGAAAGGAAAAAATGTGAAAACATAAAAGCTTGGCTTTTCACAGTACAAATAACTAAAAAGCACAATATTAGGATGCAGAGAGGAGTCTAACTAGCAAAAAAATAGAGCTGCTGGCTGCAGCTCAGGTATCATATATGTTACTAACACAGCTACCAAGAAGTTTAAAAAACAAAACAAAAAAGAAAAGCGACAAACAAAAACAAGAAACAACCAAAACAGTATTTATTCATATGGGAAGACTACTGGACCACCCTTTCTGCTCTTTCTTGATGTAGCAATTCCAATGCCAGGAGTTTGATTCGACCCTCAATTCTGAAAACTCTCTATATACGCAGAACTTCTATGCATATCAAAACCCGGTTTAAAGAACAAGACTTGAGACCACCCTGTTTAGAAAAGAGCCCACTTCAGAAGAGCCAAGTGGAATTCCCTGGTTACTCAGGTTTTTCACAAACAGGATGTTGCTCAGATGCTGCTGAAGAGTAATGTTGCAATTCATCAATTTAAAGGAGTTTGTGCCATCAGCCTGACTGTTATTTGGAGATGCGTGAGCAGCCGCTCTGCCCTAGTTGACTACAAAAAAGGAAGCTTTTGTCACCACATGTGATGGCTCCAACTCCAGCATTGCAGTCTTAAGTGAATATTGAGTCACATCTCAGGAACTGTAAGAAACAGCCAAGCAGATGCGCTCAGTCAGCCTTGTCAGCTTTTCCCTTGTGCAAATCCAAATGTTTCAAAGTTTGATTAGCACTGTAGAGAAAAAAGACCATCTGCTAACAAACCAAATGCATGTCTCACTGCAGAAAAGGAGCAAAGAGCTGTTAGATACCTGCAGTGCTGAAATGCAAAAGAAGTAAGAAATTGTCATTTCTCTCAAACAACTGTGTGCCCAAAATAATGTGGTAAACTGTGAAACCAACACAGAAAAGGTAAAGTCGCACAATCAGAGCACTTTTTCTTACAGTCCAATTTTGCTTTATGCCAAAATACAAGAAATACTGCTGCTGTATCCAGTTTTCTAATCAGATTAAGGAAATCCATTATTCACTGGATAAAATGATCATGATTATTTTTTTAGTTAATCCTAAACAATTTAGATTAAATTCCTAAGCCTTGCATCTGCTTAAATTCCTGCTGAAAAGCTTTTGGAACACCCGTTTAGCCATATGCTTAAATGGATAATATAAGGTCACATTCAGTAGAATCCTTCAATGAAAGGTATAAAATCTTTTTACAACTCTTGATGGTTTTGAAAGATTGGCTTGAGGTGAACAGGAAAAAGAAAAAAGGTCTCCACATCAATTTTGGTTCTGTTTATCCAACAGCTATTGCTCCATAAAGATTGTTAGGAAAACACAGAATTTGGAGTGATATTTCCTTCATCCCTGCAATATCTATTACTTCATGAAATAAATGACCCTGCAAAAATGTCAATTTATATATTTTGAAACCAGTTTTAATTTAGGCCTCTTGTCACAATACAGGGCAATATCATAATTAATGATGTGAAACTGGTAGCTAAGATGTCATTACACATGGGAATGTCACATTGAATCAAGTTAAACTAGCCACTAAAAAAAAATTCAGCACTGGAATATTAGTTTTTATACGCACAGTATATCAAATAAATCTTTGACTAGCCAAAAAATGCTATGGATTAAATATGATATGGGATGAGCAGCTTTGGAACATAGCTGGCCTGGAATCTCAAAGTGCCAGCAAATCAAGGCCTATGGGTAAGTCAGGCTATTTATTTGCCAAGTTGACCTACTTCTATTACCCTTATCATTCTTCTGAATACCATTTACAAGTCTTTATGTCACAGCAAAAGACAATGTTAATTCATCAGCAGTCTCATGTAGTTTCTAAGAAAGCTGCATGCCTCCTGAAGCTGTTTTTACAAGGATTTATAGGAAGTGCTCTGAGCTGCTCAAAACACCTTTATCCTGCTACCAGCAAGCTTTTTTTTAGATCAAATTAGCATTACACCTAAAAAATAGGCATAAAATCTAATAAACATTTATGCCAGTTTTAAAAATCCTTTCCTTCTTATTTTTCATTACAGAAATAAACTTATTAGTGCCATAAGTTACTCCTCATCTAAATAGTCACTAACAAATTTTTAAAACACCATAACATAGTTGAATCTGCCTGATAGTCTGGAAGAATGGAATCTTCTAGAACTACTTAGGAGCCACAGAGTCCATTCCCCTTGTGGCTGTGTCCTTGGGGTTCCTATGGGTAGGTAGAGGAGGTGCTGGGAACAGAAGCGGAATTTACACTAGGAATCTGAGCTGTTGCTTTTGTAGAAGAAATTTGTGGCTTATCTTTATTCCTTTGTATTCAGTACATCTTCCCTCAAACAGCACACATTATTCATTGACTAACTGGAACATAACAAAGTCATTTAAAAACAAACAACTACAAAATCTCCAAGTTTTACTTATTGTATATGCATCAGCTTATGGCAGGAGACCTGTCTGCTATTACCATGTTCTGATATATGGCTGTTCTTATAGCAACAAATGAGCACATGTAAAAGCTGTTGCAGCACTTATGTTGGTGGCTTTTTACTCCATTTTGTAGATGAATCTTTTTTCCCTTTACTAATCCTCCTCTAATAATCTTCATTTGTTTAAACTTTATTTGTACGTTTGAATCAAAATTTCCCCCACAAGTATGAACTCTACTCCCATGAACAGTTTCTCTAGCCACTCATGCTTATACAATCAGACTTTGCAGCTACTGGAAGAACTGACTACTACCTGGAGATGTAACCAGGCTCATTTTGAACTGGTTTGTTTGGACAAAAACTTCAGCGAGGATTCAATCTCATGGGCTTCCTGATGACTCTCCCCTCATATATCCAAACATTTCCACAGGCTTATATTAGAAGCCCACACTGCTCCCACTGCAATCATCAGCTGCTTTAACCAGAAAAGAGCTGTTGGCTGCAAAGCTAGGCATACAGCAGACACTTCTCCACTGTTTTATAGATTCACCTTTAGGCAGTATAAATATTTAACAAGGATGTTTTGGGAGCACCCCTAAGGAGAATGCTTTCTTGCTTCTCTCCTCTCCGACAGATATTTAACTTTCCTCTCATGCAACCCTGATTCTCTGTATCTTACACCCATCACTTAGCTCTAATGAGCTCTTTGGTACACACTCAGGCAGGACTTGTGACTCAGGAAACATCTGAGAGTCCATCTAGTCCATATCACTCTTTGCTGTCTTGATACACAGTTCAGCTCCTGAGTTTGTGATGTGATCATGGCTTTGTATGGAAAATTTGTGTAAAAAGTCACATTAATGAAATGCACAACAGTGCTAAGTGATGGTATGCAGTAACTGTACAAATAGATGCTTTTTGTTGTATTAAAAAAAGTATTTTTTCAGCAGTAATTGTATTTTGGTTCACACATTGTCCCATTTTATTATGATCATAAGTGTTTCAACACTACCTATGCAGTCCTGTAGATGACTGAGAGGATAAAAGAGAATTTTATTTGCTTTTTCTCCTAGTCAGCTCTTAATGTTTTCACATGCCTTTAGAGACATCACTGCTATAAAAGATACAGTTGTATGTATACTTGAAAAAGTATTTCATGCTGTGCATGCTGTCTCAGGTCACCAATAATCTAAATTGTACCCATTTATACTCCAGGGGACTTTTCTTTTATTCTTTGTTTCTCTAGGAAGAAGCAGTTAAAATCAATCAATCAAAATTTTCTCTAATTTTAGAATATTAGCACCAAAGCAGGGGTGTAACAAAAGGCAAAGGAATGGGATACAGCAGCACATCACATAATATCATCTCTAGGGAAGACTTGGTGCACTACTGTTGTTTTGCCTTTACCCCTATGAATATAGAAAATGTACATTTGTAGGGAAAGGATATACCCAAAATGTAAGGCATAGCCCAGTGTTCATAGATAGGATGCCAGCCTCACCTGATGCTCCCCTTCATATCCCACAGTCCTTATTCCTTAAGTATGTAAGAAGATTGAAGCCACTACTTCTTCCTTAATTATCTTCTCTCTAACCTTTTATAAAGGGGGCTGGGCGGAGGATGGGGAGGGTTGGCAAGAGAAATGTTCCTTTATTTGCACTATAATGGTCTTCATTCCTTAAAGTAGTGCTGGGCAGATATTGGACAGGTAGGCTTTTAGTGTAGTCATTAATTCTGTACCTAAAATATCTCACTATGGAGCAAGAAAATGCAAAAAACAAAGAAGCTCACTGCTTGTTGCAGTAATGACATCACAGAGGTCTCAAAAATCAGCAAAGTTTCTAGGGCATGCAATGGATAACAGATCATAAGAGTGTGCTTTGTATTATTCAGTGTGCCTTCTCAAGTACCATACAATTGCCAAATCTAACAAAGGTTAGCATTTGGCTCAAGTGACTAGATGAAAGTGAGGCAGGTCAACTTGCCAGTCTGAAGGCATTTATGGTAAAACATTGGCAGCACAGTTTCTAAGGTGAGAGAGGAAAAGGAAGTGAACATATTCACTTTGAAATTCAATCTTATTCAATTCAAATACCCAAGAGAACATGAACAATGTATACAGGTGATCTCTGTGCCAACCACTGCAAACTGGAAAAGACTCAGAGACAAAATTATTCTCTTTGTATGCTGAGATGCAGAAGCTCTAAGGAAATATTTAATAGTTATAAATACAGATTAAAATAATATTGCATCAAAATATCAACTCTTTCAAAGGGCATCTGCTGGCCAAAAAAAAGGAATAACACCCTACAAAAAAAAACAGCCAAACAAACAAAATAAAAAACCACCAAACACAGTAATTCATACTACCAAGGTAGTTTACCAAGAGACTGAGTAAGAAGATCTGCACCTCCAGTCTCAGCTGACATACAAACGAGGACAAGGAAATGGAAGAACAAAAAGGTGTGAGAATACACATTAAGTATCATTTCAAAAAACAGGAAAAGCCCAAATATCAGTTCACTAGTGGTGAATGGAAAAGTCCTTCTCTACCTCCTCCCCTCAACGATTTTTGCCTCAAATCCTTGCAACCTATCACCCCTCCTTCATCAGCTTCTCTTCTGCCAGAATCAGAAAACTCGGAAGGTACCTTTGGAGGTCATCTGATCCAGCCCATAAATTTCTCTCCCCTCCTTCCTCCAAGTTAATTTGGCATATTGCGGTACCTAAAAACTACTTTAAAAAACCCAGAAGTGTTTTTTATCATCTTCATGAGTCAGACCACATCCCAAAAGTAACATCTGAGGTCAGATCAGGTAGGACCCCAAAACTGGGAGAGCAGAAACACAAGCAAGTTTCTTCTTTCTGAAGGCAGCAAGGCATTATTTAAATTCAGCTACACACACAGTCATCCCATCCTCTCTGATCCACCCCTTGTGGAAGATTACTACTTAGTTTTAATTTTGTATTTTTCTTCTGTTTCTAATAAACTACCTGAATAGGTTCAGGGAGGTAGCACACTGTGTGTCTCTCTGAAAGCATACTATCAGAAGAGTTTTTATTTTGCTCTGCCTTAGGAACTCTTCTCTAGCTAGGCAAGCAGGCATGCTTACTGATGCTGCTAAGACAACTGCAATGAGAGATTAAAGATCCATGAGATTTGTCCCCCTAAATCTCATAGGTATAGTTCAAAAACTCTATTGTATGACTCTTGAGGTTATTTTCCTCTAGCACATGTTTCTATATCTAAGCTCGCTGCTCTTTGAATGACCTCACTAGAAGCATTTCAAGGGATTTTCTCTGGTGCTACACTTCTGATGTAGCCAAACCATGAGGAATTGCACTGGGAGCCAAGCCAAAGTAGGTGCTACAACCAGCCACTGCTACATGCTGCGGACTGTATGACTCTTATCTGCTGTGAGCATTGCTTCCCTTTTGATTCTTTTCCTTTAAAGATGTGTGGGTGTTTGCTGGCTTGTTGTTGTTTTTATCAATACCCACTGCTATCTTACTTCTACCATAACCAAAATGTATTTTAAAGGATGTGGGATTTTAGGCAAATAAATTTAATTCTGCCTTGCCCCTGATTCTACATTTATTTTCCCCTTATTTTAAGGGCATCACACTGGGCTCTCAATTCCATTTTCAAGCCAATCTCAGACAAGTACCAGTTCTTACCCTTTCCCAGACAGGTGGCCAGCCAAGAGATTTTGAAGCATTAGTGCTCAACTCATTTAAACTTCCTTCAAGACTGAGTGATTTCTGGGAGGCATGTCAACCTCTATGACCTCCCACTACACTGTACTTTGCTGCTAATCTCTCTGCCATCAGTCCTTGAAACGCAATTTTGCATAATCTACACCGGGCAAAAGGAATTACAAATATTCCAACAAGCCTGTTGCTCTACTTCTGCAATCAAGTTACAATGTTACTTAATTTTAACCAAGTATTTTCATCTACCTTTATGTACAGATAAAGCTCTATCTATTCATATATTTTTATCTGCATATATATGCATATGCATTTTTATGTGGCTGAAAAGACACCTCGTTTAAAGACTATGGTGAAAAATTCGGAAGCTTAAATAAAAAATACTAAAACAGTCAACACATCCAATAATATATAATGGGAAGGTAAAATTTGAATTGAAAACATTTACACTTTCTTCAGTATGTCACATACACTAATCTGTAATAATTCTAAAATCACAAGATAAGAATGACATTAGTGGTTTGAATGAATACTGACCTCTGACTCTGACTTTCATAAATCCCAATTATAAACTGCATGCTGGAAGTTCTGGAGACTCCAGCTGCAGCAGCTGTTTGAAACATATGGCTCCTTCTCTTCAAATTACCAGCAGTCCCTTGCAGGAGTTGCAGAAGGGATCACACCAGTGCCTCGGTTGACTCCAGCATGTAGAGCACTGCCCCCTCATAAGACGCCAGGACAGCCAAACAAACACTGTCAGCTCTAAATTGGAGCAACTGAAAATTGAATACATTCGATTCTTCAATACATTCAATGCTTCAGCTGCTCCTGCCAGGGAGATGGTAGTTTTAACTGAGAGCTTAACTGTCTTAAACTACCACAGCAGGATTTCTCCAAGTGCAGGAAAAGTGACTGCAGTTTTTTGGTGGTGTTACTTTACAGCGGGTGACTGGTGACACTCAGGCCTGCCAAATGTCACATAAGATTTTAATGAGAACATATGTAATAGCTGTGCTTATTTGAGGATACTTTGCTATTTGAAATCAAACAAGGGAAACACTTCTCTGCCAGAAGAGCTGAAGAGCTCAAGAGTCAAATGCTCAAGAGTCAAATAGGATCGTGCCTGTACTGGTTTGAAAGCAAAACCAGTGAGAGACTCCAAGTCAGAAGTACAATTTAATAAGAGCAAAAGAAAAGCAGTAAAATAAAGTAAAATAAAATAAATTCAATAGTATAAAATACCACTGACAGAGTCAGAATACAACCTGACACCCTGTTAGTTAGGGTGGTAGTAGCAGTCCAGATGAAATGGTCTTGTCGAAGCAGTGGTCTTGTAGAAAGGTCTGGTAGCTCTTGTCCTCCATGAATCCAGTGGGGGAAAAAGCTGACTCTGCTGTCCCAAACCCAGGATTATATGCAGGTGGGAATGCTTGGCTCCTCCCCCTGGGTGGAGCATCTCACAATGGGCTGATATCATTCTATGAGTCATGTAATGGGTTCTTGATGGCCCATTAAACAGAAACGGCTTCTGGAGGGAGTTATCTGTGAGTCATGGGGCAAGGCATTGATGGGCCATTAGCAGAAGATAAGGGAAACACTGCCGCACCTGGTTCCAACACCTCATGAAGATGGTGATAGAATACATACTTTGGGCACATCTTACATTTTTAACCTAAGCTTTATATATCCTTCTCCTGTGTGCATTACACTTCAGCAGAACTGAGCAGAGTCTTGCATGCAGGTGTCAGGGCTGAAACTGGGGTTGCCCAAGAGAAGTTGGAAAGGAACTGAAGGAGCAGTGGATGTCAGCTGTAGTCTGTAAATTAAAAAGCAAGTGACCAAGGAAGAAATGAGAAAGCATCAATGGGAAACTGCAAGTCAACAAGAACAAGCTGCCAAAGGATGATTTTTTTGATTGTAGATGCTGTTGTTTCCACTTGTTTCATCACAGTGAGTCATAAATGGTCAGCAAGAAAGTTCTCTCTCAGGTTTTGGCACATAAAAGTTCAGAAATCCAGACAGTGCTACTGCAAAGAAAGCAAATTCACCCTCAGGCTAAGCACTGCATTCATATTCCAGCCACTTCCTTTCACAAGGGAAAAAAAAACTGTGTCTGTCTTGAGTTCAAGGGTTCAAAAGTAATACTTAAATGCTGTACAAGTAACACACTGTGCAGTTAGAGCTGCAAAGGAAATATGAGGATCCTCACACAGCTTTGGACTGACAGTGGCAGCACTCTGGCATTTTACATACCTAATGGAGAAAGGCAAAACAGGGAGAACTTCTTGCTTTTTTGGAAAAGCACAGCCAGAGGAGGGGTTACTACTCAAGAGAAAACAATAAAAAAGGGTTTGTAATGTATGCTGATAATTGAAGAACTGCTTAATCCTGTTCATAGGTCTCATAGCTTCTAAGGGAATTTAAATAAGCTAGTGAGGTTTAACATTCTTCTGGGAAATGAGTCTATGTATAACCTTGTATTTAATAATTAAAAGTCTTTTTTATAGGACCCAGAAAACTGATTATAGTAAATTACAATCTGAACAACCAACCACTTGATGCTATGAATAATGCAGGAAAACTTCAGGAACAGACCTCTCATGTTTGGATAGTCTACTGAGGATATGGGGCAATGAAGGACTTGGATGAATAAATGAGAACCACATGCTCTTGAAGAAGAGCTTCACCCTCCTCCTCATTAGCTCTAACCGCAGAGTGGCAAAATGTGCATAATTTTAGCAATAATGTGAATGGTATACTAATAATAAAAGAAACTTAATCCCTGAACTGAGCTGAATGTCTAAAGAAGAAAAAACCTGCCAGAAAATTGAGACAAAAAAAAATCCACAAAAGGAGCTGGAGGAAAAAAGGAGATTAAATAGGTAGAATGAACTGGCTTTATTGTGCCTAAGTATCAACTGGGTAAAAGGAAGGGTAATTCAAATAAAAGAATAGCTCAACCTAAGACACATTAACATGAGTTATTTCAATAACTTATTAATTTAATTAGATTAAATATTTTCTATGTTATTTCAGTAACTGAGCTAGCTATAAACAAATATAGGTGTATACATATAGAAGGAATGATAACATTTAAACATAAAAACCTTGAATCTCCACCTTTGTATCCATCACCACTCTTCCAAAAATCAATCCCTGTATTTCAGAAGATATTATTTCAAATTAGCAAGCAAAGAGTTTGCCTCTAAGGTAATAATGTCAAAGCTGAACAAAGGAAAACATTATTGGGGAATACAGAAAATGGAATTTCAAAAGTAAAAGCAGTATAAAATTATTTTAAAGCAAGAACATCTCAATACTATGTCATGTGAAGGAAAGCATTTCTACATAACAGGCCATTCTGAATTCTACCAACACAATAGTTGTCCTTTATTCTCAAACCCTACTAACACAGAAAATACCACATTCTCAGCCTTTTTGCTGTTGTTGAACTCCAAACCAGAGAGGTATGTCATAATTTTCTTCATACAGGGAAGTGATAAAATTACTTCATTCAGCCCCCTTTGCATTCCCAAGTAGCTTTTCTATGAACAATCATGGACAATGTATACTACAAAGCTAAAAAACATGCATAGACAATCAGGACAAGGTGTAAAAAGTATTACAGACAGAAGTCATGCTCTATCAGCTTTACTAGACTTTATTTCTGAAGCAGGTTCTGTTTAAGGATGTGACACAGTTTAACCCCAGCTGTCAACTAAGCACCATGCAGCTGCTCGCTCACTCCCTCCAGCAGGATGGGAGAATAGAATTGGAAACACAGAAGTGAGAAGACTCATTGGCTTCCAGTACAAATCCAAAACATAATTGCATAGTAGGTACTATGAAAAATTTAAATCTACTCCAGCCAAAACCAGCACAGGATGTTTATAGGTGATTTTTCTGTACAAAGATGAAACTCTGAAAGATAAACTATTTGATCTTAGACCTAGTTCATAAATAGAAAGCTTGAGAAACACCTTGGTTCAAGTGAGATGAAACCATTAATTGTTGGTTCAAATTTTGTCAGCAGTTGAATATTAAATGAATATTAGTCAGCTAAATTGTAAGAGATTTTTCCATAAATTATTCTTATAGGCATTTAACTGAATTTTCCCAAAATTTTTAACCTAAAAACTATCACAAGTTTTGGGGGTTTGTGGGGCTTTTCTTAGAAAAGGTAAAACAGGCAGGAGACGTGCCAAATTTAAAAAGACCAAGATGAAAGTCACCCCCATGTTTTCTTCAACAGATTTGTATACTTGGATAACTGTTTCCAGTTGGCTTTCTCAAAGGAAACTGTCTTTAGCAGTGAAAATGTAGCTATTTTATTAAGAAGTTCAGTTTACAGATTAAGTTCCATAATCTCTACAGCAACTTATATATAAGGGGTCATAAATATCTTTCTGTACATGTCATTTTAATGTCGGTTCCAGTAATAACACCAGATAAAAATCTTTCAGAGCTCTTGTGGTGTTCCACCTCAAAGGGAAAGGGAGCACTGAGGATTCATAGATGCCCACACTTGAAAAGGAATGTCGTAACTCACAGGGGCTGCAAAAAGTTACAGAGTTTTATTAGTAAATGATACACACAGAATGGAAATTGGAATAAGCTAGTCCCTTATCTTCTGGTATAAACACATGGTGGTGGATATTAAAAAAGAGGTAGGGTAAAAAAGAGAGAGAGATTGAAGAGAGGAAGAGGGACTAAAGCCAGCACTGGACTCTAGCAAAAATACTAAAATGCACTGTAGGTAATTTTTGTCTGTTAAATCATATCCTGTGTTTGCTCATTACAGAAATATTCTGTATATGTGACTAGAATTTTCCATTATGGGGCATAGCAAGGTCAAACTTCTACTGTACCCCTGTATTTTTTTTTAAGTATCTGTTACAAGTCATTTGACTGCTGCATACACAGCACACAGACAAATAAATAAGAGGAGCATTAAACAAAAGCTAGATAAGAGGTGACTGCTGAGAGCTGTGAACTAATGATAATGCTTTTTTCTGGTTTTCAGTGATGTACTCAGCAGCATACCTGCAATGACTAAAGTAGCAGAAAATCCCCCTATCTTCTTGTAGAATCCCAAGGATCCCAATTATTTTCAGAGGGCTACATTTTTAGCCCTACAAATAGCATCCACCAACTTCAATTTCTCCCTCTTAAAAGGGCTGAAAATAGTGACATTTCTTTTACACATTTGTTGTCATTGCAAATTTATGTCTGCCCATACAACATCAATATGATGGTTTTTCTAATTGGATCTATTTGTGGGAGGAAGAAGGATCAGTAGCAGAGAGAGACATAGAGATACATTTTCAGAGTTGAGCTAGGAAAAATATTGAAGCTGAAGTTTTATCAGTATGACAGGAGTTCTGCATCTAATTTCCATGAATATGGGAAAATAGAAAATCTTTCTTTATAAGAGCATATTTTTAGAAAGAGATGAACATTTAACTAAATCAGATGCTGTAATTATTTTTTTAACCAAAAAAAAAAGTCCCAAAGAACCCACTTAGAACATTTAATTAAATTTCTGAAGATGCACAAATTGTTCAGGAAGAACAATGGAGAGACAGAGGTACAGCACATGATGGGCAGCAGAGAGTGACCCAGGGACCAGAGGCCGAGCTCTTCATAGCCTACAGGTCTCACCACTCTCAGTGCCACAACAGTGAAAATCTAGTAACTTTGCTAGAAATACAGCTTCTGTGCTGGCTTATTGCATCAGCCATTTTACAAATACTAATGTCCAAGTATACAAAATGTTTTTAACTCCTCATTTTAATGCAGTAGAATAGAATAGATAGCCTTTTCCTCACCTATTAATTCACATGAAACACAGGTATTTGGTAAAGAACCATGGTAAGAAATGGTTCAGCTCATGACTCACGCACCGTACTACTCATGGATCTGGACTTCTGCCAGTCCCTTAAAAAGAAAAGTGGTATGGGTTTTTTGTTTGGTTGGTTTTGGTTTTTTGGGGTTTTTTTTGTTTGTTTGTTTGGTTTTTTTTTTGGTTTTTTGGGTTTTTTTTGTCTAGGACATCAGGACAGAAAGATATTGGTACCAGAAGTTGTCAAAATAAAACCCCAAATGATGCCTAAAGAGACTATCTGGAACAGAGGCTAGACAGAGCTAAAGGAATAAAGTAGGTATTTGTTAAAAAGACCTTCAAAGGATACACCTTGGGCGGCGCAAGAGCCTGACGGAGGCTACACCCAAGGTGGACGATGGATCACACGTTTTCACATTTTTATAAGTTTTAGTCCATTTACATACTGGGGTTAATTATCCAATTACAGCTTCAGGTTATGAAGCCCCATCCTCTCAGTTTGCTCTCCTCAATTCGCTGTTGTTTATATTTTTTGAGCCTGAAGCTGCAAAGGTGTCTTTGATTCTTGGGCTGGAAAAGGATTGTTTTGTCTAACTAAACTGTGAGGAGAACTTGTTAACACTTTCTATGAAGTTCAGAGTCACACACTAAGACAGTACAGAATCTGGAAAATATGAAAACTAAAACTTAAGGCATCAAAACCCCTCCCTCCTATCCCTCAAAAAAAAAAAAAATAGTATGGGGAAGGATGGTGTATTTATCATGAGTACAGTTGACTTGAAATGGCTCATTGTTTTACCCATATCACAAGGTTCAAGTTATTAAAAAAAACCCTACCTTTTGACATTGTTTTACTTAATGAAGTAGAAATTAATTGCTTGGAAATTATAGTTTTACATCAGGTTATGGAAGACAAAGATCCTATTTACTGCTCATCCTGAGGGAGGGAGAATTCAAAGCTCATACATTGAACGGCCCAAGAGAGTATCTTGACCATTGGCTAAAAGAGGATGATCTCAAGCTCCTGCTGTGAAAGCTAAACCATTCTGTAAAAGCTACAAAGTTCAGTGGCAGCTGGAATAGTGCCCAAGTGGCCCAGCTTCCAAGCAAGATATTTTTAGTTCACAGCACCTCCCAGATTGCATAACATGAATTTTGACTACAAAACTCCATCGTTTTTTGCCCTATCATTTTAAACCAACAGAATTTTAATTAAGTCTTGCAAAGCTAAAGAAGAATAAATTTATTTAAGTTAACATGTCTTCCCGTTTTTCACCAAAAATACATAAACTGAAAAATCAAAGCCTATCTATTGTCTACCATAGTGCATAGAAACAAGGTAATTTTCAAAATTTCTGTATAGTATTTTTCAACACATGGGGAGGAATGACGTTAATAATTTGTGAGTAACCTTTCCGGTTGCTGCTGCTATTTTCACACAAGAGTTATTTTTGGTTCACATATTTGAAGCTCAGAGGCTTTGTAATGTCAGTCTGAACACAGAGCTATTGCCTCCTTGTAATAGTATTTCCATTACACTGTCATTTAGTTTTAAGTGACTTCACATAGGGGGATATGTTAAAATTCTGGTCTCACTGTCTTTAGTTCTGCTTTATACTAAATGGATCTCGCACAGTGGCATTCCTGCCAGTAATGCTTTTTCTTACAGCAAACATCTCCAAACTTACAAGACAAAGTCTGGCTGCTGCTGTGGTGCTCCCCAAATTTCTGTCTCAGATAATAAACTTCTGAATCAGCAAAAACTTTTATATGTAATTACTGGAGTTAAGTTTCGGTGTAATAATCTATATTCCCTTTCACAGAATTTTGTTGCTTTGATTTTTGCAGCTTGTACGTTCTATTAAGGATGTGAATTATGGGGACAAACTTATTAGGGCCTTTTGCAATAGGACAAGGGGTGATGGCTTTAAACTCAAGGAGGGACTATTTAGATTATATACAAGAAAGATGAGGGTGGTAGCGAAAACTGGAACAGGTTGCCCAGACAGGTGGTAAATGCTCCATCACTAGAAACATTCAAGGTCAAGTTTGATAGGGCTATGAGCAAACTGATCTAGTCAAAAATGTCCCTCCCTGCTCACTGTAAGGAGCTGTAATCACAGGGCCTTGGAAAATGGTAGTAACAGCATTGTGTCCTTGGCTGGGTACAGAGGCTTCTAAAAGTGGGACAGTGAAAATTGAGGTTTAGCAGCTCTTTTCAAAGATAGTTTCCAGTACATATAAGTCCATGGGCCTTAATGGGATGTATCTATGTGTGCTGAAGGAGCAGGCAGATGTTATTGCAAGTCCATTTTTGATAATCTTATTGATGATGTTGACTGGAAGAAATTTTTAAAGACTGAAGCAAACCCAGTTGTCATAGTGTTAAGGAGGGCAAGAAGGACAATTAAGGGAACTACAGGCTGCTCAACCTCACCTAAGTCCCTGGAAAGGCGATGGAGCTGCTAATCCTGGAAAATATTTCTAGATATATGAAGGACAAAAAGGTCAGCAGTACTAGTCAGCAGGGCTTCTCCAAGGGGAAATCATGCTTTATCAATTTGATTCACTTCTGTAATGAAATGACTGGGTTTGTAGATGAGGACAGAGCAGTAGATATTGGCTATTTAGACTTCAGAAAGGTCTCCCATAAGATGCTCAAAGACAAGTTGTTGGAGTAGGGACTGGATGAGTAGACAGGGAGTGGATTGAAATGGCCAGGCCCAGAGGATGGTGATCAGAGCCATGAACTCCTGTGACAGGTCTTATTAGTGTAGCACAGATACCTAAAAGGAGGTTGCAAAGAAGATGGAACCAGACTCTTCTCAGTGAAACCCAGTGGCAGGACCACAGGCAATGGGCACAAACTGAATTACAGTTTGGGGAATTTTAAGCAAAGTCAATGGAAAGAAGGAGAATCAAGAAGAATTATTTCTCATTATACTTTATTTAATTGCTTATTTGTTTTCCTCTGGGCACAGGGGAAGGGAAAAGATAAGCAGTTTACTTTAATCAAGCGAATTACCTTTAAAGTCTGAAATTATCAGATTACCTCCCTTATGATGAAGGCAGAACTACTGTCAGTATCACTACTAATAGGTTTCAAATTGTTCTTGAATATGTTTCTAAACCAAATGTAGGACTAATGCTTGGACTCCAGGGTTTATCCGAGTACAATTCATTTCTGTCTCACCCAAGTTGGATCTATGACTGGATTTTTCCTCAGCTGTATCAGTGGTCATCAGATTTCTCTTGAAAACAGTGGTATGTATGAGATTTATATTAGATCTGTTTTCTTTGCTGCTCTGCTCCAATTTACAAGCAAACTGTGAGAACAGAGAATGGAACACAGAGGCCCAAAGTTGGGCTAGATATTACCACAGAAGAAAACAGGACCTCTCCTAATTAGACAAGGTAGAGGACACCTGCACTGGTTTGAAAGCAAAACCAGTGAGAGACTCCAAATCAGAAAAACAATTTAATAGGGAAAAAAAAGTAAAAATAAGATAAATACAATAGTACAAAAGATCACTGATAGAGTCAGAATACAACCTGACACCCTCATAGTAGGGTGGTGGTAGCAGTCCAGATGAAGGGGTCTTGTTGAAGCAGTGACCCTGTAGAAAGGTCCAGTAGCTCTTGTCCTCTGGGAATCCAGTGGGTAAGGGCCCCATGCTGTCCCAAATCCCAGATTATATCCAGGTGAGAATGCTTGGCTCCTCCCCCGGGGCAGAGCATCTCACAATGGGCTGATATCATTCTATGAGTCATGTAATGGGTCCTTGATGGCCCATTAAACAGAGACAGCTCCCGGAGGGAGTTATCTATGAGTCATGGGGCAAGACATTGACAGCCCATTAACAGAAGATAATCTGGAGGGAAGGGGCAAGGGAAACACTGCCCTACCTGGTTTCAACAGCTCATGAAGATGGTGATAGAATACATACTTTGGGCACATCTTACCTTGTAACCTAGGACAACACCTTGGAAGGAAACAGTGCCTAGAGAAGCTCCCTGAAGAGGCCTTTACAGCCTCTAAGCAAAACGTGCTTCTCACTACAGAGGTCACAACCACAGTAATAGTGGGTAATTCAAACAGAACTGAGGTAAACCATGGTAAATTCATGGATTGCTTACAGGACTGGCTGTCTCATCTGTGCTTCCAGAAGCCCTTTTGCTGAAGGACTGATGATTCAAATCAACAACCTTAATATCAAGAGAGAGGAGAATGAACAGGTTTATATGCACAAAAAGAATTTTAAATCATTCTAGTTTGATCAAGTCACATATATTTATGCCTTCTTAATCTGAACTGATAAAGAAGCCCCTCTTTATCTTAACACCAAGGTAACAAGTATTTTCTATTTATTTTTTCATTAATAATTTCAAATTGATCATTTATCTTATTTTACTCTTTGTCAGGATCACATACCAACTATTTTTTTACACAGCTTTAATTATGGCTTTTAAGAAAATGTCTGCCTGTAATGTAAAAGCTCATGAGGCACTGTTTTCAGACGAAGTATCATTATTGTATCAATACAATAGTATTAATTAGTGACTAGAGATTCTTATAAACAAATGTGATAGAGATCAAATTATAAACTTTAGGAAATCCACATTTACCAACCAGTGTAAGTTCAATTACAATAACCATGATCCATGTTATAGCTACAAGACAATACATTTTAAATAAAAAATGCCAGGTTTCAGGCAAGCTTCTAAACCCTCCGAAGTAAAAAGCTTAGCTGTGTGCATCCAGAGAAATAAATGTTCCAGGGTTTAAAAAATCTTCATTTGATCTATACAATCTCAGCACTCTTGGAAAAGGATGGACCACTTTTAAGTATCATACAGACCTTGACTACCTTGACTACCGACAGTGTTTGAACAGGATCTTTAAAATTTCTCAAAGGAATGAAAATAATGTCAAAAGAATTTTAGGCAAAAGTTTCAAGTGCATGCATTTTATTTCCTATGACACCTCTAGATAAATGGCATCATTTTCATTTTTATTTCTTGGTGCTTAAATTTTTTTCTCAAGATTAATTTTTCCTCTTCAGCTCACCATCCTTAACCACTTTACCCCTCTTCCCCAACCTCAAATGCTTAGCAGATAGCAGTATTTGTGGGAATGTTTTCATGTCTCCTAAGCCTTTAAATCCTCTTATCTATTCATGCATCAATCTATTGCAGTTGTGTACAAAATAAGTCCACAAAGGAGCTTTCAGTGCCATGCCAAAAGGAAAAGATTTCTCTAAGAGGACAGTTTGGGGCCTGTCGACTAGTAAATTTTATTCCTCTCACTTCATTCTTACTTCTTTAAAACCCTTTATGTCTCCTGCTACTCAAAGAAGATCATTTAGACTATTATCCAATGTGCTGCACAGTTCTTGATGATACAAATAGGAAACTATATTTAATCTCAACACCTTAAATTCCTTTTCCAATAGATCTTGTAAGTCTAAATCCAATATGCTATGTTTTCTTAGTAATAAATATCAACAAAATTATTGCATAATGATATTTCTCTCGCACAAGAAGTAATAAGGATTTGAATTTTCCATCTTCATTACACATTTCACCAGTGTCTAAAAACTAATATGGTAACAGCTGCAGGCTTGCCGGGCTTGCAGCTTTGGTTTTTCAGCCAGCACAAAGAACTACAACTACTGTTAATATGAGAAAAGAAAAATGCAAAATTCAAAGAAAACACTTTGAATCCCAATCCCATTGTTCTGTTCCAGCTACAGCAGAGAAGATATACTCTCATATATATCTTCATAGTGTGAATAGCAAAGAAATTCAGTTTTACATATTTCTTCTCACATTTTAGCATCAGCAAGTGTGATTTTGTATTTGGGTTTTCATCTGGTTTGTAAGACGATTATTTTCTTCTAGATAAGAAACATGAATCCTGGATCAATTAGAAGTATTAGCACAATAAAATAAAGGATGGCAGACCTGACCCACCCAGCACGTACCATCTCCCTAAACCATATGGAGAAATGCCAGTACTGTGCAGAAACATGAAGTCTTCATGAACAAAGGGACAAGTACAAGGTCTCATGCCTTATGAGGTGGAAAATTCTCAGGAAGGGAATCCACACAGCAGCTCCAAAAAACTTTTCTAATGAAGGTGATCTGCAGTCTTTGAAACCTTTGTTGCTATAAAGTCTCCTGACTATTTGGTCTGCCAGAGTGTTTATGCAATAAACATTGATATCTCTAAGGGTTTCTTACAGTACACAGAAGCCATATTTTACTGCCTTTCTTTACAGAACCACTACTATTTATGATTCTCTATTTAAATAAGAGACATATTTTTTATACTACATTGCTAAGCTACCAATCAAATGAGATTCTAGTAATAAAAAATTGGAAATGTCTAGTAATTTCTATCTGCTTTGACTTCAGCATAATCTATCTTACCTATCTATGCTTACAGTCCTTTCTGTTTGGCCACCTGCTGATTTCACCGATTTCCTAAATTATGCAGTTAAAAAAAAATCTTCTATTTAGTAGCTAATTCTATATGCAATCTTTTTTGCCTCCTTTAACCTTGAGACTCCAAAGACTTCAAGAGAATACAAAACTCACAGAACTTGAATTCTGAAGAAAATATCTAAAACTGGCCAAAAGAGAGAGATGATTTCCAGTTCTTGAATGAAGGGGTGGTGAAGACCAGAGAAAGCAGAGAGCCCAGTTAAAATAATTTCAAGATAATATATTATTTCAGGGAGTTTTGTACTAAAAACACGGGTATACAGATAATTTACAGTTATCTATCATGTTTTTATTTCTCTGATGAATACCTCAAAAGTATTGCTAATTTTTCAGAGACATGGAACAGTTCTCAGCAAGAACCAGTCAAAATATTCTTTGAAGCATCACCAAGCTATGCTTTCAGGAGCTCTGCTACATTCTGTCTGGCAAATGATCACGAAGTGGAGAATTAAGAGTAACGTACAAACATAATAAATAACACCGAATAAAACCTAAAGATCATTCATATCAACCCTCTCTCACTTGGGCCAAGAAGCAAATAAGACCCTCTGAACATCAGCTGGG
This sequence comes from Hylia prasina, assembly GCA_013397195.1. NCBI lineage: Eukaryota > Metazoa > Chordata > Aves > Passeriformes > Sylviidae > Hylia > Hylia prasina. The sequence continues at coordinate 16,435 of VYXD01001701.1, read as the reverse complement.
GACTAATTTACAGATATCAGCACTTTGCTTTTGGTAGACAAATGCTTGATATTTGTTGATATGATGCCATTAAAATATTATAGCATGCCCATACTTTAAAATCACAATTCCCAAAGAGCTTGCCATTATGCTCAGACAGAAGTCATTAACACACTAACAAGGCAGCAAGAATACTACAGGGAAAATAAAATTTGACTTTGTTATCAGCTTCATAAAGTACATCAAAAGAGTGCAGATGGAACGGCTGTTCCTGTCAGTGCATTTACACAGCCCCATTTATTACTCTTTTTATAGCCTTTCCTCACAGTATTTTTTATTTTGTTCTTAGCTTAAATCAGAGATCAGCAAGTAAGGTGCACCGTGAATTCACAAATTTATCTCTCTGGTGATACAAGAATGATATTGCAGAGAGGCTGCCTGGGTTGGAGTTATGATTCTTCACGGCAGCTTGTACAGTGCTACACTTTGCATCTGTGGCTGTAGAAGTGCTGGGGCCACACCAGCGTTTTGCCTGTTGTGGAGCAGTGCTCACACGCTATCAGGGTTCTCCCTCCAGCTCCACACCACCCAAATCCAAGAGGCTGGGAGTGTATCTATACTGTCTGTGTTTGCTGGTGTTGTGATGACATTACTTTGGTTTTGGTGTGAGGAATTTTTTGTTGTTGCTGCAAGAAAAATTCATTAAAAGTATGCAATGAATTTAAATATTCTTGATTATTCATAAATGTGTGTTTCTAAGAGATGGGGATAGAATGTACTGGATACAGGTGAGGTGGGGGCATCTCTGGGAAACCATATTTAAAAAAGGCACAGAAGGTGTGGGAAACAAGAGTGAGGAAAAACATGGGAGAAACAACTCTGCAGATACCAAGGTCAGTGAAGAAGCAGGAAGAGGTGCTTCAGGTTCAGGAGCAGAAATTCACCCCCAGCCCATGGTGAGACCATGTGGATCTATCCTGAAGGACTGCAGCCTGTGGGAAAAACCCACACAGGAACAGTTAGTGAAGAACTGGATATCCCAGGAAAGACTCCATCCTGAAGGAAGGGAAAATTTTCCCCAAATCAAGACTGTCTTGCCCATGACGGTAACTGGTAAGGGATCTTCCCATCTTAGTCTCAACCCACAAGATTTTCCATCCTATTTTCTTCCTCTGTGCGATTGACGAGGGGCAATGAGAGAGAGGCTGGGTGGTATCTGACAACAAGCTAAGGTCAACCCAACACAGCTTGTTCAGGACATGGACTTCTCAATCCCAAATATTTGCTGTGACATTAGTCCATGTATCCTGTGTGCATATTATCTCCCTAAAAACAGCTAGGAGAAATGTAACAGCAAGAAATTGTTGCCATTCCACATTTATTTCCCACCCACATCTTGAACAATAATTTCACTCTGCTGTGAACATAGTTTCAAAGGTCTAAATGTCACCCGTAGAGCTTCCTCCCTAGAAATATTGATATTGCCTTTCAGTGTCTTTCACTTCATCCGTCAGTAGAAAGTAATATTTTGTCAGCAATTCAAGCAATTCTAATTGACAAAATCTGTGCTCTTAATGTGTGTCAGTCAGGCATCATAATTGTAAAATCAGTTTTCACCAGAACCATCAGTATAATGTAATGAAAAATATTGCAGAAAGACAGCATAAGACAGAGAAAGAAATTAAGTGGTAAAGGTGAGGAAAATTTTGAGATTCTCAGCTTACTGAAAGACAAGTAAAAGTTCAGTGCCATGTTAGTTATGGAAATATTTGGGCATATAAAGCATTTATTGCCACCCTGTTTTGTACTCAGTCAAATATCTCTAACAGAGCAAAATTAAAAGGAGAAAAAAAATTACTGAAGTTAGTATTGTATTTCTAGCCTGTACATATTATATTATTATATTATATGATGTCATACAAGTCATTTATATTCTAGCCTATAATTTATAATAACAACACAGAATTAAGCTTACACAGTGCTGTAAGTATGGCTAAGAGCAATCATAGTACAAAATTTATTTAGTGTTTGAACTAAAGTTCAAGAGAATTTCAGGATAAGAAAGTTCTGGGAAAGTACTGAGCATATACAAAATTTCTCAATGTGTTTTGTGTTGCTTTATGTGCAGAAAAAGTCACTGAAGTATGTCATCAAAATGTTCTTCACCCAGATCAAGCCATTATATGTATGCACCTTGTATTCAAATATATTTGTACTGAGGTAAATTTATGGTAAGTTTAAATTGCTTTTAAATATAACCTCACCTTTAAATTGAAAAGTATCTCAAAACAGATGTGAGAAGCATGAATTACATATTAACTGAGAGTTTAAAAAAAGATGAAAAAAATCAACTTTATGGTATTACAATAACAATTCTCTTTCAGTGGTTCAATAAGTCTTGCAAATACATGTTTGTGTACTCTAAACTTGTGCCTTAATAAATGAAAATAATGGAGGTTAGAATAGGATTTTGCATCTCTATAGTATTGCCCTAGGGCTAATCCTAAATCTTATAACTGGTTAAAATACTGTATATGTTTTTAATAGAAAATAGCCACTTAACTCACTTTAATAGCTGACAGCTCTTGCTTATCTCCTGAAAAATTGAAACTGTGACAGTATATGGAAGCTCCTTTTCTATATCTCCTAGGTGACTCTTAATATGAATTCAATTCTGATCATCCTTGTTGTCAGTCAAACAGCAAGAGCAAAAAAAAGTATCCACATGCCTATACACAGTAAAGAAATACTAAAGGCTACACAGAAATCAGTAAGCAATCTTCTCTCTATTCCTAAAATTTATGCTGAAAAAAAAACAAACACATACACACAAAAAAATACCTCAAAGCCTAATATTAATATACTAAATAAAATGGAAACTATATATTCAGGTAAAAATTTTGGCTTGTACTATTTATTACTGCCTGAAGAGTACTGCCTGGAAAATCCCTGACTGGACAATGTATTCTTTACTGCAGATAGATCTGGCAGCTTATAGCCATGCTTTACTTCTTTTTTAAGATCTCTTTTAAGACCTCTTCTTTTTTTAAATAGGAACAGCTCTTTTGCATGCTTCAATTTACTCTATATTGGTCTGAAGATAACAAAATATGGGAAACGTACCTTTTTATGTCTTCCAGTCTTACCTTACAAATTATAGTGACTTTCACAAACAATGATGCAGAATTTCATCTGAGTTATTATTCAGTTGCATATTTTATTATACATGTATCTATTTTACATTGGCTTAAGCAGGTCTTCAAAAGACAGTTATTCTCTGCCTTCACAATTCAATATAACTCATTAAAATACAGTGCATATTATTAGCCTGTATAGACCAAAAACACTACTCTAGAAAACACTTCTCTTTTGCTATTCATGTTGACATTTGACACTGCATTTTGATCTCAAATGTGGAAGGTAACCCGATCCCACTTTTTTCTCCTCATTCATTCTTTAAAACCAACATTAAAAGTACAATACTTTGTCAAGGACATCAGGAGTACTTCTACATGAACTCTAACATGTGGTACATTTATCATATTTTACTTGCTTAAAAACTGAAGGAACAGCAAAACCCAGAATCTTTCATCAGCGATTGAGGAAATCTGTCCTATAGTTGCTCTCCTTGCAATACCTGATTTAGTTCTGTCATTGTTTCACACTGACAAGTTTTTGCACAAAGTTATTTGTATAACTACCAGTAAGTTCATTTTCAAAAAAGAAAACAAAAAAGAAAAAAAACCAAAGCACATTTCCAAGTATAACAGAAAGCTATGCATTACTATTAACTGCAAATTTGTATTTAGGTATATTCAGCAATTTCCTGTGAAAATTGTTCCCTGTATATATCCAACCTAGTCATTCATCCAAACTGTCAAAACATTACAAGAGATAAGAAAAACTTGATCATTTCAAAGAAAAAAGAAAACATTGATTTTAGTCTTAGATGCTTTCATATCAATTCTATATGCTCAAATCTTTAAACTTGATGAAGGATTATTTCAAAGCTATAGTTTTTAAATCCTTCTTAATTATATAAAATCTTTAAATCTATTTATAGCTTCCTCCCCTTAAGAAATGTATAATTCTTACGTAAATATTAACCCAAAATATTCAAAATACTAACCAAGCAGACAAAATATATTTTTTAACACAGACACTCTTTTTTACCCTCTAATTACTCTCCTTGGAACCCTGGACTACAGCTGGGACAATTTCCTCTCATGCACAGAATGACCATATTGAATCTCTCGAGCTAAGCTTTAGGCTATGACCAGGAGTGTCCTTGCACACACCATCTTCATACACATTCTCCTCCAGGTGAAACAGGATCCACCCTGCTTCAGAATCTATATCATAGTAGCAGAGTACCACGTTTCTAAAGCCCTAGAAGAAATGGAGAATACTAGCCTGATCATTGCCTGCCTTCAGTGCAGCTTCTTAGTTTCCGAATCAAAAGCTCTTTTAGAGCACCTTCTGATTTGACTCTCTCTGTACAAATGCCTGGTAATAAAGTTTTTAAAAAAAGGGCAAAAATCTTTAAAATATGTGCTTGAATTTCTAGTTTAAAATAAACAAATTTTACTATCAGACTGCAAATTTTTATATTTTTAAGTCCACTCCTGTATGAAATAATGATTAGGTGAAAGTTACATTGCTACTTATTGCCCTGGAAGAGGCCTCTTTTCCTGTCAATCTAGCATAAACTTCAGCAAAAAAGAAAATGTAACTACACATTCAAAAGATGAAAAAGTCAAGGACAGATTTATTTTGTATCACTTAAAGCATGACATGAATAATTGAGTGAGTTATTTTTCTCTTTGGTGAGAAGAGAAAAATGTATAAATCCCATCATTCAGAGTGAAACACTACCCCCACTCAACTGCTTACAGATGTTATTAGAAACCATAAAGTCAAAATCACATGCCTGAAGATCTATTTTTTAAAAAATTGTGAACTTGTGAAGAACATATATTAATTACACAACTTGCCTTGGCAGGATGGGAAATTTTATATTAGGCTATTAAGAACAAATATTTTTTTTTCTTTGGCCTAAAACTTGCTTTAGACTTCTTTAGTTAGTAATATAACACTAATAGACCAGAACTGTATCATGAAATATTATTGAAGAAAACCCAAGGAATTAAAATATTGCATTTACTTGTGTAAAGAGATACAATATAGAAAAAAGAATTCTGAAATACTTGTTTCAAAAATGAGCAATTCACAATCCATGAATGAAGGATTTGGAAAGTTCATTATAGATGTATTTGATAAAGTGCATTTATACCTAGCTAATCTGATTGCTTAAAGTAGTCCCAAGATGCTCATCACCATCAACACATGAATACTAAATACCCAGGCAGTTTTGCTCAAAATTGGTTTTGAAAATCAGGCAAGAAAAGCTTTTTAATAAAGCAACCCTGTCTGATTCAGAATGGCCCCCAATGCTATCCAAACTGATGGCTCAGCCTTCATTACTTTAGGAAAATACAAGAGCTCACACATAGAATACTGTAGTTTGACATCTTAATACAACTGACTCCTACACAGCGCTACAGCTGTAGCTCCAGAGACTGAATTCCCCATTGTTGGCACCAAGTCGTTTGCTCGACTGGCACAGTGCTGGCCAGCTGGTGACACAGGAGCTGGACCAATGCCCACAGGATGCTCCTGGCTGCCAGCTCCCTAGAGGACACTGCCTGAGAAGCCAGCCCAGGAGAAAGGGGCTGTCACCACAGCCCAGACCACCAGCAGCACAGCAGTGACTTGGCAGCAGCAGCTGCCACCACTGCCTCCTCCATTTCATCCCCTTTGACAGTAGCAGCCCACATCCCTGTGCCAGACAGAGCATACAGTGACAAACACTGGCAGTGGGAAAAGAGAGTGAAGAGATAAAGGCAAGAGAAACGTTAATGAAGTGTCTGTAACATTCTTGCAGCAAACAAGATTGCAATATCGAGCAGTAAGATCAAGTAATGTTGCGTGGCAGAAGTCCGTATCATCCCTCAGCTCCAGGAAAATCATCAATATAAAACAGACTCTTAAAAGCCTGTACATGGAGGCTGGACTTTCCTGCAAAATTTGCTCAGGATTCCTCATACCTGAAGTATATATACATATACTATATATACATATATATATACACATATATATGAACTATATATGTGCGTGTGTGTGTATATACACCTATAGGTATATAGAGACAGCGTTCCTATTCCTGCAGAAAAAGGGAGGAAAGATCAGATTTTTCATTCATCAGTGAAAAACATCATTGGAAGTATTTACATTGGGTGTATTTGCATTTCTCTATAGGGATGAGCTTTCTTAATCCAACTTCACTCTGCTAGAATCCCAGCAACAAACTCAGGTCATGGACAGAGCATAACTATTAAAAAAAAAAGGATTCAAAGGGTCCACTTGAAGGGGTAAAGAAGCCAAAGAGTGGGATCAAATCCTGGTAGTCTCTAACCTTGCAGGAGTTTGAGGCACTTTGCCTGCCCTAGCATTTTAGTCTGGAGCCATCACATGAGTCTGACAAGCCCTCCTTTCTCTCCCAGTTCCACATAAATTCAAGGTTTTTTGCTTAATAGTTTGCTGTATCCAAGCTCAGGATAAGTAATAGCCAGTAAATCTCAAAAGGTTTCAAGGTTTAATTCAGAGAAAGACTTATATCCCATGCAGCCTAATGAGCTGAGTAGTTCATGGGAATCAGGTCTCTGTTGACATTTCCAGTAACTTGATTTTAACAAGGATTGAAATATTACAACAGCTTTTCTTGTTGTTTCAATATTTCTTTATATTTTCCTAAGGAAAATCAGGCATAATACACAAGGGATGTGAAAGAGGGCATAGGAAACAGAGGGGGAGGATGGACATGATGAATAGCAGTGAACTGAATTAATAGAACAAAATTTAAAAGTACCTCAAGCTTTAATTAAAATATTCAAAAGTTTTTAGGTAGCTAGATAGTTATCCAATTTTGTTGTCAATTTTTTCCCAAATGTATTAATCAAGAGTGAAGAAACCATCTGACATTTTATCATAAAAATATCACATCTTTGGCAAAGATGTGTGATCTCTTCTTCAGTATGTTTTTACTTGAAATGTGCTCGTTTGAGCTACCAAGTCAGTCTAAATCTGAGTAATTGACCTGGCATACCATAGTCCTTATCTACAAAGAGTACTTATTTTCCATAGATCACGGCCTGATACCCTAAGTTCTGCTTTAGTCTCAGTATGGACATAATACAAGATAGCCAGATGTATCACAGATTTGCTATATGCAACCTTGAAATTCAGTCACAGACAAGGTTCTTAAAATACATGTTAGCTTTTTAGAACAACATTTCTTAATGCACATTTTCTTCTGTTTTAGGTCTTTGCAAAGTGTCATCTGTGTGATTTCCAAATCATGTGATAGAATTACTCACTGCTCACATACCTGCATCTTTGATAATTCTACCCCACCAGGGTTAACTTCTGTTTAATAACCAGGTTTTTTCCTGTTCTCCTTGCAGTGGTCTTCTGCAGCCATGGAATTACATCACCCTATGACACAGTTAAGGTAAAAACACATTCTGGAACGGATTGTTCCCTGCTGCAATTCCTTTAAAGCCAACTCATTTTCATCAAGGGTGAACTCAGATCACAGTCTTTTAACATGAACTCCTCAGTATTTATTGAAGGCAATCTAAAGAATCACCTGTTTCAAGAAAATTCTCATGAAAATATTTAATGTACCACTAAATACTGTTTCAAGACAAGAATGGTTTATTTACAGTATTAGCTTAATCTAAAACATAAATATCTCCTTGCAGTGCCAAGACACATCTTGGAAGTACCTGAAGTATCTTTTAAGTACCTGAAGTGAAAAGGTCATAGCAAAGTCTTCCTGAGTAGATTTAATAAATCAATAAGTCTAGGTCTCCAGTTATTAACTTGGGCTTGTATTTGGTTACTTACCTGTAGTTTAGAGAGTATAGAGAAGTTTACAAGTATTATTTTATCAAATGTTAAACTAGTTATTCTTACATTTCTCTTAAGCATAACATCCTTTTTCCATAACCTTTCATTGTGCCTTGTGTTGCTTATTTTTTTGACATCTGAATACAGAGGACAGGAGCTATTACAATTGCATTTTAATATTTTATAGTTTGGAGGTTCTTTCTCTGTGTCTTAATCTGTCAAGGTTAGGGGGTTGCATTAGTCTCAAGAACACAGGAACAGCTAAAGATTTGTCTTTAGCTGTTGAGAGTCACATCAATATAATACCAATAGCTGAAAAAAAATTTGACATTTTATGCAATGTCAAAAAATGAACCATGCCACTCTACTAGAATTAGAAGGGGTATTTATGTAGTCTCATAAAATCCACTGTATTTTGATCCACAATACATTTAGTACTTCAATGAACCAACAAGGACGTGATTGTAAATTGTCACGCAAATTGTAAACATATATAAGATGATATTCCTCTCTGACAGAATATAAAAATAACAGGACAAGTATTAAAACCCAAGGAAGGTCTAGCATGATACGGTAAAAATTATGTATATGATGAGAATGGTTTTCAGCTTGAAAGTCAGATGGTTGCCTTATCTTCAATAAGGCAGAAATTTATTTTGAAGTAATCTCCTTAATGTGGGTCCAACCTCACCTTGAACATTGTGTGCAATTCTGGGCCCCACAATTAAAAAAGGATGTTAAGGTACCTGAACTCATGCAGAGGAGAGCAACAAAGCTGATGAAAGAGCTGAAAGGAATGACCAAGCAGGCTGAAGACACCGGCTTTGCAGAAAAGGAGGGTGAGGGGTGACCTCTGTTCTCTCTACATCTTACTGAGGAGGGGAAGTGGAAAGGAGGGTCCTGAGCACTTTCCCTGGCATCCACTGACAAGACACATGTGAAGGGTTCAAAGCAACGTCAAGGGAGGTTCATACTTGACCTTATGAAACCTTTCTTCACTGAGAGTGTGGTCAAACAGTGGAGCTGGCTTCCTAGTGAGGTGACCAATGCCTCAAACCTGTCAGTGTCTGAGAAGAATTTAGACAATATCCTTAATATACTTTAGCTTTTGGTCAGTCCTGAAGTAGTCAGGCAGATGGACTAGATGATATTGTAGGTCCCTTCCAACTGGGGGCTTTCAACTATTCTACACTTCTTCCCCTTCTTCCCTTCCAACTATTCTACACTTTTCAATTCTGAATCTTAAAATTCTCAAAACCACATAGAACAAGACAGCTATCTCCTGATAACCTACATTCAAAAAAGTTTTGTCATCCATTAAAGGGGTAGGACTTGACCCATTTTTATGAAGCAAAGAACAATACAGGTCCCTTTTCACTCATCAAAACAGCAAGAGCTGAATGTTTTCTTTTCATCTCAGTCATTTTTCCAAACACGCTGCAAGGCTGGGTCTGCCAAACTTGTCTGTCTCTTTCTTGTACTGTTCCCAATACAGTTTGCCCCAGAAGATGGACTCAAGCTTCAAAGTATTGGCACTGGTCTGGCAGGGGAATGGGGGACTACGAGGCAAACTTCCCTTTACTCTCACAGCTAATTCTAGTTCTTAGTGATGTTGCAAATGGTGTGAATCAATTGTAAACAGAAAAAGTCCTTACATTTTGGAAAACATCCAGGTGATATCCACTACTTGTGTCCCATGCTGTTCAACACACAGACTTAAATAAAATAAAACTATTTCAGACAAGATATGCTTGACCAGAACAAGCTCCATTTTGACCACCTGTTCTTGTCCTTGATTATCAACAGTAAGCACCTAAGTACAAAAATTGAACAAACATATAAAAATACATTTCCTGAATATTCTCACAGTCCTTAACTTCAAAAGGAAATTCTGTGCACAGCTCTTAACTTCAAAAGGAAATTCCGGTTCTGTCCAGTGAGATATTATATCCCAATTCCTTCTAAAAAAAAGAAGAAAGAAAGCAAAACAAAACAAACAAAAAAAAATTAACCAAAGGAGACTGAATTGTACTGGCCAGAATTAATAACTGTTGCCGGGATAACAAAAGGTAATGGTCAATGTACCCTCCATATTGTATAGTCTCTTACCATTTTTACTATCAGTCACATAGCTGATGGATACCCATAGCTCATGTTTACATAAAATCAGGAACTCAGCAGAATTGCATATCCATTGTAATAACTGATTTTTTTTATTATTTTCTCTAATTCAGTGGCAGAAAATATACTTTTTAGTGCATCTGACCAAAGCTAAAAAAATGCATCAAAATATGGGGTATTTCCTTGAAAAGAATACACCATTAATAGAAAACATTCTGCAATTAGGAATAGATTTGTTTTTTAATTATTTGATACAAGCTTAAAAGTGAACACTCTCCAGGCATTGAGATGATTTCCTGATACCAAGTCATTTTAGGAACTTGGCTTGAATTTTGTACTAAGGTTGCACAAATAATTATCATAATCCTTAACAAAGCTACCACTTCTTATGTATAAAGAAAATATTGAGACTCAATACACATAACAATATTTGGACATATGTCAAAGTTCCTGATTGCAGCTGGCTGATTACTGTATGATTTTAGATACTACAGCATTCATTTTTAATTTTTTCACTTGTCTGCTGTGCCAAAATCACTCACAGGAGGAGAATCTACAATTTAAACTTCTGCAATATGTAACAAGTGGCAAGTATGTGAATAATGTGTATGTGGCAGAGTAGATTAGGTCAGCCTTTGGACTACATGTTTCCTGAATTTAATTGCTCTACAACAAGGTTTCATTGCTTCCCTCCCACAACATCTAAATGCAGTCACCTGTGACAAAGAATGAGTTCACAGAAAAAAAAGGGAAGAAAATAAAATTAATGTTGCTGTATACACAAGACATTCTACATAATCATGAAATCAAAGTAATGAAAATGCAAAAAGCCTGAGATTGTCTCTGCCTCATACTTTAAATATTCCACAGTGTGCTTTTACAGTTCTTCATCTGACACCCAGCCTATTAGGAGTTAAGGAACTACATGAGAACATCAACACTCAGTGATTTCTAAAGTCCCTGCCTTCAAAGCTGAAAAAACACTTCAATACACCACAGGAGTATAGTTTAAGAAGTCAAAGTCAGAATGTTTATTACCCTTTAACCCACGCAGCAGATTTCCTCTCTGCATATTTCTTTCATAGCACTACCTCTCCTGAAGGCACAAAAAAGAGTTTGTGAATCCAGGGAGGCCAGAATACTTTTGTGATTTTTGCTTACTCAAGGTACTTATAAATGCTCTTGGAAGAGGCTGCATGGCAGTGTTTATCGTGATCAAGAGAAATCCATGTGTTCAGGCCAATGGAAAGTGAAGATATTTTTTAAAAGATAGAGTTACAATTCCTTCAGAGATGATTGAATATTTCCATCTGTGCTTAAGATGTGTCAATTACAGGCAATGATACTGTCTCCTTAGAATGTTTTGATAATGTAGAAACATCAGAACTTGCCACAATACACTCCTGTAACAATATTTAAACATATACCTTGAGAGTGGTTTGTTCTGTTCATTCCAGGCTCTAGCCTGAGGATCCCTCTTTTTCTCCAAAGACTGCATGTTTAATTGAAATAGCAGCAAAAGTTACAGGAGAAAAATATGACCCAAGGACTCAGTCTTAAGCATGACACTGGCTCTGATCAATCACTAGATCTGAAGAAGAAAAAATCCCCAGGGCAATGACTCGCCAGATATACAATTAATTGCCTTTTGAAAGAGAAGATAGGCATCAAAATGTCTCTAATTGAGCTAGTGACAAACGAGCAAACAAAAACATGTATATGAGAAAATCCTCCATTTTTAGAGAATTTGAAGTGCTTTTTTTTTCTGGTTTGTCATGCTTCACTCTGAAAATAATGCACCTCTATAAGCCCTAATTGATAAATAATGTGCACTGTCTATACAATGGTTATCACAAAACAAACAAACAAACAAACCCCCCCCAAAAAACCACCCACACATATTTCAAAAGAGTATTTCTAGCATTAAAGTGCATATACCAAATTTCTGACTTTGTGGTGATGGTATCTCCTTTCCATAATTACTAATTCTCTGGACTCTTGTTCTAATTCAGTTATTTGATTCTTAGGTAAACAAAAGCAGTGTTGCCCTGCATTTTTTTCACTTGGTTATTTATAAGTTAAACCAGAAAAGACATAAGAATCTATCACCAATAAATTATTTCATAATCAAAGAGTTAGACCATCTTAGGTACTCAGATGGCAATGGAAAACGCTTCTGGGATTGTGATTAAACTGTCTATTTCACATCTTAAAAAGAAATAACTGCTGTTTAAAAAAAGTCCACGGCTATGAGTAAAATAGGAAGAGAAGCCAACCAAGACCTTACGGGTCAGGATTAAGGAGAGGGCAGGGAAGAACGGGGGGCACAGCTACAGGCTGACTGCACATGAAGATTGGGCATGTGATGCCGCTCTGACAGACAGGAGCAATCCCTGGTCTTCATGAGGGACTTCAGCTACTTCACCATTTATTGGAAGGAAAACACAGCAGGACACAAGTAGTTCAGTAAAGAAGAAATTCATTACTGTGATGGTGGTGAGGCCATGGAGGCCCAGAGAAGTGGTGGATGACCCATCCGGGCAAGTGTCCAAGGTTAGTCTCTGCTGGGAATTTGAACAGCCTGGTCTGGTGGAAGGTGCCCCTGACAAAGGTAGCAGGGCTGGAATTAGATGACCTTTAAGGTCACTTCCAACCCAAGCCTTTCTATGATTCTATGACACATCAAAAAGTCATTCATGGGTATAGTTGCTGTGGAACAACAACAGAAACAACAGAACTTAATGCTTGTGAGACAGAGATCTCAGTTTCAGCAACTCAATAGGTCAGTACCAAAATATTATTGCTAAAGTTTTTGAAGGAATTGCCCATTTTCTTTTTGCATGATCATAATCAATTTATTATCATAGCAAAAAAAGCAGATGGCAATACTCCTCAAGAGATCAGTTGTGTTCCTGATGAAAAAGACTTAAAATAACAGAAGAGAGATCAACATTAAGAATTGTATATGCTAAAAGCAAACTTCTAGTACTGTACACTATTCTTCACTAGACTTAGAAGAGCAAATTTCCATTGTCAAGTGTTTTTAATGTCATCCATTATCATTTTGGGATATGATAATTCACCATCTAACACTACATGAGAAACATTAAATGAAAACATAATATATTCTTTTCTAACTGAAATAATAAGAACCATTCTTCCATTTCTGAAATATCCCAAAGTCAATGAAAGAGAATAGGTTCCAAAAGCTGAGATGAAACAGGAAAAATAGGAGGCATCCATCAGTAGCAAACTTCTTATTTTAAGTTCTGTTTAACTTCCACTGAGGTTGAATTCCTTCTGAGAAATTCAGTTCTACCCATATTTTCATATTCAGGTCTGTCTTAAAAAGGTTCAACAGATTATTTTGCATAAAAATACCTTCAGATTATCTCCTAACCAACTTCTCAGAATTTAATCAAATATTTAGTCATATACTTAATGTTTTGCATGATAAAAGTTAACTTTTTTCATTAGAGTCTATTATGATTTTTTATACTTACTGCACCTACAAAACCCACTAAAATGAGCTTAGTTCTCCTTCCTATAAAACTGAGCTGTCTGCTAAACCTAATTCAGAGATAATTCGCTAGATTTAGAGTGAGTATGCTCTGAATCAATCTAATTAGAGTGTCTTGAGAAAAAAGGTTGCAAGACCTTTTATGATTAAAGCACCAATTTTAGCAATTTATGTGGGGTGTCTTTTTGTCAAATAAACTCCTTTGGAACTGCATTTGTTTATTGTTTTTCATCATCTCCTTAACTTGGGGAGGGGGATAGTACAGTACCAGTTAGTTATCCTTACATTTGCCTTTGGAAATTACTAGAACCACTACCACTTTTGGTGATATTCAAAATATTCCTAGTAAGTTTAGAAAAAAGCTTATATTTCATGACAGTATCCCATAGTACATGGGAGGGAAAATTACTTATTGTTGTTTTTTAAGAAAGAGATCTCCAAATTACATAAGAACTGTTAAAAGTCAGTTCTTTTCTTCAGTTTTGGAAAGGCAACAGCTTTTTTTTATTGCTGTTGTAGAGTGACAGCTAAACAGACAATGCCATGTGCCTATGGTAAGACAGAGGAGTTGTTTGGCAGGGAGTGGATCAGGAAACAGGGACAATACTACAAAGTGATAACACTCTGGGTGAAATATCTTCCCAGGATTGCTGCGCTTCCTTACTTCATCAGGGACTTAACTCTGCAAGGTACTGGGGGTTTCAGGAGCTGATTCAGCAAAATACCCTGACATCAACTATGTCTTTAAATGTATCTACACAACATGCCCAAGTGTAATATTATATGAACCTTTAAACCAGTTTAATCACGAGGAGCAGTCTACAAAAGTCATAATGTTGCGCATAACCTCAGTACAGAAAGGCATCGGACCATAAGTTTATGTGACAGTTTCAGGTCAAAACTAGGCAGAAACACCAATTTGTGTAGTGGTTTCAAGTTTGCCAATTTCTGTATCTGAGTCGTGGCACCAATTAGTATAGTGGTTTGAGCACTCACTAGAATTATTTACTCTTTTTCTGCTGTGAGATAGGATTGGAAGAAAAAGCAAAGCAGGCTCAAAACTTTAAAGGGTATAAAGAGTATAAAAAGAGTTTTACTAACTCTTTTTGTTTACTAACAAAATTACAAGAGAAAAAAATTAATAAGAATCAGAATAAAACCTTCAAAAAACACTTCCCTTCTTCCCTACAAACTCTTTTATTCCACTCTGACAATGTGCAGAGACAAAATTTAGACTTTAGGCTAGTTACCACCTCTAAAAGAGTCTTTCATCAGAGAGTTCTCTCAGAGAGAGGTCTCTTTTTGTCTGCCATGGAAACTTCCTCACAAGAAGGAATAGTTCTCTTGTGGCTTTTTAATTCTCACAAATAGTCTGGGAATCTGCATTTGTGAAGTCCCTCCCATATCATGCAGCGTTCTCACAGCTGCATAACAGGCCATGTAAACACACGGGGTACCATTTTAAAGATGAACGGTTAAAAAGCAAAGGTTTTCTTTATCTCTAGGGACAGAGATTTTTTTCTCTTTCTGGGGGCAGATCATCTCATCTCTCTCTCTCTGTTCAAGCTTCTCACAAGACCACAACTACTTCAATATTTACTTAGTTCACTATAAATGCCTTTGCTCAGATCTACAGTTTGAATACTCTCATCACCCCATCCATGCCTTCCATGACTTAGAGGGATATTCTAGTACATCACAGTCCCTTACCATGCCTTACAAAAGAATTTTGGCCTGAAACAAAGGCATCTTCTCATTCTCTTTCCATTCAACTCCTCCTTTACTGACTTTGATATCTTCATATTCTTTGATATCTTCATATCTTCAGTCTCTCTACATGTCTTCACTCTGTCTTTTTTCTCTCACTTAAGAGAGGATTAGTGCTTTGCAAGTTTCATCTGCACAAAAAAGAGTTAACATTCTCCAGGTCAGCAGAGGGCATAATGGTTCTGTTAGCATGGAAACACATAATCACAGAATGATTACGTGCAGGTGCGTTATTAAAAGCTCTGGGAATCGGGGTACAGGCCCAAATCTGACTCCGACATTGATTCGTAATGGACAAGCTTTTATACTCTTTCTGTTACATGAATATATATTAATGATTAAACCCATATTGTTCTATTGTATGCATTGATTTTACCCAACCATGAATTCTTGTGATTTTGGTCAAACAGTAATCACATTCAATTACTAACAACATTTCATCTAAAAATCACCTGATGGGTATTCTTCCCTGATTTATTACCCAGATAGAGTCATACTTGATCCGGTTAAAACAATATAGCTGTAATTATAGTAAAGCTAGCGTTCTGTCCCAAGGTCCTGTTTCTAGCAGTTTCACTTCTCTACCCCCCAGTTACCCATTTACAATTCTTACAATTTTAGGAATCACTTTAACCCTATACTATCAGCTCTTCCAGGCAGTGGCCGAAAGGTGGTAGGATCAAGCCATGCTGGGCTGGGCCAGGGTCTCGGGGGTGGTTTCTGGCTACAATCACTTTTCAGCTGCTGGGCCACTCTGCACAGCTGCAGAGCTGCCCCTGGTCTTGGCCGGATGATCTCCCGAGTGGCTGGAGTTCCTTCCCCGCTTCTGCTGTCCAGCAGCCGCGGGCCATAGTGGGGGAAGTGCTTAGCAGGAGGATGTTAGCAGTCGTTGGAGCCTGATCCGACTGGGATGGGGCCTTCTCTCCTCCCCTGACCCTTCCTGGCAGCCGCCGGGGCCAGGCCCCAGTCCAGGGCCTGGCGGGCTTCCCAGGAAAGGGCCTGGTCCTCAGCAGGGGCCCGCCTGGCCCAGCTCCCCACGGCAAAGAGGGAGCCTGGCCCACTTGTTACCTCTTCTCA
>VYXD01001700.1:6705-44224 GCA_013397195.1 Hylia prasina | reverse complement strand
GAAAAGGTTCTGTACCCAGAGGGGGTCTGAGCAGTGGAACAGGCGCCCCAGGGCAGTGGGCACAGCAACAAGGCTGGCTGAGTTCAAGAAGCTTTTGGACAATTCCCTTGGGCACATGATGGGACTCTTGGGGATGGTGCTATGCAAGGCCAGGAGTTGGACTCGATGATCCTTGTGGGTTCCTTCCAACTGAGCTGAATCTGTGATTCTCAAACAGCTTTTGGGAATCTGTGCAGGTGGAACATGTGATATCAGGCCACGTTCAGCAGGGCTGCTGGCACTGGTGGCTGGGGAGGGAGTGTGGGATCCCTGAGAGCTGGGGAACCTGTCCTGCACAAGCCCCACTCCCACTGCCTCGGCAGGGAGCTCTGCAGATGCAGGCCTGTGTTGGCTAATCAAAACTACAGGTAACAGAGATTTCCACTTTCTTGTATTTAGAAATGCGTGTACTTCTGCTTACATCAGCTGATCTGCCTCTGGTTTGGGGATTCATAGCATGATCTCCCATTGACTGCTGTTCTGGATATATTTATAATAAAATTTTCCCAGTAAAATATAAATTAATTATCATTTATATTGCAGCATTATCCTTGATCCCCCAAGGCTGCTAGTTCTGCACAATCCCAGACTGTAAAAAGTGCTTCATTCTCAGAGAGGTTACTCTTATTACATGTAATTCTGTAAGACGAAGAATGTCTAAAGAGGCATTATCTCCATTATTTTCTCTTGTTTCAGATGGGAAACCTGAAATAGAATAATTTATTTTTTTTTTCCACAGGTCTCAAAGAGTTTCATACAGGAGACTGGGAATTCAGCCAAAAATACCTCAGATTGCAGACCATATCCATAAACACTCGGTTGTTTTCATAGTCCACATAGGTATTGATACTGAGTATCTGTAAATATATACATAAGTAGCAATAAAACAGTGCAGTAGCCCGAGTAAAGAGATTACAATGTTTTAATCTGCAAGTCTAGAAGCTAAAATGTACTTTCTGGCATTTCACAATTATTAAAGTTCAAGCTATCTTTCCTGGGTGGAGATCTATACTCATGAATATGTCCTACCTGAAGCTAAAACCTGAGCCCTTCAGAAATAGATTACATTTCTTAATTTAGCAGTCTTTCAAACTCTTGAGATACATGCACAGTTACAGAGACTATCCTGAACGCATTTGAAATGGTTACAGTTGGTGACATGGAAAATTTTGTTTTGAGATGCTGCTGTCATTTTTACTAATTACCATTAAATGCACTGGAGATCCTGGCTTCAGGATAGCATCCTGCTTTGGTGAGGGGCTGCAGGGAAATCCCTGTCTGAGCATTTCACCCCACTGAGCAGTGAGAGGGGTCCCAGAGGGTTGTTCTCTGCTTCCAGCAGGCTTTGGGCTGCGGCATCCCTGCACCACTTGGGTCATGGCTGCTCTGGAAAGGTGCACAGGACAGGGATGGGAAGCTCTGCTTACCTGAGGATTTCAGTTAAAGACAAATACTACTTTTCCTACCTACTTCCAGAAGCCACAGGAAAGCCTAAAGCCCTGGGTTTCAGCCTATCAGAGCAACATCTGTAATGAAGAATGGGGGCAGCCTGTGCTGTAGAAAACTTGAATCTCAGCCTGTTTTGTACACCACAAGTCAGTGTCTTGCTTATAGCTGAGCTGATTAAACAATACCCATCCATTTTAATAGATCCTCAGTTTCAGTGAAATCAGTATGAGTAATAAATTCCAGGTATGACTCAGGTGGAGATGTGCGTGTTTCTGTGGGAAGAGGCATGCAAACTTCTGGCTTAAAATTTTTCTTCAAGGGACTCCAAATGCAGACTGTTTATTTTGTTGGCAGGGCAAGGCTGTTAAAGACCTGCTCCAGGTTTCAGTTAATGAATTCCTAATTGAAGAGAATCTTGGCATGATGGAAAATGAGATCTGCAGTAAAGCCCTCTGCTGTAGTTTCTAACATCCTGGCACTATCTAATTTCAAATAATACAACCTATTTCATGCTTATACAGTAGTCATCTTTTTACTCTGGGGTTTTCCCCAAGTAACATATGAAGGAAACTGTTATTACAATTGAGGTATCTGCCAAGAGAAGTTAGAATATGCAGGGAAACAAATTGTATCAATTATCATGTTCCTGCAGTCTGGAAGAGAACTCTTAAGTCCCTTAAACCAGGTGGAAAATAGCTGAGGTCATATCTCCTACAGACCTGCTGAACAGGAACTCTTGTTTCAGCTGATTTTCCCAAATAAAGCTCTAAATCTGGAGGGCTTTAGCATAATCCACTGGAGTAGTGAGTTGGTTTCTAACTTTGAAATATTGTTAATGTGAAAAAGGGGAACCGCCAGGAATGCAACTGATGGTGTTTAAAGTTACAGGTATTGAAAACTGAGTGTCTGAAGGCCTCAGAGCCTCCCTGACTCCCACCTGCCAGTGCCAGGGAATCAGAGTCATGAATGTGCTGGGATTGAAGCACATCCCTCTCCAAGTGCTGGACTGCAGCCAGCCAGCAGCTGCTGGACAGGAGGGCTCTTGTTCCTTCCAGCCCTTTAGGAAGAGCTGCCATCCTTGGTGCTGGAGACTTGGTTAGGGCTAATTTTAGGAGTTTGATGAACCATGGTTTTCCTTTCATTTGCTCGTAGGAGTTGTAAATTGCTAATGATCTGCAGCAGAAATTAATTATTGCTAATTATTCCCTTTCAGCCAGAGCTCAAATCTTCTTTTAGCACAATGTGTGGATGCAGGTTAAATGAAGTCCAAATCCCATTCCCTTTTCTGTCCTTGAAATTAAGCAGCAATTCCTGCTTGTTCTTCAGGACCAGACTGGCTCATGCAGGAATGCACGGGAAGGATGTTCCTCATGTTTTCAGAGGCACAGAGGATGCCTATAAAAAAGTAATCCCATTTTAAAGCCTAAAATAGGGCTAAGGCCTTTCTTTGATCACAGGTTCACTGTTTCTTCTAGGGCTCTGGGCAGATCAGGGCGACACTGATATCTCTTCCAGATCCATATTCTGAGGGAGATCCCATTTCTGAGGAGAACAGTGCATGTGGCTTGATGTCATTGAAGGTCAATATAATGCTCCATGTGTCCTATGCAAAATGATGGTATATTCTATGCAGTCTGTGTGGAAACAGTTGAAAAATATAACTTTTAAAATTTAAAAGATGGAAATTATTTATACAAAGTGACTCCAGGATAACTGGTGTTGAAGTAGTAAGGCCACCTAAATGAAATGTCAGCCAGTCCGTGGTTACCTCGCCTAAACGTGTGGCTGTGACCAACACAGAGGGTGCACTGCAGCCTTGTACTACCACTGCCTCTCATCTGGAGATGAATTGGGAAGTACAAAAACAACCCACAGCAAGCCACAGACTTTTCAGGAGAGGAAGAGCAGTGAGAGTAGGAGAATTTTTTCCCCACCCTGTCACACAGTTACTGCCACTTGGTGCTGTAGTGAGCCCCTTTGCTGAGGCTGGCACACTCTGGCAGCGCGATGCTCTCCCAGGCCTCACATGGAAACATGTCTGCTCTAAAGGCACTTAGGAGGTTTGCTGGCTGAAAGTGCCTCAATCTCTGTTTCATCACACACACAATTGCCAGAGTACTGAGCTACACGCTTGTGTGCTGTGGCAGAGCCATCTCAGTGAACGTGGCATTTTCTGGGGCAGGCCAGCACAGCATGCCCTTGTCACACAGAGCAGCCCTGAGCTGCTCTCCTTTCACTTAATAGTCCAGAGCTTAAAGGAATCTCTAAAGGAGATTTGAATTTCATCTCATCTCTGACTCAGAGCTGTTATTTCAGCTAAAATAAGGCAATGATCTTTGAGACAGGAAGAGTTCAGGGGGTTTGCTTAGTTTGTGGTAGAAGCAGCATGTGATTCAGTGAGTATTTCTGCAGAGGAAAGCTAGGGACACCAAAAGCCTCAGTTTTTAGGTGTTGTTATTTTAAAACAGTACTCCTGTTGAATGTAGCCTCCTGTTGACTTTAAACCATCAGATGAGAAGCTGCTTCTGCTTCTTTCACCTGTACCTGACCTGTCCTCACACAACTCCTGTGATGTCATTCATTCACTGGTGGGAATTGTGATAATTTTGTCTGCCTTGCATTTGAAGCTGCAGGTTAAAAATCATTTCCCCAGCAAATCTCATCCTTTTGACACAAACTACATAGCTAGAATATTCATTTACAGAAAGGGACTGCATTATTATCAGAACAGTGACAGTGAGTGCTGTTAATTCCCACATGCTGCTTGATGACACAAATCTGCTCTAAAGAATGGTTGTTTCTGTGGTGCCAACTATTCTTTGCCTCACTGTATATCTCTATTATAAACCACACAGAAAGCGGAGCATGTGCTGGTCCTCTGCTTCCTCTCTTGTAGTGTGAGAGGTACAAGGTACAAATCCCTTCATCAGTGGGGAGAGTGGTGGGCTTTCCCCTGCCTGGTGTCACAGGAGGGAGGATGGCTTAGGCTGGTGACAATGCTGGACACCTCCTCTACTCCCTCCAGCACCTGCCACTCCCCTAGGAGGACCCCTCCAGGAGTGCTGTCCCTCCTCTGAGCTGAGCAGAGACACTGTACATAACCATGTGCCTCGAGGGCTCATCTGCAGACTTTATTACAACAATTACTAAGGATCATTTGACTGTAAAGGCTGGTCCCCTCTTGCTATGAATCAATGTCGTTAACCTCAGCAGTACTGGCGTGTTCTCCCCATGCATTTCAAGCAGTTTAATAAACAAGTGAAGAGTTAAGAGCCTGTTCTGCATGCTGTGATATATTCCTGCCTTGCTCGTTCTGGATAAACACAGTGACACTTCATTGTAAGCTGAGATTTATGATGGAACTACAGTGTGGGAGAGAAGGGGAAGGAGAGGCTTTTGCTGAGATGTGCAGATAAAAGAGCAGGGCTTGACAGAGAAATGGGAGTGCTCAGCTGAAGACCAGGTAGCTGACAGTGACCTGACACGCGCTAGGTAGGAATCACTTTCAATTCCTTCTGTCACATCACTGGGATTCTCAATGACTTTGAATAATTCTGAGAACAGACATCAGTGTATTCAATAGAAAACAAGAAAAAAAAAAAGCAGTTTCAAGAAAATTGATCTTTTTGATGTGGATTTTTATGTAATCATAGTTAAAAACACATGCTTGAATCATGCCAAAGTGTAGTTCTCTGTGTTATGAGGTCCTTGACTGTGTTATGAGATTCTTTAATGATTAAAAAGACCCAAAACAAATGAAAAAAAAAAACAAAACGAAAACAAACTACCTGAGGAAACAATGGAGTCATCCAGAAATCCAATTTCTGACAGTGTATAAAATGACTTAGAAGTCTCCTTTCCATCCCTTTCCAAGATCTTGAACATCCTTTGTTTTAATTATTTCTTGGCCAGCAGCCGCCATGCAGGGGTACAGGCCAAAGACATTCCCACGAGGCTCTTAGAGCATTTTCTGGAACAGCATCCCTGTGAGCCGTCCAGGCTGAGGAAATGATGCCACAAGCAGAGCTGTCACTGCCCAAGGTTTCTGCTTGGAACAGGAAGGGTTGGACAGCTCTGCCTGGGGCATGGCAGCCTGGCTGGCAGGTGTGGGGAGGGTGACGTGCAGCCCCTGGGAGCAGGGACGTGGTGGGTCAGTGCCACTCACCAGCTCTCACAGCAATGCCAGGACCTCTGCCAGGCAGCAAAGCCCTGTGATGGCAGCCAGAAATCTGTGAGGAGCGAGAACAACTTGCTCTTCATTACCTGGTGGCTCCTGGGTGAATCAGGAACAGATGTGACGAGCACAGCACAGGACACTGGGCTCCTCCACCTGCAGCTGGCCAGACGTGCAGCCAAACCTTCCAGCTCTAGTCAGCTGAGAACAGGCACCAGCCCTGAAGCTGTCTAAAACAGGAGATGTGGAAAAAAATATCCTTCCTAGGAAACGTGAAGCACTTTGGTGAGGCTCTAAGTGTAGGATGTCAATCTGCAGGACCCCAGCCTTTGTGAATGGGCTCCCTGCACTGAGCAGCCATGAGGAGGGTGCCCAGCTGCCACCTGGAACACCTGCCTGTCTCAGTGCCTGTGCACTGAGCATCCTGGAGCTTGACAAGCCACCAAAGGGCTTGGCAGCCTCGTGTTTCCTAATCCCTAACATATGTAGAACCTCAGCTCTGACACAATCAGTTTAAGCCATTAGTGAGAGCTGGATCTGGGCCTTTGCAGAGCTGACTGGACTGCATTTTGTGTTTTAGGGATGCAGCATGTTCTGCTGCTCATGAACAGAGGCTGCAGGGGTGCCTTTGTGTACCTCCTCAGCCAGCTTTGGGCAGGCCTGTTGCTGGGTGAAGTGCCCCACATTCTCATGACTCCAAGTGTGGGTGGGAACACCCTGGAGTCAGAACTGCAGGCACAAGCCCCCTGAAATATTTCATATAGGGAGGTATTTCCCAGCAGACTTTGTCTCCTTCATCTTTTTCCCGCTTTTTAAACGTGTTCATTCAGGTCCCACTCAAAGACCTTTTAAATGACCTCCTGTTAACTTCTCTTTCATGAACGTGAATGTATTTGCACCAAGTTTTCCACCTGCATCTTCACAAAGTTGTGGCCATTAAAATCAGCAACTGGAATTTTAAACAATCTTCATGTACGCTAAAGAATTTCAGTTCAATTTTAGTTTTTCAATAATATTTTATATTCTAAAGTAATAGATATAAATAATTTTTGAAGTATATCCTCCTGAGTTTTAGACCTTTTAGCCAGTTTTATTTTACTGTCTTAGTCTGTAGAAATATATATAGATATTTGATGTATTTATAGAATAAGTAGCTCTTACACCTGATAATTTATACAGATTTCCTACTTTAGACTTAATTAGAAAATCATAATTTTCTTTTCCAGGTCAGTGTCTTAGACTACTTTTATGTAACTCTACAGATTGAGCTGGAAGAAAACAAAGAAAAGAAAAGAACAACAAAACCCCTCTCAATTTTTATTCAATCTATACTGATTAGTTGTGTTTGGTCAGATGTGTAATATGACATTGTTCTTCTGCTGTGACTGGATGAATGCACAGATAATCACGATATGAATCATTACATTTGCAAAGCAAAATCCATTTTCTACCATAATGCTCCCTTGAGCATATTTTATAGAGACGAATTGCTGTGAGATACTATTTTTGAGTATGTTGGCCATTTTTAGGTGTCTCCTTTGAACAGCTTTAGAAATTATTTGCACTTGATTTCCAAAGGAGCTGGGGTTGGGAATAGGTGTTGCTTGTCTGAGTTGAAGGAATGGAAGGTGATCAGTGGGAGGAGAGGGCCCACCTGCCCCATCCCATCCCCTCCTACAGCCTGGGCACCCACCCGCTCCAGAGGGGCTCCCAGACTCTGTGGGGAAGGCTGTTGTTGTAACAAAGCTTATTCCTCTGTAAGTGACTGCCCACCGACTTCCTCATGGTGGGGGGATGCTGGGACTGAATATTCCTATTTCATCCATACTTTCTGCCTGAATTATCTTCACTTTAGAGGCTTTCTGTCATGTTTCTGGGGATTAGTTTACCCTGAGCTGACGAGCTGATGGCCTGAGTAAGCTAAACTTGAAGAAGTTTGCACATGGATGAGAAAATGCAGGAATCAGAGGGGTAGATGGACTTGTGGTTACTGGGGTTCACAAGGATCAGGCTGTTTCAGAGGCTGTCTCTGGTTTCTTGTCTTACACCAGCATGCTGGGGACAGCTTTCCTCCTCTCAGCCTGCCTTGTCTGTCTGTCTGTCTGTCTGCACGGTCAGAGGTTCACTGTAATAGAAATCACTGAGGTACAGCATCTGGTGCAAATGGGACCCAAGGTGACAAGGTGTCTGTCATTTGTCCCCACAGCTATGTATGAATGTCCAAAACAAATGCAGGGACAGGGACAAGCAAAGAATTATAATGCTGATATCCCTGTGCTGGTAGAGATTAACATCTCATAGCCCTCCTTGAAAGCAGAGAGAAATTCTAGCTCTCCTAAATTATTTGTAATTACAACAGCATCTTATTGCTGTATTTAAAGGGGGAAAAAAAAAAAAAGAGAGATGATAATTAGTTGCTATATAATGCATATATAATAGATGATAAGTTTGAAGTTTATAGTGCCTGGAGGAAAGAGATGTGAAAAGGTTTTCCTGTGAGTACACACAGTGGTGAAGTCATCACCCAGAGAACAACGCCAGGAAACCAAGCACTTGAATTAATACCACAGAAGTGGATTAAGGCTTTTGGAGATCTCAAAGAGAGTCAGATGCCTTAACCACCTATGGATTTAATGCCAAGTAAAGAACTTGTGAGTTTAACAAAGAATCCTTCTCTGACTGGGGATCTGGAGAGCGCACAGTGAGGATTCTCAGCACCCCAAGCTCTGCACAGCAGGAGAGTTTCTTCAGGTGGAGAATGTCCTGGCTGAGAGCAGACCAGCACAAAGGAGTTCAAGGCACTGATTAGAAGGCTCTTCCTCTGCCTTTCATGAAGAACAGCAAAAGGAAAAAATAATTTTAAAACCTCCAGTTCATGAGGTAGCAGATTAAATTACTGTGGGAAAAGAATACTCACTGGTAGAAGTGTGAAGTGTTGATCTTATGTATTTTTTGCACATTGTAGAGATCCTTAAAGGCTGTCAGCATTTTAATTAAATATGACAGCTTGACAAAAGGAGCAGCTAGGTGTGAAATGCATATACTGCTGGAGGGGAGCTTTCTGCGCAACAGTGACCTGGAATCAGGAAGTCACTGACTGTGACCTTCACTGTGCTTTGAGGAGCAGCCAGAGCTGCAGGCAAGGTTGTCAACTGTGCAGTCCCCAAAAGTGACACACCACATTCATTACTGCATGAGTCAGGCGTGGTGAAAGCACTGCCACTGCCACTTGCTGCTGCTCCTGCTTGCTGGCTCAAGCAGAGGAAAGAGCTGACCCTTCCCCTTGACATGCAAGCTTGGTTTCCTCTTGGTGTAATGGACCAGCCTGAAAAAGTGATGAGAAACTGCATTTTTCCACCTTCTTTCTGTTGGTGTGGAGGGAAAAATCAATCTTAGTTGCAGGATTCTGACACTTAATCATCTTATTATTATCATCAGAGACCAGCCATGACTGCAGCCTGTAACTAAACTCCTTCTACCATTACATGGCTTTTCCATTAACTGCTCCCTCTAGTGAAAGGCTCTCCAGCTCAGTAACACTTTGCTGCGTTTCAGGCATCTCTATTATTAATTAATTTGCTATTTGCTGTAATAAATCCCATCATGATTAATTTATTTAGCACAGTATGGGTATTTCATGGCTTCTGATTATGCGTCCTTGACAGCCTTAAGGATTTCCCTGCTGTTAGGACACAGCACCCTCTGACATCCTGATGCAGCAATTCTGGCTTGTATTCTATCAGCAGCTGCTGAGCTTTAAAGGCCCCTTCCAATGTAACCTGCTCTATGATTTGTGACTCTTGCAGCTTCCCAGCTGCAAAAACCACAGCCAGGCTTTCTCTGCCTCATCAAACTCCTGTGTTCCCGTGTTCAGACCTGTATAGCCACTGCTGACACTTTCTTGAGCAGTACATTAAATCTACTTTCATTATATGTTACGCTGTAGAAATGTTATCTTTCATGTAATTTATGAAGCAAAATTGGTTTTAAATTCAGAGAAAGATCTGGATTGTTCAAGAATAGTAGGTTGTACATTAACTTGTAGCTCAGCTTGGTCACTATTGTGAAAACTATTTTAGGTAAGAACATCTATTCACAGAGGAGTGCACATTCATTTACATCCTGAAAAGGAAGGAGAGGGAGATTCTCTACAGGAAAATTTAACACTCATTGTACTTAGGTGAATGTAAATTGAGGTCTGCAACACTGTGCATGCCTCAGAGTATTGGAAGAGTTCAACAAATTCCTCACAACCACATAGTAATTGATCATTCATTATTATCCCAGTGGATTTCTAGCACTCATTCTGCCATAATTTGTCACTTTCATATCCTTAAGCATAAACAGTCATCGATGCACAAAGACTTGAAACAAACAGCCTTTCAAAGGAGCGAATTAAATATTAGGTATCAATAACATTATGATTCAGTGATGCTTATTACTGAGCAATAAGTATGTTGTTTTGTTCCCCTACATCAACATATAAACAGGGTGATTAATGACAAAATCAGATGTTTCCATTCTATTAATAGTCATATCTACAGCAGCTTATGATTTGTTGCTAAAACTCAAAAAGCTGTACAACAGAGACAACTCCTGCTGTGATGCTGGTGCTGTGGAGATGAGATGGACAGGGATGGGGAATGCACTGGGAGCTTTGCCAGTGGACTTCAAGGTAAGCTGTGAGCTCCACTGGTTGTGGAGACCCTGGGAAGGCTGGGCCAGATCCACTGAAATCAGCAGGAACTGTGGATTTGGCACATAAAGCCCCACAGACATTTCAGAAACTTGTGAGGAAGTGAGTAACACTGTAAACCCAGCATGGGCAGAATCAAAACAAAATGTGTCCGCAACAGGGTGATCAATAAATGTGCTGCAACAGGACTTGACAACTTCATTGGTCATTTTCTGGCTTCCTACCTTTGAGAATTTTTTTGGGGGAAAAAAACCACAAATATCCCGTTTCCTTAACTGAAAGCAGATTCAGCCTTCTAGTAAAAAAAAAAAAAGTGCTATTTCAACCATGTCAGCTTTCAAACAGCTTCAGGTTATGACTTTACCGGGTTCATTGCATTGCATTGCAAAATCACCCATGGGTGCTTTTGTTGTGTACTTTGTGCTAAAGCATTTGTATAATGTGGCTGTGCAATTGAACAGCCAAACATTATCTAGTGGTGCTAAGGTATGTAAAATAAATACCATTTATTTATTGCCAGTTGTCATGAGCACAGGTATGGTGTGACTTGCAATTGCTGTCCCCTGTGGTAAAAGGACCCCAGAAATCCATGTCAGGCTGTCATTAGCCTGACATGAGCTCTACAAGCCATAAACCCATCCCCATTTGTGTTTTACTCTCCTGCATCCTCTGTTTACCAGGGTTAAACACACTTCACCAGGCTTTGTAGGGTGGGCCTTACTCTCAGTGGGGAGAGAGGAGAAATGAGAATGGTTATATCCTCAGACTGAGACTTGACACATTCCCTTCAACTTTCAACTTCTAAAGGTCATTTCTGTTTGTTCCTGCTGTCAAAGTACAATTGAGCCCTTTAGAAACACTGTTTTTATAAAAACCACATTGTTACAGGAACAGTAATATTTGAAAATTAGGTCTATTCACTTTATCAGAAATCAAAAGAACTTCTGAAATGTTGACATGTGCATGTAGACATCTGAAAATACTGTGCCTCTGTTTTCTGCTCTCTTAGATAAAATTGAATGGTGGAAAGGAACCCAATATGCTGTTTACAAAAGGAGAATTATATTTTTTCTGATATAATTAAAAGCCACTGTGCTGGTGGTTTTTTGACTGTTGCTTCTGATCCAGAACATAACATATAAAGCACATGGGAGAGCTGTAACACCTGCCAGTCTTTACCCCAGGATCATTTGTAATAACCCGTCCTTTACCTCCCAAATTTCTGCCTTACAGGTTTTCATTTAATGAATGAAATACTAAAGCATATATTCCTAGATGAACCCTAGCAGTAAAGGTTATGCTGGAAAGAATCCAAATTTTCAGTTTAGAAAGGTATTTTAAAGCAATGAATTAGCCAGAATTTGCATCACTTGCAAAATTTTTCATACTGCTCATGATGATAATTTTTTATTTCCAATTGAATGGTTTTCTGTCAATTAAAAAAAAATTCCCCAGAGATGCAGTGATGGGAATGCATTGGATTCAACAAAACTTTGATTTTTTTGTTGTTTGGTTTTTCTTTAGGTTTTCCATTTCATTAAGTTTAAGCTGGCTTTTACCATGCATTTATTGATCTAATTAATTCAGGGATTTTTGATACCTACAGCATGTTTGCTTCCTTTGCTGTGTCTTTCTGAGCCACAAATTACCTTCTCAAGCCACCCATCTTCCATTACTCTGAAGTGAAATCATTAAATAAAGATCATAAAGAATAGAAGTAACTCCCTTGATTCCCTCATTAAGAGTGTCCTTAACTCAGTGAGGTGGGAGGGAGCCAGCACTACAGCTCAGTCATTCCCAAAGCCCTGGGGAAGTGTATGGGGAAGGAATCCCATTCCTGATAGCTCCACACCAGCTGTGGTTTGGACCTTCACCTTGTAGCTCAGCAGAAGGGGTGGACACACATGTAAAAAAACCAA
Source organism: Hylia prasina (assembly GCA_013397195.1). Taxonomy (NCBI): domain Eukaryota; kingdom Metazoa; phylum Chordata; class Aves; order Passeriformes; family Sylviidae; genus Hylia; species Hylia prasina. The sequence continues at coordinate 31,947 of VYXD01001700.1, read as the reverse complement.
AATGTGTTTAGCAGCAGCCCAAGGGTGATGACCACAGTCCCCTGCACAGTGAGTCCTTGGTGAACACAGCAGCAGCTTAATTGTTGCTGCTCCCTGGAATTCAGACAGGAAAACATCCTCTGGAAGTGACTTACAAAGCCTGGTGAAGTTTAGAGAGAAACTGCTGGCTTCAATCCTGATCGTGCATGAGGCCCCTGTGCACAGCATGGTGTGAGCAAAGGTATTTTCAGGCGGCTGAGCAGAGAGCAGAGTCAGATTAACTTTCAAGGCCAAGGAGGGAAAAAATTCAGACCTGTATGGCCTTGATGGGTGAGCTCAACTCTGTGTGATTTGAATTTGAGCTCTCTCTTGATGAGGCCAGAAGACATTTTCTTTCAGAATATCAGCTAGAGATCACATGAAAATGGGGATGCTGAGTTAGAGCCACCTCCAGCCTGGGCCATGAGCTCTGAGGAGTGCACCTGTGGTGCAGGACATCTCCTGAGCTCGAGCTCATGGACTGCAAGCCCTGAACACCCTTCCTTAGGGAAATCCCAGCGGGGAACAACTTCTGCTTTGTCCCTTGGGGATAAGCTTCTAGGAAAACTGGGGTGATAGACTTGCAGATGTGCTCCCCAGCAGCCCAGCCTGGCTGCAGCAGCTTCTCCCTGCACAGAGGAAAGTTGCAGGATTTATCTGTGTGGTTTCTCCTTGTCCCATTGTTCTTCCCACGTACAACAGAATAATTACAACCTCGCACAAAAATTGAACAGACCAGAGCTTTTGTCCTTATCTGTTCCTGCCTCATTGTTGTTTCTCTTCCTATTCAGTCATGTTTGAAAAAGGGTCTTCCTTTAAACATTTCAAAAGTCACCCCTTCATTTTTAATAATTTTTTAAACATTATTTTATGAGAATCACCACAAATTAATGCTTTATTTTTTTTATCCTCAGAAAGATACTCAGATTCAAAAAGAGAGGTCTATTCTGAAAAAAAAGGAAAAAAAGAAACCCTCTAGTGTTTGAAATTTCTGTTCAGATATGCTTTTGGTGCCTGCAGTTCTCTCCCAAGTCAGGACAACATTTACCCCTGAGGTAGCAATTAAAGATGGAAGCCTTAAGGGTAATTAAACTTAGTTCTCAGGGAATATCTGACTCTTTGAGTAATTCCCCATCCTACAGGACAAGTGATTTCACAAACACCATTATTCTGGATTGTTTTTCACAGTGATTGTATGGCTTTTTGCTAGAGTCACCACAGTGTTGCTCATTCAACATTCATTAGGATGGGTTTTTTTCTCTCTTAAGAATCACTTCTCTCTGTCAAACGTCCAGCCATTGCAGTGAGGGGGTTGGGGAACGTTTTACTGAGTGCTGGGCAAAGCAGCATGGAAACCCATCTCCAAAAAGCACCTTTCCAAGAGATGACTGAAAACACTTCTGGTACCTCAGTCACTTTATAAACAGAAAAATAAGAGTCCACTATTGTTGTGGCTTAACCCCAGGCAACAGTTAAGTACCAAATAGCCTTTTCTCTCACATCCTCCCACCAAATGTGTCATCAAATGTTGGGCACTGCACACTGCAGGGCAGAGGCATCCTGCACACCCACTGTGCACTTATTTCTCTGGCTCCCAAAGAAGCTCAAGGTGTTTGAGATTTCATGTCCACAGATGTCAGAGGGAAGCACAAAAAGGAGAGGAAAATGTCTATCCCATAGATGGTGAGATCCTGCCGAGGATGTGGTAACAGCACTAACTCAGTGTGTGTATCCCCACACAGCCAAGCAGGGACTGCTGGGGACAAGATGCAGAACACAGCATTTGCACAGTGCCCTGTACATGGACCCAGGCAGGTCCCTTCTCACTTATTTCAGCGTCTATCCAGGCAATTACACTGATTTCCTCCCTCAAACTTCAGAATAATTGATAGTCTATCGTTCCTCCTCAACCTTAATGTATTACTTCTTAAAGCTTAGTCTAAAATTACAAGGACAGAGATTTTACGAAGAATACTGCAGTTTTGAGTTTAGTTTTGTTCCTTTTCATCACTGCACTTCTTTAAATTGTGTATGCACTAAATGGAAATGTCATCTTCTAGGCTTCAAGCAGAGACAAAGCTTAGTGCAGAATATTTGGACTTGCTTTCAGTTGAGTGGGCTAAATGAAAAGCAATCAGCATCTATATCTGACTACTGCTCCTAACCAAAAGCAAGACTTTCATGAGCTTCAGAGTTGTCAGGTAAAAGCCAAAAGGTGTTTGGTGTTTTCTGGTTCTGTACACATCTAACTTTTCTGAAATAGAAACATCAAACTTCCTTACCTGAATTCTCACCTGTCTAAAATCAGCAGTCTGAGATTCAGCTGCTGGACAGACTGTGATACAGTTTGTGTCTGCACACACAGCTCTCTGCTTTCCAGAGACAAGGAGGCTGTGTGAACTCAGTAACTACCCAGAGTTTTAGATGTTTATTCAGAAAGAAGCCTTTGAAATTCATCAGCTGCTATTTGGGATATGAGAGAGGCTCCTGCTCTGTAAATTATGATGCCACATAGTCAGACTTAAAAGCTTTCTTAAAAATCAAATGCCAGAAACCTAGAAACTCCATGAGGGAAAAAGGAAACCTAGGTGGAAGTATCTTTTACATCTTTAATTGCATCCCCTGCAAGAATTTGTTCCCATAATTAAAGGGCACATGATAATTAGCATGAAGAGGCAAACTACAAATGAGAAGTCAATGAAGTTGTGTTAAACGGGATTTTTTCAGCTGCAGTTGGAAAGTCCTTTTTTGATCATCCATAAAAGAAAGCAATTTTTCCAGGAAAATGATGTCTTAAAAACTGTTTCCCACTTTACAATCCAATGCTTTTCTTTTGTCATGGTAAAAAATGCTCAGCATCTTTTGGGGTCCATACTTATTTATCCCTTCCAATAGTTAGGAAATGTCAGTAGTACTCAGAAGGAGATGGAAATGTCAGCAGTGCCATTCTCAGCCACAACTACACATTTGAATAAGTAATCATTTTTGATACCTCATCATAGAGACAAGCTGGTATGTGAGCCCCTGCAAATAACCTGAGGGAGATTTTTACAGTCACCAATACCAAAATTCACGCACACATAAAAGTCTCAATTTTTGACCATTAACTGCAATTAAAGTCAGCCTTTTCCTTTTTTCCAAACAGATGGGGAAATACCAAAATGTTAAGTACCTCCATTTTCACCACAGGGTTCTTTCAAAGGCTTTAAACTTTTGGATGGTAGCCAGGTTTTCAGTTGGGTTTTTGTCCTAGTGTTCAGGCCTTGCAGCTCTGAAGGCTTGAGAAAGGAGCTACATGCAGCTCCTTTTAGCTTGCCCTGCTTGCTATCTCTGCTGCTTGCTTAGCAAACTTTGCTCAAAGTAGGTTAATGTTCTGATGCACAGCAGGCTCCAAAACCAAAGCTTGATTTTGACTTTTTTTTTGAAGGCTGTCAGCACACATTCATCCAAGGACCTATTCCCTCTCTCTGTTTACCCACCATAGGACACTCTAAAATCAAAGTCCTAGGCACTATTTTTAGAATTCAGAGGAGTTACTTCCATCAACCATTTTGTTTTCCTGCAGTGACAATTGGGATTTATCTAATTGCTAAATAAGGCTTTGCTCGTGCGAATTTGCATGGGGAGTCATCCAAGAAAAACAGGAGGCAGTGGGACTTGCATCAGAAGGCAGGTGTATTTTTGGGTAGCTCTCCTCTTGCATCTCGCCCTCACCATTACACTTGTCTACATTTTCAGGCTTTGAAGACTTTGGACAGGGCCCTGGATCAAGCCTTCTGTGATGGAAATGAAGGAAGGCAGGGGTCTGTTTGTGGCAAAGAGAGAGGGGAACACAGTGTGGAGGAGGTTGTTGGTGTGTGTATATAGGATGGATATATATATGTGTGTGTATATATAAGGGTGTGTATATGCCCCTTCCTTCTTGCCTTTGAAGTCAGAGAGATTTAATGTCCCCTTTCCTTTCCTATGTAAATGTGATTCAGCCCAGGCAGGTTCCCTGGCATCCTGGTGGAATCACAGAATGGAATTCTGCAATCAGAGGATGTCTTGGGTTGGAAGGGACCTTAAAGGTCATCTGGTCCCAGCCCCCAGATCTGTGTAGGTTTTGTTGCACGTATTTTCTGTTACTCGCCAAAGCCACCTGTGTCCCCGGCAAGAATTTGTGATATTTAGTAGTCTCTAATAAATATGTATAGAAGCTAATAACTGGATTTTGGGAAGACAGGACCATGTCTCAAACTTATCTTTAAGGGGTGGGCTCGTCTGTCAAGAAAAGGAGGAAATAACCAGTGCCAAGTGCTCTCCACAGCGTGCCAGGAGTTAGAAATGGAAAACTATTAACGCAAGTGTGTGGCCTGGAGGAATAAATGTATTATATGAGCTCCTAAAGTATGATTTAAACTTTGGCTTCTAACTTGGAAGGAGGAGAAGGGAGTTTATATTGCTTATGTTGCTTCAAGGTATTCGTCTGATAATGATAAGTATTTCTCTTTCTGTGTCATTGTAGTGAAGAATCACAGGAAGTTTCTTCACCTGGGATAAGAAGGGACTTGATACTTCACATTTTAATATCTCTGCACTTATGAAATATGTTACAACTTGGGATGCTTCTCCTGAGAAGCTCTAGAAAGCAGCAGGATTGGTTTCAAAGGCGGGATGAGAGTCAGAAGTAGCCGTGTTAAAACAGCAATCTGTGTAAGCTGTTTCACAGCGTCAGAGTTGTGCAAAGCCGTAACTTCCCTTGGCCCCGTGCCCCAGGCTGCCTGTCCATATAGCACTGCAACCCTGCCTGGACACATTTTATAGGTCACTTCAGCTTGCAGGGGAATCAAATAGCTGTTAAAATGCTTCTGCAATCCCATGGTCCCTGTGGACAAGCAGAAGGGTGGGCTGTCCCACGGGTGCAGCGAGAAGTCCTGCGGCTGTGCTTGGTGGGGTTGTGAGGGGCACCCAGCTGTGGTGATGTGTGGGGTGCAGTAACCATGTGTTCCCACTGCCCCTGACGTAGCTGCCCATGATATTACACATCTTTCTGGGACTGCTGCACTGTCTGGTATGTTTCCTAATTATAAGTAGCAATAGTTGTATCACAACAATGATATCATCAGCTTGGAAGGGGCGGTTGTTTAAGATGAGATAATCAGTTTTAGAAGGCAAAAATGGGATCTAAATACTAATTCTTGTGAATAACAATGAATAACTGATGCTCCACATGGTGTGCAGTTTGCAGTGTCTTAACTTTGAGCCTAAATCAGAACTCATTCACACATCTGTACTTTGATGTGTACAAAACCCTCCCAGGAGGATCCCACGGGTGCAGAACCCCAGAGCTGTGCAGGAGACAGGTGACAAACCATGCTGAGCCTGAGCATGTGCAGGCACTTCCCTGAAACCCCCGGGGACACCTTGCCCTGCCCACCGTCCTCAGGGGTCTGCAGCTGGGAACTCCCACAGCACTTCTGCTCTTTTGTGTCTGAGCCCAGATGGATCCCACATTACACGAGGAGGAGGGAAAATGGAAAGCTAATGAGCAGAGGATCTCAAAAGGAAACTGCTTTTTATCTATAAAGGGCTTGATCCGCATTGCACTGACATGTTTCTTGCAATGCAAAGGAGGAGCTGATGTGTGAATTAGAGCAATTTATGCACATTTAAAGAACTTTATGATGCTGTAATTAGATGGGCATCTCTACAGAAAGTACGTGTCAGCAGGCTAAATAGAAGAGATGAGAAAACTGTTCTATTTTATATTGTTCTCTCTGGGTCTCTTTTGGGTCCAGTGCACTGTCCAGCTAAATGTTTCTTTAGATTTTGTCCCTGTAAGAGGTTCATCCCACCAAGATGGCCTTTTAAATTTTATTTTGAGGTGTTTGTGTGCACTGGAATAATGCTATTCTATAGATAGAATGCTTTTCATTTTGATTTAAAAATAATTTTATGCTTTTAATGAAATAGTTTTAAAATAGTTTCTTGCTTTCAAAAGAGCAAAATACAGCTGCTACTAGAATCTGATTAATGCTTGTTATTTCATGATAACTGTAATTAAATTCTGCTAATTACTGCAATATTTATGGAAAACAAGGAACAAAAGCTGTAGTTCAACACTTATGCTGCAGAGTATAGGAGTACAGGAGTGATCTAAGAAAAACTGTAGGGCAGAGTGGCGACTCCAGGGAGACCTCGTGCAGCCCAGACCCTCCCTTTGCAGCCCACTGGGTGATGTGGAGTCAGCACATGCACACCCTCCCTCATAACATCTTCTTCTGGCTTCTATTTCTCGTTGCTGTGAAGGATGTGTCAGCTGACCAAATCAGTCTGGGGGCTGTGTCACAGAAAGGATTGCTTTGAACTGTGCCTCAGCCCTCACCTCTGTGGGGATGTCCCTCTGGCTGGACAGCACCAGGGGGATTTACAGCCACCTTCAGCTGCCTTCAGCTTAAGATTTAGGGGAAGAACAGAGAAACATCATTTCCCTGGAAACCCTTCTCTGGTGGCAGCTTCTGAAACACCGAGCTCTGACAGAGGGATGTGATGGCAGTTCATGGATATGTTAGTGGCTACAGCAAGGCCATTGCTCTCAACTCATCACACAGACCTAAAGCAATGACAAAAACGTCTCCAAAACTGATTGTGGTGGGGTTTTTTTTTCTTTTTTTTTTTTTTTCTTCCCAGTGTAGCTGTGCCTGTCCCAAATGATCACAGGAATTGCTGCAACCAGCTTTCCAAATCATTGCTTAAACCCACCTACCTGTTCTCATGGACAATTGCTCTGCTAAAACCACGTTTTCACTTTATATGCCCCCCAAATGGTGGCATGGTCTGCATGATGGCAGAGAGGTAGTCCCCAGCTAACGTGGCTGGAGGAGCACAGCCTGAGGGAGGCTGACTGCAGGCAGAGGGACAAAAGGGCTTGGACATCCCAGCTGACTCACCCTGATTCTGCTGGCAGCGTTTGTGGGACTGAACACCAAGCACATCACTGCCTATCTTCAGCAACAAGTCTGTTGCTCAGAGAACAAATATTGCAACAGGCTATTAGGGCAGGAAAAGAGAGCACTAACTTTGCAATTTGGATAAATTTAAACAGTGCCCTCTGGCCCACCCTAAGCAGCTGTGCTTAAACGTCACTGATCCATTTCCCAAGCTGAGCTCCAGGGTGTGATTTGTGAGCAAGCCTTTGACCTGGTCTCACCCAAAATACAGTTTTTGTCTGTTCCATGAAGGGTGGATGCACGCTTGGGTTTGAAGTGGGCAAGCACGCAGCTTGAGGCACAATTTTAGGATAACCAGCTGCTTATCCTAAAATCAAGGGTGTACTCATAGGCACCCCGAGGAACAGCACATCCTGCTGGTTACATGCTGAGGGAATACCCTGTCCTGCAGCAGCAGAGATGCTAGGGAGCATGGGACTTGTTTCAGCAAGAGGGGACAGAGGACACGCAGTGTGAAGAGCCTGCTGAAGCAGCCAGGATTGTGGCTGTCCACCAGCTCTTTCTCAGGGGCTCAGTGGAGATGGTTCAGTGGTTCAAATGCAACTTCAGCTTTGGGACATCTTGGACAACTCACAGTCTTGCAGTAGATTTGTGTCCTGGTTGGTGCAGCAGTTGGTGTAGTGTGGGGATTAAATATTAAGAACATTTCACTAGGCTATTTCCTCATTGACAGAAACATCCTTTCTAGAGGAGAAAAAAATAGCCCTACCACCAAATATTTTTGATAAATGTGACAGGATTAGAATAGAATATTTCAATTTTTAGTTTCAGTACAAGATGCTTTTTTTCAGTGCCCTACTTTCTTAGCCTTTTTTTCTAATGTTATTTTGTGTGGCTAAGAGACAAGAGCTTTCTTGTCTTCCTCAAGTTATTTAGAGCTTTTCATTGACTAATGCCTTTTGTCACAAGTGACAGTGAAGGACCTGCTTGGTAATAGAGATCAATGGAGATGAAGGTGACATTTCAGAGCAGAGTTTTAAAACTAATGCATTACTATTTATCTGGCCAGGGCACCTAGGAACACTGGCTCTCAGTCCAAGAGCACCACAGCACTCACTGCAACTTCTGTCCCTGCCCTCCTACTAAAAATGCACATTTTCTGTTTCTGTCACTCTTCTCCAACCCAGTGCTTTTCATATTTCTTGCCTATTTTAGAAAACTCTTTGTCAGTCTCTCGACCCATGACATTTTTATCAAAAGACTTCCCACTCTCTTGGTACCTGTTGGCCGAAGTGGGGCTTTGTCAGCAAGTGATGGGTGACCTGTTTCCCCTGGGGAACTGCACCCCGTGGTTTTTGCAGGGACACAGCCTTTAGTGCTGAGGAGGTCCAAGGGCACAAAGGGTGTTACTTCCTTAATCCCTGCTGAGAAAAGTGTGGTGTTGGCACTGAGCAAGTTAAGGGAGTGTGATTTTATGCTTCAGCTCTCTCTCCAATTCCAAATGCGCTAAGGGTACTTGTGAGAAGTGCTAAAGTGATAGACAGAGAGGAACCTAAAGCCCCTTTTTGCTTGGAGAAATACAGTAGGAGCTAATGGTCATCCCACATTATATCCCACTGGAGCCATCAGCTTTGCCTGCCCAGTTCAATTCCCAAACACATCTAGGATCTGATCCACACCTTCTTTGCTAAGAAATCCAGGAAGGATGGCAGCTTTCAATCCTGCAGTGATCTGAGACCACCATACGCTCAAACAAGTTTCAAAGCAGTGGTCACATTAAAACCCTACCAATGCTGACTGGCTTTGAGTAAACATTTACTACTTTGGTTCCAGCTACTCCTCTCTCCCTACCTGTAAGCTTTGCCATCTGTATCCAGAAGTACTGGCTTTGGTGGTGTGTTTTCTTGACATCCTCCCCACTTAAGTCTAGAATAAGAAGGTCAATTTAGATAAAGCCTAATGCAATTACGTCTCTAACACAATCTCAGTAACTTCTGTACACAAATGAAATGAAAACACATTAATAACCTCGCATACATCCTGCCTGGCTGTCTCGTCCAGTGTCATGGCAATGCATTTAGTACAGACCAAGCAAGAGAAAGACAGATTGCTTTCCCAGAATTCGCTCAGTTAATGGAGAAAAATCCACCCTGATCTAAGCTGGCTCCAGCAGTTTCTCAGAAATATTAATGTCTCAAGCTCTCATGGCCTTAATAAAGTAAAATATAATGTATTTCAATGGAAAACAAATTCCCCATTTCTTTTCTCCTGGCACTTGGTGCTAGCTACAGTGTTGGTTTCAAGCAGAGCATGCTGAGCTAATTATATTTCTTCCAAACATTGTTGATTTCTTGATTGCTAATGTGGTATTTGAGAGTCAGTGATTCTTAAATGTCAGCTTAAGAATCCATCTTTACCAGTCTAAAACCTCTAAATGCAGATTGTTTTACCAATATTCCCAGTAAAGAATTACTCTACTGCTTGTCTGGCGAGACAAATAAAAATTTCCAAAGGCTGTATGTGTTTTTTTCTGCACTACATTTAATTGGTGGGAGCATGGAGACACAGAAACATTTTCATTAATGCTTCATTATTAATCAGTAAAAGATGGATGCAGCACTTGAGGGAAGCACTGAATGGTGAATTCCCTAATATATTTACTGTAGCTTCCTTTGCCCTATTAGGGTGAATGTTGTAACAGCACGCTGTGAATGTGCTCCTCCCTTAATGTGCTCTTTGTGAAAAAGGAAAAATATCCCTGGAACTGGATAAATCTAAACTGTTTGGTAAACAAACACAAATGATATTATTTTTCTTGGTGTTTCTAGTGTTCTGTGGACATACAGTTTTGGGATGCTGAGTCACATAAATATTGGCTCCATATTTTTGGTGTTTCTTTTTATTTTGCTTGTGTCGGGAGAGAGATAGAGATAGTGCTAAAGGCAGCCTTGTCCCCAGTCTTACAGCTGTGTTAATTATCCAAGGGTGGAACAGCTTTGTCCTGCCAGCTCTGGGTATGATAAAGCGTGAGTTAGCTGGGAGGGGGTTCAGTTGGAGTCTGCTGGTTGTGCTGTGAGGAGGAAGGGACAGGAGGTTGGGCAAGGACAGATAAGGTAAGCTACTGCACAAGGGACAGACAGGGTTAGGTGGCCTTGCTAGGGACAGGAAGGAGCCACCTGGAACTGCAGAAGGAAGAGAGAAGAAGGAGAGAAAGAGCCAGAGCTGTGTGGAGCTGCCCATGGGAGGTACACAGAAAAGGTATGAGAGAGTTTCAGAGAACAAGGTGCTGATGCTTGAAGCCTTCTGAAGTTTCAAAGGAGCACTCGGAGTGCAGTGTCCAGCTCGACTTCCACATGCCTCTGTAATATTTTATGTTATTTCTTTTTACATGTTACCATATTGCAACGTAACAGTAACTAAGCCTGGGTTTTGACTGGGGTACAGATATGTTCAGATGTCCTGCAGTGAGGGTCTCCCATCACGAATCCTCCTGGGAGGAGAGCTTTCCTCACTGCTGTTCAGCAAAGCAGTGCCTCTCATTCCTTAACTTGCACCAGGCAGGCAGCTGAGCAGAGTGCAAGGTCTTGAGCACAGTAGCTGGGACTGTGAGGTGCAAAGCCATATTTCTGTGGGAAAAGGGGAAGGAGTGGAAACCAGTCCCTGATGGCTGGCAGCAAAGTGCTTAAAAAAAGGTTTGAAATCTGTGCAAATTCTAATCCAGTCCTTGCTAGAAAGCTGCCTATCTGGGAGTCTCTAAAGATTGGCCATGGGAGCAATATGTGAGTTCAATTGCTCTTGTATGTGAAATTCTTGATTTTTGTGAACTTTTCAGAAAATACCCTAATTATGTAAAGAAATCCTTTCCATTTGCACCACTACCTGCAGTAATGCAGAGACTAAGGAACCATGGCTTTCCTCTTTACTGCCTTTACTGCCTTAACAGACTGATGGGATGTGATGGATGGAGCTGCCATCGGACAGGGAACCATGGGGGTGTGACTCCTGGGGGTCCTGACGTGTGCCAGATCCTGCTGCTCCTCCCTCACCTGCCCAGCAGCAGAGCAGTTCTGCAGCCTGGGAGCAGCCACAGTCTGCTGGGGCCAGGCAGGCTGAGCTCTGCCTTGTCAGGAGGCCACAGCCTGAGTTAGGGTCTCCTGGAATCCCCAGTGACCAAAGCAGCTCACCAGCATCTGGATGCTGAACACCGGAATCTGCTCTTCTGTCTCAGTTTATCTCCACCCAGTGTCCTGAAACATTTAACTTGTCACCTGGTTGAGCTAAACCTCTCCTCCTTCTCCTGTGCATTTCTGCTTGGGTACTGCCCAACTTTATTTTTTCTCAGCTGATGCTTGTAAGCTAATTGGTTTCCTTGTTCATTCCAAGACATGGGGGTAATATCCCATTATCCTGTTGCTTTGTTGTATGAACATATTATGAGTTTTCCCTGCAGAAAAATATTCTCATGGGAAAGCTCAAATTTGCAGAGCACAAAGTTCTATAAACAACCTCTGTCCTGTGTCTCTGTCTCAGGAGATGTGGGTTTGTTTCTCTTTCTTAGCCAATGTGTGAAGTTCTGTTATCTCTCTGATATGGTAAGCATTTTTGGGAATTCTTCAGTACGGAGCATGGAGAGGCAACAGCTAGCTCTGTACCTGGGCAGAAATAGCCCAAGCTTTGAACAATGAAGTCAATTTTAATAAATCATATTAAGCCGTCTGATATGGAGTCAATGAGTGCTGTTTCACCGCTCTCATCACGACCATAAATGGTGACCCCGAGACCATATTGCTTAGTCAGTTAATATTCAGACATGACATTGCAGACTTGAAACCACTTTTAGGACCTTGGATGAAAATATCTGGGAGCAGAGAAACTGAGGAAGGTAGTTAAATTGAAGATATGGCACAGTATATTCTTATCCAACATGGAATAACATTGACTGAATGAAAAGAAAGTAGCACATCTTTTTTTGCTTAGTTGTCCCTCTCATAGGATTTACTTTCTTAGCAATGCAAATCAAATCAGATACATCCATGAGATTATTTACTGCTTCCAACTCAGTTTGGAAGGGCAGCAGGTAAGAACTGGAATATTTATTTTCTGTTTAACTCTCAGGGCAGGTCACAAACTTGGGATCTATCATGATTGAAAAAGCAAGTCATTAGATAATGACACATTAGTAACAACATCACACACAGATGTTTTATTAAAACATCTGTGATAAAATATGCATGCTAACCAGGATTCTAATAGACCATCAGTCTAACTCCCTACTGGTCACAGGGAAACCTCAAGCATTTTCAGCATTATTTCAAAAATACTTTGAACAGGCCTCATTATAGGGCAAGAGGTTTTGGAGAGAGATGATATTTTGTTTTGGCATAAAAGAAAACTTTTGATATAACACTTGCTGTGATGTAAAACATAAGCACAGTTTCAAGCTACAGTGTCTGGGTTCTTTTTTTGTTTCAGCTTTCCCCTCCCTCTCCCTCTTCACCCTTGTGCCAGGTCATCTGCTCTCTCCTTTCACTCCAGTTCCTCTATTACATTTTATTCTTTTCCCCTGGCTGAGGGGGGATCAAGCCTTTGTGTTGTTGTTTTGATGCTTCACCAGACATTACCCTTCCAGGTCCCTTAGTCAGCAAAGTCTCAGGCTGTCGACCTTGAGCCTGCTCCCATTCCTGTATCCCAAGTCCTGGTTTCTGGGACAGTGCTGAAGTTAGCAAATGAGTGCAGCCCAAAGGGGCAGCTCTGAAAATGACAGGAGCTGGCATGCAGCTGGTGGTTGAAATCCACCCTGTGCACATTTTAGGAGACTTTGCTTTGGGCACCTTCTATCCTGGTCCCGCAGGGAGCAAGCTGAGCACACCTTTCAGTTTAACTTCATCTGAAAGGGGCCCAGTCTGTGTGTCGTGCGCACTGCTGGAAACCAAAACACGGTGATTTGCAGTGGCACAAGGGCACTATGAACTGGAATGTTAACACAGGTTTCCTCTTTCCTGGTTTTGCATTTCACTCTCTGTACTTTCCTTTATCCCTTTGTCTGGTCAAGGAACACTTTCTGTGTCTCCGAGAACCTGTTTGAACTTAACGAGTGTCTCCCCTCCAGACCTGAACTTTCCTGTCTTCCTTCTTCTTGCTGCTGGATTCTAGCGGGAAGAGAAGAAAAAATGCTCTTCCAGCTTGGCACTAGCCAGGAAAGTCCCACAGACCCAGCTCTGGAGCACTTGCCAGCATATAGGTAATATTTTCCCAGGCACCAGTCTAGGCACAGGACTGTATTGCTATTCCTTCTTCAAAATCATCAAGTGTATCAAATCTCTTGATAAAGCAGTTCTTAAAAACTCTCAGGGTTGCTGTTCCCTGAGATTTCCTCGGGGTTGCTGTTCCCCGAGGTAATAGGGTTCTTGGGCTTTTCTTGNCGGTCTCCAAACCCTTCAGGGCGGCCAGAGGGGTTTCCTGGACTCCAACAAAAAACAAAAACAAAAACCAAACCAGTTATAAGGAACAAATTTCTTTCCTTAATCTTAAATTTAGCCTGATTTTTAAACATTTTTTTCAATTTAGCCTAAATAAGGAAAAGCTCATCTTTGTCTCTAGGAGTTCAGCCATAGAATGAGCCCTGGATGTACAACCTTGTGATAGGAAATAACAAATGTCCCTACAATTAAGTATCACTACTCCTTTCCTTGTGCTGTTGCACCCTAGGAATTCTCTAAGTGTCACAGCTCTAGAGCTGAACACGTTTTTATTAACATTTATGTAGCAATATAAATACATGGGTTTGTTTGCTTGTTTTCCCCACCAAGTCAACACATGAAACTTTTCTCAGCTGTAAATCTGCCAAAGGTCCTCAGGAGACCTGGACTCCTGAGGCTCTGAATCAAAGGTGCTTACAGTAAAAGCTTCCTCATGATCATAACCTGAGTGAGCTGCACTACTGCTGCCTGTGAAATGACGTGTACAAAGGGGAATATTGGAATGGTTTCACACACTGGCAATCATTGTGGGCTTCTGTATGAAGCACCTTTCCTGTTTGCTTCCTTTTCTTGCAGGCCTTCCTGTGAGGGCATTCTTCTAGATCCAAATAGATCTTTTACATTTATAGAATCTCAGGTACCCATCTGAGATGTAAACAGCAAGAGATGAAGAGTGTCATAGCTATATGAACGTGCAGAAAAAGGCATAAAACATTTACATGCAACAAGAAGAGTCAAGGACCTTCAGGAATTGCATCTTACATGAAAATTACAGCAGCATCATCCTCTGTGGGTGATAGTCCTATTCAATTATTTGCTTTTTGGAACAGCTGTTGACATTTTTTGATGTACGTCATGTTACAGTTCTCTTTTATATTTCTTTTCTATTATCTTATATTTTGACTTTTGTTTCCTAGCCACATACTGTACATATGTACTGTACTGTGAAACAAAGCTCTCAAACCTTGAAAAGCAATTTCCTTTTCTTTCAATTCTGCTTGTGGTTATATGCATTGAATAAAATTCACTAAGTGGCACCACTATGTAAAACCTGTAAGTATTCTATTCAATTGGCTTGCCCATATCAGAGGAAAATGAATGGACAAATAAAAGGCAAAAACTTTGTCTGGAACCTTCATCTAAATAATGACTTTGTCATGAAAAAGAATTTTCTGAATCATCACTTTCAAACAGAGATGCAGCCATGAGACAGGGGTGCAAGCTTCTGAGTTAAATAGCCTCTAACTCCCTGTGTAAACCAGAAACCAATTAGAAATATTACAATAATCAAACAAAGCCTTTAAAAACACCATTTGTTGCTCCATACACTTTTATAAATGCTGTCCCTTAGCAATTCTCCAGGACAAACCCTGAAATGTACTTTAGTAGGAAAATGTACTTACATAGGAAAATCTATTAGGAGTATGTGAAATGAATATGGAAAGTTACAGGTGTCCAAGCTGCCCATTCCCCTGTTACCCCTGTTGGGCCCAGGCTCTCTGCCTCTCCACTGTTATTTTCCTCTGCACACTCACATAGAAAATCAAGCAGAACTTAGGTCTAAAGTACCTTTATTAGTGTTAAATTGGATTATTTAAACTGTTAGCCTAACATACTTAATTTGGCATTTGTATTTTCCTAAGAGCATGGGTTTGGTTTAATTTGTTTCATTTCCTCCTGTACCCAGCTGTCTGTAATTTTACTATCAATTTCTATACCCTTACGGTGAGTTAGATAAATATTGCTAAATTATGGAGATTTTATAAAAGCCAAACAGGTAATACCATTAACCTCAGCAGTCAAAAATAATCCTATTAAATTTCCAGTCAAATTGCCTTGCAATGAATGTGCAGTGAAACCCACAAAAATTAACCATTTCAGTGCAGGTCAGTAAACCATGCACTGAATCTTTTCCTTCACCCCTTGCTGTAACAGCCTGTCACCACAGAGTTGTGAGCAGCCAGTGGATGGTGATGCAGGGATTTTCTGGTCTGAGGGCCACCTTGAGCACACTGGAGGTTTTTAACACCAGAACTGGTGCAAATACACAGTCACATTCACGCTGCTTGTCTCTGGCCACAGGAATGGTTTTTCCAAAAGCCTTGAAGGCAAATGAAACTCTCAGTTTTTTGGCTCTTCTATTAGCCTCAATGGACAAATGTCTTCCTATATTTTGCATCTTTTCAGTTCTGAAAATGCAAGATTTTGATCAAATATGCCTGTTTTTGTCAAGACTCTGCAAAGCTGTTAGCTTAGGAAATGGAATCAGCACAAAGAATTTCCATGTGGAGATTTCTATTAATAGCTGTGCATTTTTATTAAAGCAGGATAACTCTTAAAGCCTCGGAGATATTGATGGGCTGAAGGAGAAGTTGTTTGGCAATTTCTGCTTTGCAGAGGTTTTTTAGGGGCTGAGGTGTGGCTGTTTAATCCTGGATCGTGGGAGCTTCACTGCATGCTGGCTGATCCAACTGGTGCTTGTCAGAGCCTCTGAATGATACAATCCCCTAAAATCTGGCAAATTTTGTTTCTTTAGGCCTCTCCTAGGGCTATGACATTAGCATAACTGGGAAGAACCACAGCTGATGTTCATAATGGGCAATTGTCACTCCAAAGCCCTCAGGCCCCTGGATGATAGCTCAGTGCATCAAATGACCTTCATCTCTGGATGAAAAATGTGAAATAATTAGCCTGAAGAGCAGCACGTCTGAAAAAATATTCCAAATGCTCCAAATTCCCAAACCTGGCAACTACTGCCTCCTTTTACCAGGAGACCAGTCCTGGATAGTTCCCAGTTTATGTCTGTGAAAAGCTTTTGGATCTGGGTCTGGGCCTCAGTGTGGGCTTCTGATGTTCTTCCCCTTGCCCAGTGAACTCTCCACTCCCCCTCACCCCAGGGCACTGTCCTGCAGAAACAGCTGACAAGGAGTGGTGGGAGACTCAGAATTCAGGCAGCACTCTTCAGCCTTTTTTCACCCTCTTCCTAGCAAGGAGCAGCTCTGCCCTGAGCTTTAGCAGCCCTGTTTACATCACCAGAACCTCTGAAAAAAAACCAGGACAGGGGAAAATGCCTGGAAAAATAAATGCATTGGGAAAGGGAGTAAGAGAACTACCAACAAGAAAATAAATGTACTAGAGAGGAGGTGGAGAAAGAGGAATAAAAGCCATGAGAAAAGATAAAAACAGATATAAAGAAAAAAATAGAAGGAGAAAACCCCCACAAATTAAAAAAAAAGAAAAAAAAAAAAAAAAGAGATATGGAAACACATGTTGAGGAGGGGTATGAGCCACCCAGAAATTTTCTATTACATTGCTAAGGGAATTCAGCAGAGAGATGAACATGGGAAATACTGACTCAGGACTTTTCTCCCCTAAGCTGTTTGTGCCACAGATAATCAATGCCCAGATTGTTTCTTACAATCTTTTCTAGCCAATACATTTTTCTTTTGCCTGAATTATACCTCCATTTAACATAGGTTCTGTTATTATTCTTGTGGTAAGTATTGTTAGTTGAAGACAGTGCTGTGCTTTCTCTCTGATTCCTATTCAATATGCCAAACTGTAGCTGCTATTACCAGTGGAGAAATGTGGCTTTTGGTTAGCTGTTGGAAGTAAAGCAGCAAAACCTGCCTGACAGCTGTGAGTGCAGAATGAACACACTCTGAAACATCTCTCTGGGATGGGAGCTACAAGGGAGAGAGCATAGTTTCAATCTATTTAAGTAGATGGTACTTTCAAGGTACAGTGCTATTCATTTAAAGAATGCCCTGCCTATTAAATAAATCCCTTCTTTTAGTACACAGGGCAAAATGTACAAGGCTCCACAAAACTCCTTTTTTCATAACCTACCAATCATGTGCAGTATCTCTGCATTCTACAGCTTCCATCATGCCCACGATGCCATTGGAGCCCAGCCTCTGTAATCCACCTTATCTTCACCATGCTGGAAAAAATTAAATTCAGAGTTTATTTTATCCATAGAGGAATGAGCAGCTCCATGAAATGTCACTCTTTCTCAAAATCTTCATGTACTTGACATGTACAATTCCCCAGTTTTTTGAGGGCTATATGAACATGACTGAATAAGGACCTGATTAATCTCTGAACCTAAGAAATACATTTGTTCATAACATGCAAAGATAATGGAGAGGAGACACAAACAACTTCTCAAAGTGCTAAATGGTCTGCTAGCAAATATCCCCATCTTTTCACTGACTTCTGATTTTCATAAAAATTCAGATTAAGTTTCATAAAGGTTCACAGGTCTCATAAGAGAATCTTACCTTTGGGCTTATTTCAAGAATGACAGAAGAATTTTGGTTCAATGATTTTTCTGTTTCAGAAATTTAATTTGGCCTTAAAGTTGTTGGCCATTGCACTCCTCATTGCATGCACAGAATATGTGTGCTTACTTCTCAGAGATTTATGAGTATTTTGAAACTCACACATTTAAACAAGAAAATACAAACTGTCTGTTATCCATCTAAAGCCATAGGAACTGTCAGTGCCTTACTGAAATAAATCTTAGTTCTGATATAACTCAAATAGCGTGAGGGCCTGGTTTCTTGAAGAGCTGACCCAGGGAAGTGCTCAGCACCAGAAAGGGACAGCAGAACACTGTCTTCACTGGAGCTGGTCTCAGCTCAGGCACTGCCTGCTTTATGTGCTGTTGGTTTTGCTTTCACTGCAGCTGCCAAGGGTCCCTGCCTGACCTGAGGCTTCCCCTTGCTCTGAGCCCCAAGCAAACCTCCAGATGTACGTGCCTAATTTAAAGAGACAAGGTTGGGAAGAATTGCTACTGCACACTTGGAAATACAAGGCAGGGGAAAGTAAATCTGCTGTTTAAGGTATGATTTGACTCCTAGTTTTACCTGAGGTGATATATGAAGTCTAGGGCAGAGGAGAGAGATGAACCTTAACCTTCCATTCAAGTGCGTTTAACCATAAAACTGTCATTTGTCATGGTGTGCCTGATGAATGCACAAATACAACTGCTTTCCACATTGTTCCTCGTGGAGGATTTTACAGCCATGACACTGCACAGGAATCAACTGGCTTGATTTAGTTCCCTACATCTGCTGTACAGCCTCCTCAGCACTGCGAGGAACCAGCCCTGGAGGCTGACATGCCTCTTCTGAGGCACCATAAGAATGCACGTGTTTGTGTTTGGAAAGCTTTGTGGTGGGAGGATGCCAGCTCCACTGAGATAGATAAAGATCTTTAAATGTCTTTCTGAAAGCTGCTTCTGCAAAATCTTTCTTTGCAGTATTCAAAACTCTTGAGAGAGCATCAACACTGGCTGAAATTAAGAAATTAAATTAAAGCCTGTGCGGTAGTAAAAAGGAAAACCCCAAAACAAAACTGATGATAAGGGATGATGACTGATGATAACTGATGATAAGGGAGCTGTGCCTATAAGCTTTGTGAGTTTTATACAGACTGGATATAACCCATACCTAAGGTCTCAAAATACTTGGTGCCTCAAGGGATTAGTAGACTTTCCTCAGCAACTATGTCATATAATTCCTGTGACACCTCCAACCTTCCTGCCTTTATCCCAACACTGATGTGAACTCCTGAAGTCCCTGGAGACAAAAATCTTCCACTCCCTTCACTGGGTCAGTAGGTGGGTTCCTGATGCCTATCCTCACTTGTCTTCCATGTCCACTGTTTGGAGTGAGGGTGCTCCAGGGTGGGCTCCTTGAAGGATGCTGGGCAGCTGAACCCCTGCAGCATCCCTCCTGGCTGCTGACTGCACTTGAGACGTGTCACTGCCCTGTGCTGGGCCAGCCTGGCCTTGGGCTGGGCCACTGGTGAGGGGAAGAGACCTCAGGTGGCTCAGGAGCGTGGCCAGGAGAAAGCAGGTCTTGGTTTAGCAGCTCTGGAAGGGTTTGCTTTTTCGTTTTTGTGGGGTTTTTTTCTAGCACATAGATAGGAACCAGGAGTACTGTATTAAAATGTTAGAACTTTCCAAGAGACCATAATTAAAGGACCAAACATCAGCCTACTCTTCCCTTTTGACTGGTACCACCTGGTCATTTTGGATTTAATTCTGCTGGTCTATTTTGCTCTAGTGTCTTATCTCTTTTACACCCAGCAGTATTTTCTTTCAGATGCTGTAGTTTAACACCTTACCACTTCACATTACGTGGTATTCAAAGCTTTTTACATTATCTTATTGTAACTTAAAAAAAAAGGCAAGTTTTTCAGTATGTCAAAGGAAATAGCTTCCATCCACTGCTGGGGCTGAAGGCACAGGTTTGTAATCTGTCCTCAACTTTATTAAAAAACATAAGGCATCAGCCTTCATGTAGCTCAAATACATTTCCTCGCGTGGTGACAAGCCATGTCTGATACAGAATGAACTCGATATGAATTTCTATTCGGTGCACTCAGCCTCCTGAATACTATTTAATTCTCCAGTGCTGTGTGATTGAACACACTGATCATGGAAAGAGAATGCTTGCTCAGCCTTGCACTGCTCTGCTTTGCTCTCTCTTGGGCTGTTTTGTCGTGATGCTTTTCCCTTCCTGTATCTGAGGGTTGAACGTTACCTTCCATGAGCAAGGAGACTTTAACTCTCAGACCTGCCCTTGGTCCCCCAGGATTGCACAGCCGAGACACAAACACAGCTCAGCAGATGCCTCAGCAGCCATCCCATGCTCTCTTCTCATACACAAATAGAAGAACTGGAAGTCTTACTGCTGAGATTTCTGTTTTGGGCTGTCTCCAGGGGCCTTCTGTGACAATGGCATGAGGGCTCCTGTGTCACTGCCTAGTGCAGGGTCTCGGTGACGCCCGTGACTCGGTGACATTCCACCTCTTGGCTCTCAGGGGTATATGACTGGCTAGTCTTGATATCATTAAGTTCTGACTTGGGACACGTGCCTCAAGATTTAGAGCAGATGCTAAAAATTTAGGAAAATCAGATGATTTTATGTAATTGGGGCAGAAGCTGGAGCAGTATGGAGGTTAATAAGGGAAAGAGGTTTTCTGTTCAAGCACAAGGATCTTATTCTCAAGTGAATCTGAGCTATCAGCTTTTCTATAGCAAACCTCCAACTATGTGCATCTATTTCTGAGCTACCTGCGCCTGGTAGGTTTGATTTTAGCAGCTACTGCTGGCCTGGAGGAATGTGGGGCATGGGCAATTTACAGGGTATCAGTGCCTGTGCACTCTTTCGGGTGCTGGGATTGGAGGAGCATTCTGTGTTACAGAGGATAAAATTCCTGCACTCTCTGTCAGGTCTTGTGCAGATTAAAGGAAAGATAACCTGCCCAATCATCATTACACGCTCAAAAGCATAGCTGGAAAAATCCATGTGTATCGGTCCCGTCAGTCTCAAGGAGATCTGCAGAGGAAACAAATGACCCCCGGGAAAAAAGGATAATACTTCACAAAATTGGTACCTGGGAGCCATGTGGCTAAACTTGCAGTAAAAATAACCCATTCTTTTCAACTTGAAATTAGTTCTCTCTGGAAGTATAGAAAAGAGATTTTTATACTGTTTTACCACCTGCTCCTCCTGCCTGGGATCTGTGTATTCAGTTTCAATTTATGAGGGAAAGCAGGGGGACTCAGATGAATTTTAACTGGCATATATCAAGATCATAGTGGTTTGGGTTTTTTTTTTTCTTCCAGGCTATATATTTTTTAATCTCTCTTTATATATATATATATTTTTTTTTTTTGGTAAAATAGCACAGTTTTTACTTCTTGTAAAGCCAGAGAATTTTTAGTTACTTCTCTTCCAATATTTTATCCACTGCTCCTCTGTCAAGCATCACTTTTCCTAAAGAATAAAAGCAAATAACTATTTGATATATGGTGGGGCTTGCCAGCAGATAATTCGATCATAGGTCAGCTCAACTGTTACAATAATTTCTTTCTTATTTATGGTAATAACTTCTACAAATGTGTACAACTGTACCCATGGGTGTATTTAATACTTGCAAAAAATGTTAATTTAACTGCTCTGGCACCCGACATGCTGGGCAGCAGTGGAGTAATTTTGCCATTGCTCTTCACGACGTGACACAGAGTATGCTGAACCCATTAAAAGGTCATTAAAAAATAGAAATAATGTTTTGGCAAGTTTAAAAAAAAAAGTAGTCTTTCTTACCCTCACAGAAAGCCAGGAGCCTCAGTGTGAAATTTGCCCTCAAAAATTAACAATTAACTAACTTAGGTCAATGAACTGCACACTGCAGTCACTGTGGAAAAATGGCATCAAAGTCTATTTGTTAATGCCTACCAGGAGGAAAAGGTGGAGGGTTTTGGAGTCAGAGGCTGCAAATGGGGCCCAAACTCTCCATACAGGGGAGAAAAAATGCAGATATGTGTACTCTGAATATATTTTCCTGTTTAGAGCTGAGAAATTACATGTACAGTTTTTAGACAGAGTCCTTACCCCTTCTGGACCCAAACTGCTGGTTAAGAGGGATAAAAATGAAGATGAAAAAGGCAAAAGAAATAAATAGAAAACTCTGTTCCTGTAGATGTAATTAGATTAGCTGACATAGAGTTTAATGACTGATATTTTTAGGCAATCTGGGAATTTTGCATATAATTGATATAAAGACTCAATCAGTGGTTAACACTACTGGTCTTTGGAGATAAAATTTGGTGCAGGTTCTTTACAGAAAACTGTGAAAAAATACTATTGAAAATTCTGCTGAAATATTTTATTTCCTCCATAACTTTTATTGTAAAAACTTTTTTTAATAAACTCTCTGTTTATTACTGAACCTTTCCTGTACTGTAGTCTTAATTTAAAACTTATATTTTCAATTTTCAACTCAAATTGCATGCCAGGGGTAATTATCATTTTTTAGGTCTCATGAATAGAGATGTCTAATGAATTGGAAGAACAGAGTCTTTATAAAAAGACTTAATTTGAAATACAACATCACTGTGTGTTTTTCCAAAAACCCCAATTTTTCCAACAGTAATGATGTTTTTAATGTTTCTCATTAAAAACATCCTGTTGGGTAGACCAATCAAGAGGTCAGGAAACAGAGAGAAAGAATGAAGAGCTCCTGCCCTGGAGATGCCTCTGTAGATACTAAAAATAGAGCAGTCCTCTGGGGTATTTTGTGACTAATATCTGCTTTTGAACCTTCTTGTTGACAGTCTTCTCTAACTCCAAACTAAATCTGATTTGAAACTGTAACAAAGAAAGTATTTTCAAGAAATGTTCATTTTCCTTCCATCTTTCCATATCAAGAGAATGTGGAGTGAAAAACAGAAATGGAAGTCCAGGAGTGGAAAATATAGAAAATTTATAGAAGTGTCTTTTCTGGAGAATAGTGACTTTTGTGTTCCTTTTTTTTTGTGAAAATTGTGGTGTAGACAAAGTATTCAAACAAGCACCTTAGCTAGAGAGTATCAATATAATGGCATTTTGTCTTTAGAAAGAGAAAAGCTTTAAAATTATCCAAATTCAAAATTCTATTTTGGAACAAGCTTATAATTCTACTCTCNATATTATATATATTTATTTTAAATAATAAATTCTATTTAGCCTGTTTGTTTAGACAGCTATGCTTCTGAAAGGTTTCTTAGCTTGGGTAGGAGACTTCCCAAGCCTGAGTTACTGCTCAAGAGGTGTGGATTTTGATCCACAGTTCTGGATGTGCTCCAAATGGTGCTGTTTGATCAGAGGAAGGAGCTATTATTTATAAGGGAGAGCTGAGTGTAGAGAAGTTTCAGGATGAATGAAATATACTCATCTACTATTTTAGGAGTGTATAGTTCCTGAATAACTATAAGGGAAAAAAAAAATAGTTTATACAATAAAATAGAGCAATTTGGATTTTCACAGTTATAGCAAAGACTCTCCACAGTCTTTGAACAAGCAGTTAGGTTTAGTCCTGGCACAGCTTTGGTTGTTGGCTTGCAAAGATCTTGTCCTTGGGGGGATCATTCCACACTTCAGCATCTCTTCCAGCTGGTCCCACAGTCCCTGTGGTTCATCTGGAGTCCTGCTTTCCAGAGGATCCAGCACACACTTTTTCCTGTGCACTGGTTTTGTGCCTANGTATTCAAACAAGCACCTTAGCTAGAGAGTATTAATATAATGGAATTTTGTCTTTAGAAAGAGAAAAGCTTTAAAATTATCCAAATTCAAAATTCTATTTTGGAACAAGCTTAGAATTCTACTCTCCCTGGTCTTCCCTCTTTTTACTTTTCTTTTTAATATATGTGACACCCATATATATGCTATTCTTTGAATCTCTCTACAGTAAATATATGATATTTTTCATATTAATCATAAATCAGAATCATTCTGGACACTGAACTTTGCACTGTTCCTCATATACACCTGGAATTACTGTTATTTAATTATTGTACAGAGAGATATTCTACTTGAAAAATGGCAAAATACAAGAGCATTAAAATAATTATTATAATNGAGTTTATACAATAAAATAGAGCAATTTGGATTTTCACAGTTATAGCAAAGACTCTCCACAGTCTTTGAACAAGCAGTTAGGTTTAGTCCTGGCACAGCTTTGGTTGTTGGCTTGCAAAGATCTTGTCCTTGGGGGGATCATTCCACACTTCAGCATCTCTTCCAGCTGGTCCCACAGTCCCTGTGGTTCATCTGGAGTCCTGCTTTCCAGAGGATCCAGCACACACTTTTTCCTGTGCACTGGTTTTGTGCCTAAGAAACAGGGCAGCAATGCAGCTGGTGCCCTTGGTTTGACTTGGAGGTTCTTGTTCACACAAACCCCTGTTCCAGCTGCTCAGGCTGGCTGGAATTAGCCAAAGTTCCACAGATTCATTGCAGGACCTAATTCAGGTTTAATTTACTCCTTTATTGATCTGTATTTGGTGTCGTTATCTTTGAAAGTCGGGTCCCTATTTTGGATATAAACCCCTCATCTTTCATAGTTTTTCTATCTTTGCTCCTACTTCTTTATCACCATTTATCTTTATCAGTTTCTGTAGCATTGTGTTCAGAGCAGTGCACAACAGAGGAACAAATCCAGTCTGTGATGAGCGAGTGAATTCCACTGTGCATGGATGCAAAAATTTACAAAATCATTTGATCACTCTCAGCATTTCTCACTTTTAATCCTATATTTTTAAGATACTGTGTTAAATCTTTATTCTAGCTTTCAGAAACAGTGTTTTCTCTGTTTTCTCTCTCTTTTTTTTTACATGATACAATGTACAAGACCCATACTGCACTTATGAGAAGAATGGAAATGCACGCAGAAGGAGTTATCATTCTAAAAGCAGGATGTCTGTTTGCTCTATCCAATTACCATTAACATTATGCTGCTTTAAGTGCTAATGAACGAGAACTGAAATTTCTAATTGTGATGAGACTTCCTATAAGAGGGTAGGTAAATAGTGAATATTAGAGGCAAATACAACTGAGAGGCAATGTTATGTTGCACCTGAAGTCTCCTAAAGGGACTGGTTACTATTATAACTGGGCATGTTGTTAGACATCATCATTTATCCAGCCACATATTCTCTTTTTCTCAAATGAAAGAAAACTGCCTCCTTCAATAGATGAAGAAAACACCTGCAGGGCACCTACTCCTCTCCTAATGCTCTTGCTGTGAGTTAAAACCAGCTAAATGTAGCTCCTGTGCTGCCCTGTGCTTCAGGGCCTCAACCAGCTGTGGCTGATGACCTGGGTACAGTAAAACTCTTACAACAGCTGACAAGGTTGGAGGTTAATTGCAGTCCTTAAAGGAAAATTGTGACTCCTAAGTGTCCAATACTGGAGTCCTGCAAAAGGTCCTTCAAGAGTTCTCATTTTTGACTCTCTCTTCTGCTTTTTTTTTTTTTTTTT
>VYXD01001698.1:40624-69851 GCA_013397195.1 Hylia prasina | reverse complement strand
TACGGCAAATTCTGGTGGGCGCAGCCATTTTGTTCCAAAGGGAGCATGCTCAAAGTTGATGTAAGAAATCCACACAGCCTTCTGGGATGGGACGGGGATGCCTGCGGTTTTGCTTGAATTTTCAGTTAAAAGTTCAGGGGGGCTTCTGCCCTCCCCAGGACTGCCATTCCTGATGATGTGGAGTTCGTGCATGGGGTTGAGGGAGTTAGCCGTGGGCCCCATACACTGGCTACAAGCACGCTGGTGGTAGCCTTCCCCCCTCTCCAGGCAGGACCCCTCCCTCCCTCGGTGCAATATTACAAGCGGCGGAAGATGGTGTGAGTTCAGCTGGTGTTGCACAGGAAAAATTCCTGAGATAAGGTTGCTGGCTACAAAGTTTTACAAGGTCTTGTTTCAAAGAGAAACGTCTGCAATTCTATCTCATTTAGTAGCAAGATCAAAGGGTCAAACAGCAGCAGTGCTTAAAATTCAGAAAAGTTTTCAACCACTCACAGCAGCAAATCTCTGAATCAGAACTTAACGTTATTAGAGTCTTTAATTTAGTATAAACAAACACGTTTCAATGATTGGAATCTCGTTCCTGCTCGCTTTTCCCCTTCCAGCTCTTCTACATGGCGTTGCAAGCCTGCAACAGAATTTTCAGGCACCGCAGTCATGCCTTTCATTGGCTGCATGAAACCAGTACCAAAAATATTTTCAAATCATGCAGTTTTTGTTTGCTCAGCACCTATGGAGGGCTCTGGGCTCAAAGCTTCCGAAGCTAACATTGCTACTTTTTGCTCGGCCTTCATTTCTCCCAATGTTTCAGTTACTAACTTCCAAACGCCACCATAACTCAAAGCCTCTTTTTCTCCTTTCCCTCCTTCTATCACTTTCTTCCACACACATTCCCCCTTTCCTTGCCAAGCTTCAGGGCTAAACAGCAAAGGGATCTCTTTTAGATGCCCTTGGCTCCGTGCCCACTTCACTAAATCGTGAAGGTTCTTCGCTTCTGCTGCCTTCCCTCTCTTAGAGCAAATACTTTGCAGCAGTTGAACTGCAGCCTCTAGTACCATCGCTCAGAGTTCTTACCGTGTAGGAGTCTGAGGCGCACTCTCAGAATCCAGCTCCCACTTTTCTTCGGTGGTGCCGCTTCTGCATTTCCTTCCTCGCAGCCTCCGTCTCTGTTATCAGAGTTTGAAGCTTCACTGCTGACCCTTCATCACGTCAGGGTCACCATTTAATGAAGAAGGAACCAAGTATCAAACGTACACCAATATGATTAAGTTTGATCTCATTGTTTATTCTTTATTCCCTATATTTATATGGTTACAGAATATAAAGCAGGCACAGCTAAATTGTTGATTGGTTAAAATCTGATGTCCAGGCACCCTAAATAATTGCTCATTGGTTGACATCTTTTGGCAGTTAATTCTTCTTTGTTCTGTCTTATGAATAACACTTCTGTCTTCAGCATCTACGAGAAGCTACAACAAGTTGTTACATGTCTTCAGCTTCCGTGATGAAGTATCCCTGAAGAAGGACCAATGAGCTATTGCATTTTTGCTAGTTCAAGGCAATGTAGGAACAGCACAGCACACAGCAGGCACAGTACAAGGCCTTACACTGTTCCCTGATAGCAAGGATTGTTCAAACCTCCTATCAATAAATTGTGGCCTCGCTCTTCTAAATATTCCTCTACAGGGCCCTGCCAATGTGACAGGAAAAAGGAGTCTAGAAACTAGCTTTTAAGGTTTAGAATGCGGCACGGTATGGTAATGTAGTAGTTCTCATAGGGTGTATGTAAATTTTACAGGATTTGTGACGCTGTTCAAGATCACAACGACACGGACTCCGACTCAGAAGGCTGACAATGACTCCTTTATTTCCAGTTATTTCTTCCCTTTTATGCTATTCTGCAAAGAACAACCCAATGGGTGGAAAAAAGACAAACTTTTTCACTCACATTGGTCAAGTCAGAGGGACATGAAGAAGAAGTCCCTCCTAGGGAAAGGAATGTAAACATAGGTTACAGTTTGGAAAACATGTCTCTTGTTGACAGAACAGTCTCTGGGAAAGAGTTTCAGAGAAACTAAAACATCACAGGCACAAACTAGGGTTACAGATTTGTATCTTGTACTGGTTGGTTAGTGTAAATTAGAATATTCAGCACAGAAAGAGATATAATGTAACAGGAACTTAGGCCTCTTTGGGGCATGCTTCTAGCTGTGGCTGGCAGTTTAAGCAAAGCTCTTGTACCCACGACCTGTGCAATAAAACACATGCTTCAAGAGCTGCTCCGGACCCCAGAGATCTCTCCTCTCTTTGTCCTCCCTGTCCCTCAGTCTCCTACAGGTATTTCCTTGGCAAATTTTGAAACACATTTAGTTATCCAAGATGTTTTGTACCCTTACACTCTTCATAGTGGAGAAGGTGTGAAAATAAGTTATATGACATGATCCCACTGCACACTTTTAGCAGAGTAGTCTTGGGACTGGTCAGCCAGTTATCACAAAGTTCTACCAAGCTGACTTCAAACTTTGTTATATAAATTATGATAGGATGTCCTGGACTAAGCTCTCCTTTCTGAAATAAGAAAGAAAACCTGGTAGCTGCTGTTTTATAACCTCTTCCTGGGAGGAGGAATTCTTGCCTGAATGAGGAAGTGGAGCAGTCAGTAAAGCAGCTCTGTGAGGATATTTGTATTTGCTGACAGGAAGTGAATTCTCTGAGATTACACAGTCAAGCTGTGAGGGTGTTGTCACACACAGGAAATGGAAAGAGATTTTTACATACCTTGTGGCATCTTCTACTTCACTGGCCCAAGTTATTTAGCCTTCATTTCTGGTACTGAAATCTCAGAAATGGGTCATTCCATTTAAAAAATAAGTGAATTGAGATTTTTTTTTTAAATGTAGTTTTATTTATTATGGTAGCATGTTAGCTACATCTGTCCTTCTGATCCTGCCTGATGTTTTTTTCTGGACATACTGTATGTATAAGAGTGACAAAAGAAATCTGCTGGAAACTATTAAAAAAATGTGATCCTTCAATAGGGTTATTAAATGACTATGGCTGCAGAGACCAGAAAACATAGGAGTTTAGATTCTTTCACCTTAGGGACCACTGGCAGTGCAAACTGATAATACAATATTAAAGAAAAACAATAATTCCCATATGCTTGCATTTTCAAAGGCAGCATAGATTTTATGGGAGGACTCTATGCAATTAGAGAGTGTTACAAGTGGGAGTAGCAGGAAAATGATTTGTGTGAATTCCTCTTCAGTTTGCTCTTTTGCTTAGGAAACAATGCCGAGGGAGACATTTTCTGCCCCATGTGTAATATGTTTAATATGTTTGCTGATACTCTTAACAGTAAGCTTGGCTGAGGTTTTTATGCTGATTTTTACAGGTATCAAGGATGCTACATGCAAAGGAAGTGGTTGATGGATGTTTCTAATCAGCTGAGGTAAAGATTAAAATACACAGTAAAAATGTTACTTTTCTAGAAGAAACAAGAGAAACCAAAGCAGCAAAAAAATTATGTCATTTTGTCTTTAAACACCTTTATTCAAAGAGTAAGTTATGTTCCCTGTAGCACACAAATGCTGCTTTTTAAGTAATTTCAAACATTTCAACAAGATGATCTTTATCGTGCTTGTTTATGTGGGATAAAAATGTTGGCATATGCATTGTACTCAGTTGTAAGATTGTGCTCTTAAATTTCATGTACATTTAGTATTAATAAGCTATTTCTCCTTGTTCTCAAAAGCCTGCTTTTGACATCACAGAGTTTTCTTGGGGATGGAAGAGGAAGAATCTAAAACACTCTATGTTGAAATAGTCTGAATCTGCCATCTTGAAAGGAGAAAACACGTAGGATAAGAGTTTGTTTCTTTAAAATTACAGACATGGTGGTGCTGCAATTGAATATAAGAGGGATCGAAGTATAAAGTTCAGATTGAAATTTACCCAGTAGTGTTTAGCAGCATTCAGACCTGAAGTTATTTTAGGTATAATTCTGTGGTCTGTCATCTGCTGTGTGCTTACTAAAGTACAAGCATTTCTGATCTGCACTGTATATGTCAGATTTAAGAGGAATTATGTATACATCGGGGTAGGCTGGATACACCCTATTCTTCCTGAAGTCAATGACATTCCACATAGTCTGCAGTGGAATCAGGTTTATTCTTCTCACTTCCAAAAACGCATAATGAAACTCCAAGTATCTAGCTTATGAGGTTTGAAAAGATAATTTAGATTTCTTTCTAGGAATTAGATTACTAAGAGAACTAACTCAGAAAAAAAGTCTACTGTGTAACTGCAGCTGTAATATATACTGTAAAATGTATCAGGATTTTGTGGTTAAATGAGAAGTCTGCTTAAAAGCAGCAGCAACTACATTATCTTCACATCATTCATACACACTCTAAATAAGAGCAGGATAATAAGACAATCTTCTTCTCTAATTCCTGTTACAGTGAGGGGCTGAATTCCTTAACAGATTTGTGAGGCTGTTTAATAGCTGGAAAGTGAGCTGTTTCTCTAGCAGTAGTGTTTTCTCAGCACTGAGTAGCTGGGCTTGAATCCCATTAATAATCCATGTGGCTTTCATTGTGTTTATACTTGTCTTTTCCTCTAATATTACAATTCAATTGGTGAATACACTGGCATCATATCCTGTGCTTTTCAAAACTGTATCTGCTGAACAACCCAGTTCAAATACAGATGTCAAAGACAGTTTGCCCTTTATCTTGTTTATATTCATGCTGCTAAAACCAATACCTTGTTTTTTGCAGGGAAGAGTGTTTGTAGCATGATGAGTGTCTTCAGGTTTGAATACCTGTGGGAAAACCTGTGCTAAACAAACCATAAAACTGGAATTTAGGATTAACTGTAAAATCAGTTAAAACACCCAGACTCAGTAAGCAGCAGACATGAAAAGAATGTGGTGAGGAATTCAGCTCAGGGGGATTCGCTGATCATATCTCTCTGGAAAACAAGAGAACAAGGGCTACAGAACACTTTTGGCTGGTATGTCTTTTTAGAACTCTCTTGAGGGTTATCATTAGCCAAAAACAAGAGATGTGTTTCATGAATCCAAAATAAATCAGTTTTATGAATAAAAAGGGGCTTTTGTGACATTAAATTTTGGAGAAGTCTTCTTCCTCCTTGTACATGCCTGGTTTGTAGATGACTCCTCTGTTGTCTTCACCTCCCTTTTTGCAGCTAAAATAAAACAAATTTATTAAATAATTGTAATGCCAATGAAGGAAAAACACTGTTAGTTACTTAAAGTTGTCCATCATGCATGTATGAGATTACTTTTCTCTGTACTGGTGCAAATGTCACAGTAGGTCATTTTTTCAAATATTTCAGGAGAACACATTTTGTATGCAAGGTCAATGCTGAATGCAAAGGGAATCAGCTGGTAGGAAAATTTGTAATCTTAGACTTTTTTTCCCCAGGATTTGTCTTTGTTGGCAAACAGTGGCTTAATGATCTTTTGGCAGTACATATTTCTACCTCTAAAATGTTATGATCTTTGGGAGAGGTTTTTCTAAAATTCCATTCTCCTTGTTTCACTTACTCTTCCAGGAAAAAATGGAAGGATCCAAAAAGCAATTAGGAGCAGCAGTGCTAACAAAAAGAACAAGAAAAAAACAAACGGCATTTGAGAAATAGAAAAACTGGATAAGTCTGTTATTGACCCAGCCTGATATCACACAGGGGAAATAATGTCTACAGTTACAAAAACAAATGAGATTTTGTAAGAGGAGATCATGTATTATAAAAGATCAAACCTTATCACTATAAAAAATGTGCCAAGTTTTGGACATGCAAGCACTTCTCTGTGGCAGAAAAAAAAATATAATTTGAATTTTTTTGTGATGTGATAGCCAGACATCTTACCTTTTCTTCTTCAGTAGCCAGAAGGCTACTGCAAGAATGATGAGAACTCCGAGAATGCAGGCTATCACAACAGAAACCACAAAACCTAGAAAAAGAGGGAAAACGTGCACAACTGTTAATATCATTACCTAGACTGGGGAAGGTGTGTCTCTGGTCTGTCAAAACGTTTGCATTCTGCATCTGCAAGCTTCCTACAGCCTGGTCAAACTGCTTTGTGACTATGAATGGGTAACTTTGCACAGATGTTCCCTGGAATGTCCCAGTCCCACAGCTGGATCCACAGTTCACAGTGCTGTGACATGAGACACATGCTGAAGTCACAATGCCAGTGTGGCAGCACTGGCACAGCAGGTCATACCAGGAGTATGATTTTTAGGCTATAATAAATTACACATCATAAGCAAACCCAAAGAATTAAACCTAGGCAGTCAAGGATGTTAAATTCAATGCTTTTTGTTTTCTCAAAGAGAACATCACTGAATATGGACAGCTGAAGAATGATATGCTTTGCTGTTGAGAACATTGCTTAAAGGCATTAAAGAAGGCAAAAATTAATTCACAATATTAGTGTGAAGAACTGAGTGATCTCTTGTTTGCAAAAAGATTTAAGGATTATCATAATGCTATATTTGTTAGTGAGCTTAATGTACATTTTTGGCAATGGAAGTATTTTTTATTTATTTTGGCTTCCACAAAGATCCAGGAAGTGAGCTCCCTTTTCTTAACTGCATTTTCTTAATTTACACATTGGTTTTTTTTATTTGATCAAATGATTGTTTCTCTCTAAGCAACATCAGCGCTCTTTCAAACTGTTGGGTTTCATGAATTCCATCAAAATATTTTTCCTATTAAATCAGCTCTTGATAAAACACAAATGTAAACAACATTTGACCCATTAATTTGAAGTCCAGCTGAATGGAGGAAGCTCGCAATCCCTGGAATTGAAGAAGAGCTGTTTTACAAAAGGTGAGTTTTGTTATACTAAAGGTATGTCAAATGGACACAAAAATATAACACCAAAGAGATAACTGTAGAAAAAGAGCTTGTAGTTTGAAGAGGAAGGCTAGGGAGCATTTCTGTCTAATAAGAGGATCTTCCTAGGAAATTTAGCTAGACAGTATTTCAGCATGGTACCCTAATCAAAACTAGACACAAGTTCCTGTTTAATTTGTATGAGTTTTGCTGTGTAATCCTTAATGACTAGAGGCTTTTTGAAATGTGGTTCTTTTGAAACAGTGAGCACGAATTTAGGTACTCATTACTGGCATCAAAAACGTGGATGACTGAACACTTCAGTCATTTTCAATTTTGATATAAAACACAGGCCAGTGGCCCCATCTTGTGTCTGCGCTCAAGTGAAGGTAGTAGCTCTCAGGCTTGTCAGTGATAAGGCTGAAAAGTTGCTCTGAAAACCTGCTTAGTTGGGGCCTAGGTGTGTACAACAGGATTTCTTTTACAAATTTCAGTGGTTGCCTGGCTCAGTCCTTGACTCTACATATGGACTCTCCTTCTGTTCTTCAATACGTGTGCTCTGTTCCTATTTGAGGTGCACCTGACTGCATTAGGCTGGGCACTTGCAGCACCCAGGTGTGCTTCATTGGACTTTGACAGGAGCCTTTTTGCTTCTTTTTTTTTTTTTTTTTCCCTTTCATTTTTTTTCCCTTTAAGGTGAGGAGCTGCACCTGTGAGGGAGCTTTTGTGACTGCAGTAAGTGGAATGTAAGATTACAGGGGCAATGAATACCCTTTTTGAAATGGGTGAACATTTTTTTCTATGGTTCACTGATAGAGTCAATGAGCTTTTGTAATTAAATGTACTTAGACTGAGTGGGGTTTCTATTAAAGTAGCACTGAGAGCAGTGTCTTTCGTAGCCCTAGAGACCAGTTCTGGGGTGTGAACAGTAGGATGGACAATAACCCCTACAATTTAACTCTGCTAAGTCATGCCAGCTTTAAAGATACATTGAAAATGCTTTTATGGCTGGTGTCGTCTCTGCATGGGAACCAATAATGGGGCTTAGCAGATGGAGAACCAAATGTTATTATTTGGCTTGGCTCTGGTTCCCAGCAAAACTTTTGAGAAAGTAACATCTGGGTCAAATTTTCCACATAAATGGAAATAATAATGCTTACACTATTTCTGTGAAGTGTTTGGAGATTCCTGGATGAAAAGTATAGTGTCTAATTTTCAGTTACTGGGATCGTGGGTTGAAACTCTCTACCTTCTACTATTAAGTACTGAGTGTGATATATAGAGAGAATAAAGTCAGATGCTGAAAGGTCAGCTTAAGAAAGAGATGGAAAACTGCATTTTTCATTGCGGACTGACCACTTGGAATCAGCAGCTCAATGGCTCATAGTTGTGGTTAGGAATTGACAACATACCCTTGCCAAGCCCACCAGGTGGGGAATTTTGATAGAGAATGAGGGTAGAAAATGTAAAAGCTGAATTGCTAGGGTTCCGTGGTGAACCTGTTGTAATCACAAGGGAGCTGCTCATTCTGGACCTTCTGCTACTTTCAGGAATTGTTTCTGCAGTGGCATTGCTATAGTAGATTGCTTGTGCAGGGATTTGAGACCTGCAGAGGAAGCCTTAGTCTCAGAAGCATAGAAGCTGTATTGCAAATTCTGCTGGTTGAAATCATTGCACGTAATCTCCCTGGAGCAGAGATTTGAAGAGGATTATTAAAGTAGCCATTCTGGACCCAACTAGTTCTCTAGTCAGCAGCCAGTGTTTGAGACTGGAGGTTTGAGAAGAAAGTTTTAACCTCTTTGTGGTCATATAAGAATGCCATGGGGGGCATTCTTCTGCTTCACCAATCCATAAAAGCAGAAAAAAGGATGGCATACTCTAGTTCTTTCTCTCTTTTACTATTCAGTCACCTTTTCATTTGCTCAATATGTTGTTTTTGCAATTAGTATCAGTTTGTATGTTAATCACAGAGATGTTAAGGACGGTTGATAATTTGGTAAACTTGTAATTTTCTTAGGTATTATGTTTAGAATCTAGCAAGAGAACTTCTAGTGTAATTCTCATTTCAAGAGATCAGCCAACTTTTGGTGACAAATCTAAATCATCTCTGAATTCAGAGAAATGTTTTGCCCAGTATTTGTTTTGGCTGATCTGTAATTTTCACTTTTCTCCTTTAGAGCTTTCTATTAGAAGAGATATGTTACGAAATAGTCTGTCTGCAGAGGGGAATGGCAAGAACAGCTACTGCAGTGTGCCTGTGGGGAACTGTTTCTGTTGTGTGAAAGTGTCCAAAACAGACAACTCCTGTGTTTTCTGTTCTTTCATCTAAACAGTGAAGAAAATGGCAGGCAAAGTTGAAATTATGTGCAAACACAATTTTTTATTAATTTGAAAGTTTACTGCTTGGCCAATCTTTTTGGTGAAGTCTGCTTTTTCTTTTAGAAATCTTTTACTCTCAATTTCAAATAGTGTAGTGCCTTGCCTAGATTCATCTGCCTTGATTGTACATGCCAGCTTCACAGATCCTGAAGAGTATTTGTTTGCAAAACAATGAAAGTTGGGTCAATACATTTTGCACAAACAGTGTACTCAAAGGCCTTTCTGTGGGGTACAGCTCAGCTTCTCACCACAGAGGCAGACTTTTGTGCAAAGCCCCCCACCAAACTTATGTGTTGTCATTGTGTAACACTGCAGAGTTAAGCTTTTGAATCAGTTCTTCCCCATAAAATGCTGTTGTTTTGGGTTTTTTGTTAATTTGTAACTGAATCATAGAATCCAGTGTTATGAATTATATTTATTTGCCAAGTTTGAATTCCTCCAAGACCTCTTCTGATTCTGTGTAATTTCCCCAAAACAGTGTCCCTGAAAGGCAAAGTTGTGACTCCCTTTAAATGTGTGGTCTGCATAAGATCAAGCCTGATCTTGCTGAGAACCAGCAAATGTCATTGATGAGAAAAGGCCATCTTAAGCACTTACACAGGCTGAAACAGCTCAGTTGTGGAGCTGTTTAGTATTTAGAGTGACAGCAAGTAACTTCTGCCAAGTATGACAAGGCCAACCATATCTTCCTTTTATCTCCTTGCCTTTGATCAGAAGGGTTGCAGGGCTTGCCTGATACCCACTGTGGAAAAAAAAATTTACCTACCCTGGGAATACCTTTTTCTTGTACGAATACCTTATTCTTGCCCATGCACCAATGCAATGTGGGAAGAAAAGACAACAAAGACAACAAAGTGAACTGCAGGAATATGAGACAGCTGTGTTTTTGTAGTGGTACAGTGCAGCAGGACTGCCATTCCAGTTCCTCATGTTTACACAGATAACTGTGCACTGTTTCTTTGCGCAGAAGCATTCGTACAACTCACCTTCATGGAAGGAGATAAAAACCAGTCTTTCGTGGAATTCCTGAACATTTCTGAAGTTATCAACCATTTCCAGGGGTTCTGGATCATCACTCTCTGTGCAGTACATGGCTGTTTCCAGTGCCAGTAACTATAAAGGGAAGCACCTGTTCAGCTCCCAAAATACAGAGAAAGCAGTGCCAGGGAGTGCTTTGAAAAAAAATGCTGGGAGTGTTTGGGGGGAAAAAAAAAAAGGTGTAGTCAAAGGGGAGGAGATATATTAAGTAATAACTTAGTCTCATGTGGCTGTGAACACAAATACAAAATAATGTGTAAAGAGTGACTTGGACATCTCCAAGTCCATACCTGTATTTTGTTTACATCCTGATAAAGCTACTGCTTACTATCAGATTATATGCCAGGAAAACTGCATGGGAGGAAACATGGTAGACTTCTCCAGCATGCTTTTCCTGGCACAGTCTAACTCCTAAGTAGTATTAAAGGTTACTTTTTAAAAGAACTCTATTTTGGAAGAGACATGATCTGCGAGAAAGGACAAAGGCAAGAATATATTTCCAAAATGAGGAGCTTGCGGTAATTTGATCCAAGATTTTGATAATATTTCCCCCGATGTCTATAATTAGGTAAATCAGAAGATAGTGATTTTGAGTTTATAGTCTAGGTAAGTGGCCACCTGTGAGCAAAAGAAGTTAATTAGATGAGCACAAAAAATGTAAGTTGGGAGAAAAATTAGGGAATTCATGATGGATAAATAACACAACACAAGCTTTTAGAAACTTTCCAACCCACCTATGTCCATCAGGATCAAAGTAGCAGTAAAATACTGTGTGAATAATGTTCACACATGGAGCCCAAACAATAGTCTGCAGGTAACTTATGGAAAGACTTAGAGCAGGGAGTAATTACATAATGAAAATCAAAATTCTTCTCACTTGACTAGGATTTTTTCAAGTTGATGCTGTACCAATTGCTGTGCAGCTGTCTGTCCTTTGTTCTGGTGAACTGAGAACATGCTAACAACAAACAAAATGGAATATTGATTTATGTCAATATATATTTCTGTGCTGTTCTTCGCACCTAAAGGATTTTAGCAATGGTCACCTTTCAGTTTTACAGGAACATAAGAGAAATCCAGGAAATGAGAATATGTATTTACTGTTCTTTACCAGTCAGGGAAATGTGCTCTGTTGGAACTTGCCTGCTCTTGAGATATTTTAACAGGGTGTCGGAAAACTGTCCAGAGAACACTCGGGTAGCAGGGAGGAGTTGTCAGGGATCCTTCATAGCGATAATACTCATCCAGTCTGTCAGGAAGCAGTTCTTGAATATTGAAACCAGGGACCAGGACCTTCTGATCTAGAAAAGGGGGTTTGTGTTAAATATTGTTTTGTGACCACACAGCTAGTGTATCAGTGAAGTGAATTTGCTTTTCAGTAAGTAGGATATTTTCAGTGTCATATCACTAGGATAAGAAAAAATACCTTTTAGTAGAGATGATCCCAGTTTAATGACTCCAGCTTTTTAAGTTTCCTATGTACAAATCTTGTCTGAGACACCAAATCAGAGTCCTCAAAGATAAACTGTGGCCATATTAACTAAAAAATACCATGTGGAAGAAATAAGGCCCAGTCAGAATCATATGGGGAATGCTAGCCGTAGGCTCTTCCTAGGAATGCACAGCATTTGGAAGCCTTTCACAGTTTGGGACATGTTTGCCTGGGATCTCTGGACTGATTCTTCAGCCAGTTCAATCATCTCAGGGTGACATCAGATAGTCTCAGCCATTCTCAATCTGACTTAGCCACTTACCCTTGTACTTCACATTCTGGAAGTGCCTGAAGATCTTTTCATAGGATGGGTTGAAGGGTCCAATCTGCAATGATCACATTATCAACAGCTGTGCAAATCAACAGTCTGAATATGGGTCTGTGCTTCTTGCCTGTCCTAAGGCAAGTGCTTCCACCATCCAGATATTCAAGTACTAGAATGGTGTAAGTATTTTATAACTTAAAACATTCCCTCTGTCCTTAGAGACATGATAATATTCCTGCTCCAGGGCTATTAGAGCTGCTGTGTTGTATTGCTGCCTTTACAACTGCAGCGCAGATACCTTTTGTGTGCAGTGAATCTATTGCCCTTGGCTGTTTAGAGTGCTGTGCAAATGAAGAGAACCCCTTTCCTCTGAGAGCGTTGCAGGCAGAAGTTCTCAGCTGCCAGGCTTCTCAGATTATCTCCTGGTTTCCAGTCAAAGCCACACTTTTCCACCCACAAACATTTTTAATCTGCTGCTCCTCACAGGCCAGGGAGGTAAAGAATGACACTGTTGAGTACCACAGGGCCACAACTCAACTATCTGGCAAAGACTATAGCTCATCTATCACACAGGACTATGTTTTTCAACTGCTACCAGCAGCTTTTCAGTCTAATAATCAGTCTAATGCCTTTTTTATGAATTCTTCAGGGCTGGTACTTAGTAACTCCTCTGGCAACCAGACATAGTGAACTGGTGTCCTTACATTAACTGTAACAGCAACCAGCTGTCTGAAAGGATTTCCAAGACCTAATCTCCATTGTTCATTAATTTGATTTTCAAACACCATTGTGTTACATTAGAGTCGCAGTTTTGGAGACAGACACAGGACTGAACACACCGAAGGTCGTGTGACAACAACCAAGATTTGCTGATGGCTGCCCTCCTTTATAGGGGGTTCAAAATTCCCATGCCTGAGCACCTGATTGGTTGAGATCTCAGCACCGCCCAGCTCCCTGGCCAATGACACGTCTGCATGCAGGACTGAATGCGATTGGCTGGGGTCCCTGTTTGAGTTCAAGTCCAACCTATCATTATCATACCCAGAGACTTGTTTACTTCTGCTCTTTAACCAGCCAGGCTAGTCGAGTTGGGTTTGGTTATGGCCAAATTTATCTGCAGCTTCAGACCAGCTGCAGCTGTCCCACCATTGCTTAGAAATAACCAGAATCCCAGTATTGTTCCCTAGCGTAATACACAATACTCTGACACTTTTCACAGCTGCAACTTCCAAATGAACTGAAATTTAACACAGAATTACTGTCAGGATCTTAGAGATGCTAGGATGTGAGCTTGGGTAATATTAATGAGAGCTTTTTTTGCTAACAGGAGCATTTACTTTTTGATAGAAACATGGAAGCTTGTGGTTTCAGTTTGGTATGCTGCAGAAAATCCTCACATTTAAAAATTATCTTTACAGTTATCTTATTGAGGAGTTTTAATCTTCAAGAAAAAGAAGAATAATACATGTACAAGCTACTATTTTTTTCTTTTTGTTTAAGATGAAACTTATCTTCATATGTGGGATTTAATAGAGGAAAATTGGAAAGTTGTCCTGACTTCTTAAAATGTCACTGAATGTACTAGTTTTCTGTAATCTATGATTCAAAGAATCTGGGAAGTTAGCAGGGAGAAGACTGTGGTTAAATCTTAATTACACACAGTGGTCAAAGGCAGGCTTGTGCTTGTCTGTGCCTCTCTGAAGTGTTCAAACTCTTTCATGCTACAGTAGGCAGCTCTGAGTAAATGATCTTCAAATTCACTGTTGCCTCTTGTTTGATAAACACTACCAGTCATTAGTTTGTAAATGAATGCAAAAATGGATTTAGCATAGCTGAAGTTAATTTACTAAAATACATGAGGAAATACTTAGAATTCCTCTTTTTGTAACATTTGCTCCTGGTTTGATATCTGCTGCTAGAATCTAACCATTTTGGGGGGTTTTTTTGTTAAAGAGGAAAGGAAAAACCTTTATTCACCTACTGTATTGTTAAATAATGTAGATCATTTTGTACATTAGAGGTCTCTCATAACTGAATGATTGAAAGTATATTTTAATCAAACAGGAAGAAAAAAGATTCTGCATCCTACCTCGAGGAGAACAGCCAAAACAGCCAGTCCATCTACTTTGTCCATTGCTGCTGTTATATCTGGGTATTTCTCAGAGTTGTAATGTACAATATGCAGCTACAAAGGAGGAGATACTTTGTTACAATAACATCTGGGTCATGTTCACATTTATGCTTCACAATTAAAAAGGACCATGCAGCCACCTCAGGATAAGACAATGCAGGAGGGTCCTTCAGTGATTTCTGGGTGCTGCGGTAAGATATCTTTTTAGAGAAAGGCAGAAGGTCCTGGGACTCACAGCCCTGCTGTAGCTGAGTTACACATAGCCCACACACCCCCCCAATAAAGAGGGGAGAAAGAGGATTCATGACTTCAGCTTCAAGGCATCTTGACTGGAGTACTAATAGATTTTTTGGAAAAAATAACACCTCAGCACTCCTATATTTGGAATGCAAACCCCAGTGTTAAATATAACTAGAGAAGAAATGGATTCCTACAGTGCTGTTATGCAAGAAAATTATTCTAATTTTCTTTTAATAATTTTGAGGTAAATATCTGATTGGTACTGCTTATCAAAAATCTATTCCCAAATCCATAATTTAGAAATTAAAAAAGATACACAGTTTGTCACTGTACAGACGAAGGTGAGTAAAGGTAAACAGAGCAGCAGTGTTGTGTAGCTAAAAGTTACCTCAAGTGACCTGGTGCCAGTTCTGAGTTTAGAATCCAAATTCCAACTCCGTGACTTAGCTTATCCGAATCCATCTTTTTTTGTGGTACTCAACCCATTTTTTTAGTATGTTCCCAGATCATAAATACTTGGCTTATGTCAAGAACCTTAGAACCTCACAGCCTTTTACAATCATTTAACCAAGAGACAGATCCCACTTTGAAACAATGGGACCTGCCCAACCTTCTTTGCTTCTTTCCCTGATCTGATCTGGCCTGCCTTACCTCTGCTGCAAAATGCTTCCCACTGACGGTGTGCTCAGAGCCTTCAGACTTGTTTCGGTTTCCCCAGTGTAGGTGAAGTTGAGACGCAGTGTATTCAAACGGGAGATTTCTGATGGACATAGTAGGTGACAGATACATTTTCACTGTAAGCAGACCAAAACCAGATAGGAACAAATGATACCACAGATCTCAAGAACAGGGCAAATAAAAATACCATCTCTAAGAATATTATATAAAGATCATGAAAAAACCAGATTCTTAACTCAAATCCATCTCAGTCTGTGGTAGGAGTTAAACACTTCTGTTCTCTTTAAGCCTTTCTTGGTAGATCAGGATTTAGAACATTTAGAACATACCTATTTCTGTTTTCCTAAGTACGTGAATTGAAGGTGACAATTGTTGCTAGTGGAAATCTTTCTTCTCTCTGAAGAATGTAAATTTATCTCAGAGATATGTCAAAGCAAAATTTAGGCTTATGTACCTTCTTTCAATCAGCTTATAATAGTTGAAAATGGCTTAATAAATTATTTCTCATGGTAATTTATATCTCCTGTTATACTGAACTCTGCTGCCTTGTAATCTTCTTTTAGGGGAACGTGACAAAACCAAATAAACTCCCCCATTTCCTTGCTGCTCCCCAAACCCAGAACACTGATGTCGAGCAGCAAGATAATCCCAGGCCTTAAGAATGAGCATTTCCTCTCTTGATTTGCTGGAGGGAGACCTTTGTATGCATGACCCTCCCTTCTGCTCACTAAGGCTCTCTGGTGGGGAAGGCAGGCTGGCTTGTTGGGGTTTTTTTGGTGTAGAAATGAGAGTAGTAATTCTCAACTCAGCAGAAACTTCTCAGTTGTTCACTTGGAGCATTTGGTACTTCATAAAGTAATGGCTTATGTCAAGATCAATTTCTTTGCAATTTATTTGTATTATTTTCCAGAATGAATACAGCTTGTTTCTGGACTGTCCTGGACATGTTTTTCAGGGGAAACAAGGCTCAAAACCATAGTGAAGTAACACCTGTGACCCTGTGTATTTTTAGGTTCCTACTGAAGAGGGTTTTTTTGAGCTCTACTGTTTTCAGTCTAGCTGAAGTAGGTAATTGTGTCTGGCTGGTAAAGAACATCAATTATATATAGAAATGACTTGACAGCACAATACTAAGCATTCTACTGGTTTCCTGTAGCTGAAAGAGAAGGTAGCAGCAGATCATATAATGATCAGTTCAACAGAGGCTAATTTTTTGTTACTCAGAGGTAAATTAATTTGTATCTAAGTGAGGTTGCTAGAGTAGGATGCATCTCTACTGCTTTCTAGGAGGACACTGACCTTGGAAATGAATTCCCATTTTCTTGAGATGGTTATATTTTTGTCTTGTCTTTCTTTAGGAAATAATAAAACTTCATATTTTATTTAGGGGTGAGATTTGACAGTAGTAGTGTCTTAGGTTCTCCAAGGAGTTTGCTTTTACCTGTGTGACTGTTTTGAGAGGAACAGGCTCTCAGTGCTCTTCTTTTGACTCCTTCTGCACTCTGGCACCCTTAAAGTACACAATGACAATATTTCCTTCTCTACTAATTGCCTGTCACTTACATCAGCCCAGTGCATTCAACTGTCACAGTCCAGTCTTTCACTCAGGACCGAGAAGGACTTTAGGAAAAAAAGGCTCACAAAGAAAGGATGTTCCAGCCATTTATAGTCTAAAGCAACCTGGTTTTAAAGGAGAAATTAATCAAGAGGAAAACCAGGAATCTGTCTCCCAAGAGGTTGGCACTTACTGAAGAGTAGGCTTATCATGTTCAATTTAGCAGTTCAGCTTCACTGAAAGAATGATAAAAAAAGAGATTTTGCATGTTGGTCAACTCATAACCATGCATATGAAAGCAGGGGCCATTTTATAATGCAGGTTATTTTGATACTTATGCAATAAAGGAGGATACAAAGAGAGAGGGGTTTATAACTGTTCTTATTTCTATGTCTTCAAGTGTTTTAGGAAGGAAATGAAAAATGGTGGGGCTGACTCACTGGTATTGTGTATTGTGTCATTATAGGAGACCTTTATGAGACAGCATCATCTCTGTCTTTACTTACTGTACTGACCCTGATTTAGTGCTACTTTGGGGAGGGCCTGTTTGTACACTATTTCTAATTATTTTTCTGTCATCTTACCTATCACTACATATCAGTGTCTATCTTACCTTACACTAAGGAGGTTTCTATCTCAAGTCAAAAAACCAGAATGGTGCTCCTACATTTTTTTTCCTCTTCCCCATGCCCCCACGTAATTCAGTTGAGCTGCTTTGAGGAATGGAAGAGACTCATTGCTCACAAGTTATCAGTTAAACTCTTTTCTGCGGAATCACAAAGTCTGATTCTGTTTCAGCATACCACAGCCAAAGTAATAAGAAAACCTTGGGCATTTATTCTGACATGCCTAGAGTTTATTTTCAATTTTTTAATTTAAAATTTGACTTACTGGGGATCCATTTGTACTTAGTACATTCCCAGGTTTCTCTAGCCTTTTCTGTAGATGTAGGTATGCTGATATGAAGGCTTTCTTATCTGATTAGCAGCTTAATTTCATCTAATAACCAAAATAGTCCACCCATGAAGTAAAAAACCACTGAGTTTCTGCAACTCTTTTTTTTACCATTCCTTGCTGTCTGTGAGCTCCCTTACCTGAATGGCCATTATTGATCAATGTAAACTGGTCACTGGAGGGTACATTATAGCCTATGAATTCTAAAGGCAAGAGATTAGAATCATACTGGAGAATATCTTTGTGGAAGTCAATTGGTGATTGGAATACTCCTCCACAAAATGGGTATTTCTTTGGCCAGGCTGTCTCTCCATCAGGACCTGTGTGAATTAACAGAGACACATTTGTCAAACCTTTACTATGCAATTAACATAGAAATTCTCCTGTGTCAGCCTTCACACAAAATTTGGGAAAAAACATTTTCTGAATTTTTAAGACTTTTTTTTTTTAAAAAAGGACCTCATTAAAACAGCAGTAATTAATTATATTATCATTTTTCTGAGGGTGTCGTGACCAAGAGATGGGTCCGATTATATCAGACCCTCAGACTTTTCCTTACTGTACAAACTGTCTGATAGTACAGACTATCTAACAGGATTGCATAACCCACAGTGAAAAGCTAACTTGCAAAGATGGATGATGTTATGGTAATTTGATCTACAATAATTTGCTCAAACTCTGGTGAAACTTTTCTTCATCACAGCCTATTGCCTGAGGTAAGATCTGCAAAGAATAGATAATATCAAGAGATTTTTAATTGTGCCTTTGATTTAATTACACATTAACAGCTAGCAGCTGTTGCAAACTGTAAGATGAGATGATTGGGATTTAAATATCAGAAGAGGTACTTGCAACTTGTGTTTCTCCTGGTCTCTGAATGTTCACCATGATTCTTTCCAAGGCAGGAAGGTCCTTAGGGATCACCCAGCCTGATCTGTATAACACAAGACACTGGGCCTCCCTAGATTAACTTCTGCTTCCATGAGGCCATTTCTTTCAGAAATGAATAAACATCTACTCTTCCTTTAAGCATTGCAGATAAAAGATACTTCATTAGTGCCCAATGGATAATTACTCTCCTTGGCAGCTTGCTTTTCACTGTAAGCCTGCTGTTTCCATACTTTTGTTCCTCATTGAAGTACTTATAATATAGAGAACATAGTTTCTCACTTATCTTAAACTACGTAGATCGAGTCCCTTGAGTCTTTGATTAGAAAGTTTCTTTTCCAAAACTATAATATTCCCAGTGACTTCTTTGAAGATCAGGTCATCAGTGGCAAAGGAAGTTCAGATATTTTGTGATGGAAATTAATCACTTTATTTACATGAAAGACAGTTGCCAAGTAAATGGAGAGTGGGAGTGAATCTGACTTAAACATAGTGCACGTGACAGAATCAACAAGATCAATTCTGGTGCCTAAAGACAGACTTACTTCCTTGGTAAAATTGTTTAAGATTATTCAAGACAGGTTAGCAGGTGACATTGTTTGTAGTGTGGATACTCAGACTCAGTCAGTGCTTTTCAGTATAAATAGGCCCTACTGTTGCTGTGACTTAAATTTTTTACTCCAGTTCACTGACAATCACATCAGTTTCTTTCTTCTTACATCTTTGTGATACTACCTTAAAGTTCCTGAAATTCTTTTAAAAAGCAAATAAATGTTATGCTGACATTACAGAAGCCTTTCCTCTACCTATTTTTGGCAAATAACAAATACATCCAGAAGAGCATAAATTCCATACTAGGGAATATATACTGAAGGATATTTCCCAGGAAAATATGCATTAGGATCTACCAAGAAATGACAGTTTCTTAGG
This sequence comes from Hylia prasina, assembly GCA_013397195.1. Taxonomy (NCBI): domain Eukaryota; kingdom Metazoa; phylum Chordata; class Aves; order Passeriformes; family Sylviidae; genus Hylia; species Hylia prasina. Next base: position 50,437 of record VYXD01001698.1, on the reverse strand, counting down.
TTCAAACTTGCCATGCAAGACAATGACGCTGAAAGTTAACACTTTACAAGGAGCTAAGATTACAGCAATGTCAGAAAATTGGTGAGAAGCCTTTATTGTAAAAAAGACATAAATAATTTTAAAAGATTTGAAAAGGTAGTGGGTTTTCAAGAAGATTTTGATATATTACAAATCATAGCTTTGGAGACCTGATCACTAAATAGGTGATTGGTGTATAAAATAGAAGTGTAGTCCCAGCCAGGGAGTCATGTAGTACTGTGTCTGGGTGACTTGAATGTCTGGAAGAGCTGGCTACAGAATATGGGAACTTCACATCTACGTTGCCAGTTCAGAAGGAAAAACTGTGTCTTTTCTATAAAATGATGCAGTTGTCACAGTCTTTATGTACCTTGACCTTTACTAGCAGTTATCCTTTTCTGATATAAATCTGCAACTCCACTCACAGGCCTTTAAGCTACAGAATGTTTTGCTTGTTTCTCATTCCTGCTCAATTAAAAAAAAAAAACCCAGAACCAAACAAGAACCAAACAAGACTTCTTTTTATGTACAAACCTAGTTTTTATAGAAATTCTGTCTTTTGTCACATAGTCTTTCTACTTTCAGTGCTTCAAAACTCCTGTCTCAAAGAGCTGAGCTCACTGCAGCTTGGTTTTGCATGTGAAATTGAGATTTCCAAGGTAGAAAAGCCACACAGCTGGAAGGCATTTCTCAGCTAGGTCTGCTGAAAATGAATGATTGATTGTGAACCAGATTTTCCTTTTTCTGTGCCAGTACACTGAGATAAATTCAGTAGAAATCATATTGTGTTTACAAAGGCTTTGTCTGATCACCACTCAATAAAGAACAGCATGTGCATGTAAGATTGGCCTGTGCTACAAGTCCCAAAAGATATTAATATAAGAAGTATTGCAAAATTATCTTCAAAGTTAATTTCCTTTTTGTGTGACATATTTGTGACCTGGGCATTTCAGAAGGGTTTGCTGCTAGGAGGATCCCACCAGGCCTGTGTCAGCAGAGCACTCATGCCATGGGTCTGTTCTACCCCCTCAACACAATAATTCCGCTGTTGGAGTGAGCATAATAAGGTAGGGAGCTGCTGGTGTCAGTGGAAGTAGGATCATTCCTGCTACCACTGCTCCCACTGCTGCCAAGAACACTCCCTCCCCTAGGGAGTGCAAAATCGGGCTGCTCAAATCCAACTTGTGGACTGCTTTGCTTGACACAAGTTTGCAGGATCATGTTCCCTTACCACACTGAAAATATCCCTGACTGTGTCCTCACGACTTTTTCATAAAAGATGTCTGTAAAAAAAGCAAGAATAATTCTCAGGAGTGTCTGGCTGCCCACTGGCACAGTGAGCTGAGTAAAACCTCCTCGGCACCAAGGCTGCGCGTGTCCATCATACCATCTCCTTTGACAGCTTTGTGTTTTCCAGCCAGCCCCACAGCGCTGGTACTGCTTGGCAATGCAGTACAAATGTTCCTTCATGAACAGTGGTTTCTGCTCCCAGGATGTATACATTGACCCATTTAAAATAAGGAGAAAACAGCCCTGTGAGACACCAGTGGTACCAAGATACTTGCTCTGATGACCAATTAATATTCATGTTGCTCCAGCTTCTTACAGTCTGTGCAAGTTCTCTTGACCTGAAGTAAAAATGCATTGGGTCAGTAACACAGGTAATGCCTGTGGTATTTTTGTAGCCAGGCCCTGTTTTCAGCCAGCTGGAAGCTCTAAAGCTGCTGTTTGCCCAGGGCTGAGGTAGTGGTGAAGGCTGAGTCTAGGCTCCCTGCCTTGGTGACATGACCATGTGATTTCCATTTTGCTCAGTGCTCAGTAATACCGTTCTGTTCAGGCAGACCCAATATGTGTCTGTCTTCCACACATGTGTCCAGAGGGAAGCTTATGAGATAGAGGAATTGCCAAGGGCTGGAGCTGTTGCTGTTACTGCATTCAAGTTCTGTATGAGAAATCTGGGGCATGTTCTAGTGTGTTCACTAAAGCTGGCATTTCTGAAAGGGAAGTGGAAGGATCTTAGCACAAGTTCTCAGCACCTCCCTGAATTGGAGTATTCAGCAACAGAATAAAAGAGTTTTTAAGTACAATTAGCCAGATATCTGTTACCAACAGTTCTAGTGTCTGCAATGCAGCATGAAGTTGTCTCTTCACATGCTAAAGTACATTAATAATTCTGTTTGCACTATTACTGCTAAAACATGTTAATATTTCTGTTAGCACTATTACTTTAAACTTGTCTGCAAAGCTAGTTTTCTCCATTGTAGCTGCTTGCGCACTCTGGAGGGATCATTCTGGTTCTCTGATTTCATTTCAGCCCACTTACACTACAGAAACAGCCAGAATCCAAAGAATTGAAGCCTAACATCCACTTATACCAGTTTTTTTCTGGGGCAGAAGACCTCAGTCTGCACCTCAAAGCCAGACAGCAGCATCGCCAAAAGCTGCCTGCACATGCTGTCCTGAGCTGTGGGACATTGGAACCACTCTTTTAGTTCTTTAACTGAAAACACTTTCCTTATGATACACTCAATCCACTTTGTCCATCTTGCAGAAGGTGGAGCTGCCTTTCAGAGAATAAAAAGCAAACCTGTGTCACCGAGGGTGGAGGGCTCAGGTTTCACTGCTCTGTGGTATTTCTTCCAGACACTTTTTCTTGGGCTATGTAAAAGGGTAGTGAATACAGGAAGAATAAATAGCATTGCTGCAGTTTGGCTAAGGAAGAAGCAAACAGAGGAGAGGTTTAGCGTTTATATTTGATGTATCTAATGCAGAAGTTTCCATTATAAGCAAGGCAAACTCACATTTCTTCAGAAAGCCTGTGCTGAATAGATAAGCCCTGATCACATGCAGTGTCATCTTGCTTTGCCGCTATAGCCTGAGGTACTAACACTGCATCAACGTTCAGTTTTACATATTGTAAAACATGTAAAATATTCAACAAATAGAAATCTCTGACAATGAGCACTCAGATTTCTCTTCCACCCTTAGTCTTGTACCTTGACTCTTATCTTGATATCAGTCTGCACTGTGGCTTGATTTCCTTTCCATTCCTATTGACTTAATTTCAGTGAGAGGCACTGCAATGTGTTCCAGGGGCAAAGGTAAACTGTGGAAGATCTAGGATGCCATAAGGAACCAGGATCAATAGAAGGGTACGGAGGTGCTCTTTGCTGGCTTAGCATGGTCTCTCTAATAGCTGTCTTTCTCTGTGGGGATCAGTGTTCTACCTCTGCTTTTCTGAACTATTCTGTACAAGTTGCCATTTCAGTTTTTTGAAGGTGCTTTAAATATTTGCTTTTATATGTTTTTCTGGATATGTTTTGAAATCAGTTGTTGTAGGAAAAAGATATGTTTTGTGAACCCTCTCTCTATCCTCCATACATTTAGAATGTAGAAATCAGACTGCAGTATGGAAGAGCTTAACAGGAATTGATGAAGTTGGGCACTGAGAATAACACACTTTGAAATAAACACTATTACCCAAATTCCTAGGAAGGGAGAAGTAACTAATTTAAACAAGGATTACCCTGGGAAGGAGAGCAAAACTTCTGCTTTCATGGTAGTAAAAAAAGTCTTGTTTTCCTTATTACCCAGCAGGGTGAGATTTACCTGATGGCTGCTGTCAAAGTCGAAAACTCAGGCTTTTGTTAAAGCTGTGCCAAGCTTTTTCCCTTCTGGGAATGTGAGGTCTATGTATGGACACTGGCAAACAGATATGCAGCTGACAGTTCTCCTTCTGCTTATATGAACGGGGTCAGGTAAACTGGAGCACAGCCAAAGGGAGGAGTTCCTAGCAGCAAGTTCAGTCTCAGAGGTTCTTTGTGTTGTCTTGGAGCAGCACCAAAAGCTTAAGAACAAGCATTTTTTCTCTGAGATTCTCCATACTGTCTACTTCTGTGTGGGTATCTGGCATGTGAAATGCTACTCTGAATGAGGAGTACCTGAACCTGGCTAAAAGATTTGATCAAGTAAGGGAAGGGTGCTAGATCATTCTTTTCCTGAGCAGCCACCAGGTCCTTCTGAGTTAGTAGATGACTAAAAGGATTAGTTACAAATTAACTCTGCTTTCCTAAAGATGATTTATTCTGCTTTGTCACTGCAGGGATCTTCAGGGACCCAAGCCTCCAATAACAGAATACAGGTGACTTGCTGAACTCTGATTCTACTTGAAAAAGAAGACTCGTGCGTAGGGAGAGAATGCTCTTTGCAGAACTAGGCTGGAGTGTGCTGCTGGCCTGTGACTGCTGAGGAAACAGAGGGCTTCAGGGACCCTCTACAGTTGTAGGGCCAGCATTAGTCTGCTGAAACTCCTGTCATTCCACAAGGAAATTTAGAACTCAATAACTGATTCTCAGTCACCTAGATGTGAAACATGATGGATGAATAACAGATTTCAAGAAAATTGACCAGATTCAAACCTGGGTAAGGACTGTGATCCCAGTAAGTACTCACCAGACCAAGGTTGTTCTTAAAGTATAGAAGACAGCCATAACTTTGTATGTATGAATTAGTACTTACCAATATAAGACCACTTGGACCCTGTTTAAAGACAAAGGAAATATTAGTGTATTTGAAATTGATCATACTCTGTAAAGAAACAAATTGGTACTTAAATCCATGTATTGAATGTTGCAATACTTTTGTCTTTCTAGTCCCTGCTGTTGAGAAAAACAGCAAAACATAGATGCTTTCAAACTTTTTGACACTATGAACCATTCTCACTCAAATTGTAACTATAATTATCCCTGTAATCCTGCCCATAGGGGTGAATTTCTTTTGGCCTCTTAAATCTTGGGGCAAGACTGCTCTCATTACTTTTTTATTTTTTTAGTTGTAATATGCACAGACTTTGTCTGTAAGTATACCACTGGGATTTTTCTCTGGTTAGGTGGCTGAGGAATATAAGTGGAATGTAACTAGAATGAGCCCTCCTATGCCTTGTTGAGGAGTTTGACAAATATCAGTGGATTGCCGGTTGCTACACTGAGAAGTGGTGGACAGAAATGAATAGATGGACTTTTAAAAAAGGATTATGACACATGAACACATATAACTCAGAAAATCCCAGGGAGGGTGAGTGAATGTTCAAATGATCAATACTCATCCACTGCTTAAGGAACTGAACTTGGGACAGTATCTCTGCATGGTTTTGGAAATGTCTTGACTTATTAAATGCTCTTTATAATAATTTTTTTCCTGGTCCTGAAACTTACTTAAAATCACTCAGCTTGCTGCATAATTAGAGGTGCTCATCTTAACAGACCTGAACAGCTTGGGTTATCAAGCTAATGCTGATCTTTAGTCTCTGCAAATTTAATTTTATTTCTGCTTAGAAAACAGTCTTGGAATACAAATCTTGCAAACACTCACTGTGCCTGTATGTGTGTCTGTATGCATGCGGGCAAATACATATAATTGTCTACTCAATACATGGTTCTTGGCAGCATTTCTTGTGCTCTGATGTGTAGTCACAGATGCAGCTCTTCCCTAAGAATGTTGCATTGAAATGTTTAGGATTAATTTGTAGGGATGTGCAAGCCAACTGCACTTAGCTCTTTTGTTTTGATACGTGCTGGGAACATGAAACTCTCTGCTTTCAGTTTGTTAGGACCAGTGTGCCTCATTCTTTTATACTGGAAGTTTCAAAACAAGGTCTGTGTAATCATCCTGGCTCAAGTTCTCAGGTTCCTCTCATAGAAGAATTCATGTTTTGGATTTCACGATGAGAAACCTTATTCTCCTCTTGCCTTGTCTCTGCAGGGGATTATCTCTTACTGGGTTTTTGGGGAGTTGCTTGTGTCCTTTGGTCATTCTGTAGACAAAATTTGCATAAATATAAAAATGACTGGCAGTGGGTTTTAGAAATATCCTAATTTGAGCAGGATTTGAAGAAATACTGGCTTAACTACAATGGCTGCTGTGTTCATGCTCTTATTGACCATTAAAATGTATATGAGGTGTCAAAGCTATGATTTTTATAATCTACAGCAACCTTAAAACAATTGCTTTTAAGCATTTACAATATTTTGGTGAGTTATGCCACTTGACACAAAAGTAAGTGAAAGCTCCAAGTCATTTGCCAAGTGAAGTATTCCTTGACCTGTGAGCATTTTGATGATCTGCATTATGACTTTATGGAGAGCACAACCATAGGAACTGCTGTGGTAAGGCTGAGGTACATTTAAGCTCATTTCATCTTGGATCAGGAGATGAATCAATGACCAGATGGCAGAACCTTCTTGATTTTGTCTGAATGAACACAGAGAGCTGCCAACCTCAGACCCTGAGCAAGGTTGCTTTTATTCTGCCTGATAATGAAACGAGAGTCAGGCAGATTGTCACACGGTGTCAAATTGGAGGATTCACATTTAGAAGTGAAGATTCTACAGCTCTGTGTCTGTGAACACTCTCCTGGCTCTTATTCCTGTTGAGTATGATGAGTGACAAAGTTACATGCCCATGCATGGCAGAGGAGGCTCCTAGAGCCAGTGTACCTGTGTTTGTCTAATCAACAGCCAGGGAAAAAGTACATTTCCAGTGTCACTTGAGAGCTGTGAATGGTTGTAGGTGTGATAATCTACTTGGAAAGATGTCTGAGACAGGCAGATACTCCAGCTCTTGCCATTTCTCAGTAGGTTCCTGAGACAGGCACTCTCCAGAATTTGCTTCAGGATGTATCATATCTTTTCAATACATCCTTTCAATTCCAGACCTTCTGTATGGTCACAGAAAGCATCTGTAAAGCATCAAGCTTTATTTATTCTGTTGTTCTGGAAAGCATCAAGCTCTAGGAACCTCTGTCCTTCAGGTGGGAGATTCTGCTGTAGAATATAGGCATTTTTCAGAGGACATATGCACAAAATAAGAAAATCACCTTAAAAGTTTGAATTCCATGCCTTTTGCTGCTCATGCAAAAAACTTGGTAAAATGCTTGTCCTGACACAGCTCTGCATTAACCAACAGCTCTGGATTATGTTTGAATCTCCTGGATTTTTGTCCCATGAATATACATGCTGACTAAGTGCTCTCACAAAACTTTACAACAATTCCCCTATAATAACACTATAATATATATATATGTGATATATCATATCGTATCATATCATATAATATCATATCATATCATATCATGTCAATCATATCATTATACTATAATAATATTATAATTAGTTTGAAAAAATGAAAATTTATTATAATCATCTTGAATAGATGAACACTGACTCCTAAAAAGAGTGTGAGGAGTACCAACCTCCTGAAACTAGTCTTGTTTCAATATAAGAGAATGACCTCTAGTGTATGGAGTGCTTTACAGGGGTTGCTTTTTTCTCTCTGGTTTAAAAATAAACAGGCAAAGGGAAAGGTGTGATGCTTCTACTAACTCTGAAAGCGCCAGTCTCTGCTCCATTTTATGAGAAATTAAAAGACCACAAAGCAAAGCATACTGAGCATGCAAGAAGTCTGTAATGCCTACTAAATCAGAGGACAAATTTCTCTTCCCTGTATATGTCAGAATACCTATTCTGAGAAATTGAAATAAGGATACTAACTCCAAACAATGGCAGACTGCAACACTACAACTTTGAGCATGGTATTGAATAGTCATAATGAAAGGATGCAATTTTTTCTGCATAAATAGCTGTTAAGGTAAAAGAGACAATAAAATAGAAATCTGAAAGACTTTACCATTCAACGGCGCTTGCATTGAGAGCTCTATCTTTAGGAAGAAAATAAGCACAGTAGCCACTGTGACTGTACTGAAGCTCTTGGCTGACATCTCAAGGAAAGACTTATAATATTCCAGCAGTTCACAGGTTTCTTTGCACTGAAGAAATTCCCTTGTAGACATGTGGCAAATAGCAGAATGCACATATACAGAGCTTCTGCTAATGAGTTATTGCCATCTCTCTCCCCTTTTCTCTCTCTTTGCCGTTAGGACTGCTTTTTATAAAGCTCCTGAGATTCAACCCCAAACAAATGATGTAATCAGATCTGCCTCTATGTCACAACACCATCAGAAAACTGATCATAACCTTCATTACCTCAGTTTTAGTGAGGTCCTCACAGGGCAGACTCCAGCACTTAGAGAGGGAATTTAAACATGGAACTTGAGAAATTATTTAGCAGAGACAAAAATGCTTAAAAGGCTGTACCCCTATAGGCCATAACACAGTAGAGTTTTTCTAGCCTGTTTCAGAGAGTCTCCCTCAGCTCCCATTTTTGGATCATTTGGATGTAGTATAATGGCCCACTGTGAGGACTGGAGGGAAGGGAGAAGTGAGGCTCTGTGTGGGACTGGTAATAACTCAAAGGGGCCATGGACACTTCCCATGAAAACCATCCAACTTCTCAGGAGCAGATTTTTTTTAAGCTGAAGGCTCTTGAAACCAGGAGGACGCATGAAGTAGGGAGGACTGAAAATTCATGAAGCAACAGTCCCAGAATCTGATATTATTCAGATATTTTGGAGAGGGGTAAAGAGGTGCACAGAGTTAATGTCCTCTTCTGTCAGTGATTGAGGAATAAGCTCTTAAAGTGAGGATAGCTGAGGAGCAGAGGGTGGGATTGAAGAGACTATTGGTTTTATTTGAGTACATTATTATTTATAATTGCTATTAACTGCTTGCTACATATCAGTAACAGTTTTATCATGTATGAGTATTCATTGGTCAAACTTTATTTTCAGCATCTTTATTTATTAGCTACTGTGTAATTTCTCAATGTTATTAGACATGCTTATTTTTTCCTGCCATTTATGAGTTGGTAAGGGGAAAGGAAAGTTGACTGGAGCATGGCTCACTTCTGCCTAGATCCCAGGCAGGGCCATGATGTAAAGCATGGTCTATTGCTGCTGTTCACGTATAGCCCAGTCTTCCCAGTCTAAGTAGAGGGAGTCGGCAGAGAGCAGCAACAACTAATGTCCTTTAGCCTTTTAGAAAGCAGCTGTGGTTGAGAACACTTCCTCTCATACTTCTCCTTAGCATTTTGTAAATCTAGATTGTAAATCTGCTTGTTTTGGTTCAGACAGATGTAATCAAGAGGAAGAGGGTGTGAGCTATAGAGAATTTTTTTTAACATGACTTTGCAAGTGCCATTGTGCAAAGCAGAGGGACACTGTCTACCACATTGGTACAAATATCATGCTGAGTGTGTTCAGCATGAGAGCTATCAGCACACAGCTGTTGCTGCATGCAGGACCTTCCTAACCTGATGGAAATTTGAAAACACCGTTTTGTAGGTTTCTGTAACCTATAATAAGTGGTTTTGTCGTCAGCCTTCACATAGCTGGCAGCCTGTCTGTCAAGCTGCTAAGGTTGGTATCAGGAGCTGAAAATTACCTGCTCTACAAAAAGAGCGTGTTGTGTATGAGGGTATGGACTGAGCTATCTGCCAAACTGTGTTTTCTTATCTGCTTCCTTCATCTTTTCTGCTGGTGTTCTTGAAACATTCACCATGGTGAATTATGCTCTGATTCTAAGAATCTCCCTCAGACCATTTTTGCATTTTCACACTCTGTAACTCTCCTCCCCCAGTTCCTGCTATAGCAGAAGCCATTTTGGCTTCACATCTATGAGAGGAATTCCAGGCAGTGCTTTCAAGGCTAGGTGGAGAGAAAGATCTTTACTTCCAAAATATAAGCCATGGAAGAAGAGAAAAAATCTCCGACACAGCTACCTGCCTGTGTTCTGCCCAAACCACATAGGGATTTCATTTTATTTTAGCTTTAAGAAATTTTAGGTTGCTAGCAGTCAGTTTTTATTTCTGCACCAGGCCAAGACAGAGAAAGAGCAGCATTTT
>VYXD01001698.1:24315-40566 GCA_013397195.1 Hylia prasina | reverse complement strand
ATAAGAAGTAGTAGATTTGCTTCCTGAGTATGAAAGGTTAGGCTGAAATTTTGCTGTGTGGGTTCATTAGTCTTTAACTTGCACTTCCCCCAACCTTAGTGGTGTTTTGCCAAGGCAGTAGTAATGCAAACACAAAGATATGATAGTGCAAATGTTGTATTGAATGGGTAGTTGGTTCATTTTGTTGTGTTGCACTGGGTGTCTTGTTGTATGTATCCACACAGGAGTGTCTGTTGTACCTTCCTGTGAACCTTTGCATCCCCTGATGCTACCTGATCCCACATGAGGCTACCTATCACTTTACTGCTCCCAGGGTCAGTTCCCATTGGCCAATAAACCCCCTCCCCTCCCCATTCCTTCACCAAGGGCTTAAAATCTATCCTTCGCAGGGGCTCGGGCTCTTATTCTTCCTGGGCTCCGTGGATTAGGTTCTGCATTAAAACTGCGGGACTGTGTCTATGAGGAGTAAGAGCACCTTTGGTCTTTCATCTTCGTCCTCGCCCTGATTTCCCCCCGAGGTTTATTGCTAGCCGGGCCAGACCCTCTGGGGAGTGGGAATGCAAAGTGTACAGGACAAGTTCAAGGCAAATGGGTGAGATGAGGCATTCTCATTAGAGAGTACATTTGGAGTTTTTACTTGCTAATGCTGTGAGCATTTGACTGACCACATTCACACCCTCTTCCTGGTGTGTTTAACTTCAGAGATGAAGCTGTAATAAAACAGAAAATAAGGTCCTCTCGCCAGCCATTCAGGCATCAGGTGGGGCTTGCTGCGGCCCTCGGAGGTGCGATTCAAAGACTCTAGGGTGCACAGTGACCCAGGGCATGGCAGGTCTTTGAGGGCATGGCACATGCGAGGGCGTGGCACATACAAGGGCATGGCACATCTTTGAGGACATGGCACATCTTTGAGGGGGTGGCACATCTTTGAGGGTATGGCATGGCAGCTTGAGCAGCAGTTCACCCAGGCAGGGTTGCAGTCATCCCCCTGCTAGTGGGCTTTTTATTTTGTGTTGGGGTTTCATTGGTTGGTTTGGGGTTTTTTTCAGCAATGGTCTCCACACAATCAAAAGCTATAGCTACTAAAAGTGTACCAACCCACTGAGAAGGATGTGTCTGTCCAGACCCCTTCCTGTAAGGAGTGTTTGAGCCTGTCACTGGCACCAGAGAATGGTGCAAAAGACTCATGCCTGTGGTGCGAACAGGTGAATGATCTGCTCTGTCTGGTGGCAGAGCTTAAGGATGAGGTAGAAAGACTAAGAGGCATTAGGGAAAGTGAAAGGGAAACAGGCTGGTGGAGTTTCACCCTTCCATCCCTTAGAAAAGCCCACCAGGAGTCAGAGGACTCCCATGCCTCCCACAATCAGACAGGAGGAGGAGACCTAGTAGATGAAGGAGAGTGGAAATGGGTCCCTCCTTGGAGAGGTAATGAAACTTCCTCCTGACCCCCATCACTTACCCAGGTGCCACTACAGAATAGGTATGAGGCCCTGCATCCAGAGGGTCAGCCAGATGACACAGAAGAAAATAATCTGCCTGGAGAGCCTCCCAACTACACTTCATCTGTCAGACAGATTACTACCTCTAGCATTAAAAACAAAAGAAGGGTGGTGGTAGTAGGTGACTCCCTTCTGAGGGGAACAGAGGGCCCCATATGTCAACCATCCCACAGGGAGATCTGCTGCCTCCCTGGGGCCCGGGGATGGGATATAACTGAGAGACTCCATGGGCTGATTCAGGCCTGTGATTATTACCCACTGCTGGTGCTCCAAGCTGGCAGTGACAAGACTGAGAAGAGGAGCACCTGGGTAATTAAGAAGGACTTCAGGGCTCTGGGTCACTCGGTCAATGGGGCAGGAGCACAGGTGGTGTTCTGCTCAGTACCTTCAGTGGCAGGGACACATGATGAAAGGAACAGGAGAACCAGCATTATTAACAAGTGGCTTAAGGTCTGATGCCATCAGCAGACTTTTGGGTTCTTTGATCGTGGGGCAACTTTTACAGCATCTAGCCTGCTGGAGCCACATGGGCTCCAGCTGTCTGTTAAGAGCAAAAGGATTCTAGCCCATTAATTGGTCCAACTTATTGAGAGGGCTTTAAACTAGGTTCGAAGGGGGAAGGGGATGCAACCAGGCCCTCCAGGAACAAGCCCAAGGATGGTAAGCCAGAGTCAGGGGTGAAATCAGCAGCCCAGCTGAAGTCCATATACACTTCTGCACTCAGCATGGGTAACAAAGGCTGCATCTTGAGTGCTGTGTCCAGTTCTGGGCCCCTCCATTCAGGAAGGACGTTGAGACACTTGAGCGTGTCCAGAGGAGGGCAACAAGGCTGGTGAGGGGCTTGGAACACAAGCCCTGTGAGGAGCGACTGAGGGAGCTGGGGTTGTTTAGCCTGGAAAAAAGGATGCTCAGAGGCGACCTTAGCTGTGGAGTCCTCCTGTTTTGAGGAGGCTGAAATCTGATCTTACTGTCCTTGGGTTATCTCCTCCCTTGACCAAAACCCTAAGACTCCTCCCCTGAATACCTGATAAAAACTCACGACCCTGCACCTCTCCCCCTCTCGGTCCTCTCCCTCTCCCCGACCCGGGGTGGGGGGGAATAAAGATGGATTCTCGAGTTTAACAAAAGAGATTCATCTGTTTCCCTGCCGGCGGCTGTAACCTCCCTGGACACGATCACTGTTGCATCACGCTGCTACACTTTGCACTCTCTACAACTCCCCGGAAGGTGGATGTAGTCAGGTGGGGGTCGGGCCCTTCTCCCTGGCAACCACTGACAGAACAAGAGGACACGATCTTAAGCTTCACCAAGGGACATTTGGTTAGATGTTAGAAGAACCGTTTGCCCAGGGAGGCAGTGGAGTCATCTTCCTTGGATGTGTTTAAAAAAAGACAGGACATGGCACTCATTGCCATGGTTTAGTTGATAAGGGGGTGTTAGGTCATAGGTTGGACTTGATGATCTCAAAGGTCTTTTCCAGCCTAGTTCATTCTGTGATTCTGTTCTGATGTGAGCAGTATCAAAGGTTGGAGGAGATGCTGACACTGCATTTCTTTAAGAAAACTTCTAGCAAACATATGGATAAATGGCTATAACAAACAGACAATGGAGCCCCTTGCATGTAACCCTGGTTCTATGCCTGAGGTGTTTTTGGTTTTTCTGAAATTCCTTTCTCAGGGAAGTTTTGTAAACAGGAGGAATGTTTTTGTAACTGTACCTTTGTTATTCATTCCTTCTGACAGGAGGGATTTCTTCTTGATGTCCCTCTGGTTTAACCAATGTGATTGAAGAGGGTTGCCTTTGTTTTACACATTGGTCTGTGTAAAATAGTATATAAGGGAGACACCATCCCTAAATAAAGAGTCATTTTTTAGCCTTCTGAATCTCGAAGTCTGTGTCATTTTAGTATAAAACAGCGACACTTGCATACTGTAAACAGTAAGCAAAGAGGGTCCGTTGGATCCAAAAGAAGCAATTACCTCACTATCTGCAGTAACTAAAATCAGTCTGGGTCACAGGGCCATCTCATGGGGTCTCACCAACTCCCCAGTTTGGGAGGCTGGTGGGTGTTGGGAGTACTGCTGGCAATGAGGCCCAGTGAGAGTGCCTGGATGCAAGGCTCAAATAATACAAACCCATGTAACTGCTCTCTGTAAGCAAAAAGTTTAACCCCACAGCTGTCTGAGGAAGGGCACAGCACTGAGCCACAGATGTAACACAGTTGTCTCAGAAACCCTAACAGTGCTTGAGGAGTCTTGGGTGTCAGGCAGTTTGCATGAGGGACACCAGACAGCCTTGAAATTGAGCCTTGCTTTCACATTTGAACTGTGCTGGAATGCCTTGACAGTATGCTGGAAACATAGACATCAAAAGCCTTGATGTCTGTGTTTGAAATGTTAGCGCATGCTGCCATTTAGTCCATTCTCTTGGAGGCTTTAATGGTGTAGATATTGTATATCTACACAAAAATATATACATTTGTTGTCTTCTTTTTGACACTGATTCACTTAGAAAGGACACCCTATTGTTAAACTGGCCATTTCCAAATTATGGAATTTTATGATCTGTATCTCAAGCAAGTTCATTTTTTCCTTTACATGATCTTCCTTCAAGCCTTTCAGTCTTCCAAAACAACATTTCTAAGTTACTGTGAAGTTCAGGAAATTGTCCAGTATCTTTTTTTATATCATATCTGAATGTGCATCCTGAGGTGCAGTGCATAATGGTAGATATTTTTCGGCTGTGTTTTCATTTTGGTTTTGCCTCATTTTCATTACATCTGCAATTTTTCAATGTAAGAACTGCTTTTTAAAAAAACATTCATATTGCAGATGATGCACAAAACCAAGATACTGTTCCCTGGTCACTGCAAGCTATAGAATTAGAGCAGGAATTCATAAATACAGTACTCTGCCCTCTAAGTTATTCTACCTCTTGAAATTCCCTATATGTTAGCAATTTCCCATCTTCTCTCCCCAAAACATTATGCCCTTGTGAAAGAAGTTTCTGCTGTGGCAGAGTAGCCCAATGAAGCCATATTCAAGAGTTCTTGCATGTCCTGAAGTAAATGCTAAATGAGCTGGGAACTGGCAGACTGACCAGAGCAGGACTCCAGGATTTTCTGTAAGAGAAGGTTCAGGCACTGTTGTGTGTGACCACTTGCACAAATTCAAATCAATTTCCCCAACATTATTTTTTCTGTTCAAACTAATATTCAGATTTAGTTCTTATCTTCCCTGAAGTCAGCTCTCAAACAGGACTTGGACTTAAACATATTTACAGGAGCACATAAGATCCCATCAGGCACAGACTTAAAGCTCCCTCTGAGTGCATATACTGATTTTGTTCAGTCTAGAAGGATTAATTTCTCTTGCATTTCTGAACTGAAGTTAACCTATTACAGTAAAACATGACTGTGAAGCAGCTTGACTTCAGGTCCCAGCTGTTGGGAAAACCCAACTTGTGTTTAAACAGTAGACTAAACTATGATGCTTAGAATAGGTTAAAGAGCACCCATAAAAGAAGCAGACTGTATTTACAGTGTCTGTGACTATAACCAGTTAGAAATATTGCTAATCTTGGCATCCAGGTGAGCCCAAAGTACAAATATATTGCCAGTTAATTTCCAGGCATGACATTCAGTTTCTGAGAAAAAGACCTGCTAAGTATCTGCTTAGGTGCATATGGGGAATGTATGTAGTGAATAACAAACTGATTATATACAAAGTTAATGAAGCTTTTTGGTGCTGATAGATAATATGACTTAACAGAGATTCTCAGTCACAGAGATGAGGTGGATATGCTGCTTTGGCCTGTAGGGCATGGTGGCTGCGTGCTCTGCAAGGGCATGGCTCATTCTCTGGATGAGGGCAGGAGGGTCACCTTAGATGTAAGTGTGTTCCTGGGGTCCACACAGGGGAGTGGGCTGTGTTGTTCACAGTGATGGCTATGAATGATGTGCAAGAAGACCTAAAATAAGATCCAACAAATTTCATTGTCACCTACCAGGATGGTGACCCTGCACATGACAAGCACAAATGGTATCCTGTGTTAGGAAAGGTTACCTAGGAAAATTGCATGAAATAAGAAGATCTAAAATATGATCCAACAAATTTCCTTGTCACCTACCTTGTGACCCTGCCACCACATGACAAACACAAATGGTGTCCTATGTTAGGAAAGGTTACCTAGGAAAGTTGCATGAAATAAGAATTTCAAAGGCAAAATGTTTTTTGTGGTCACTGCTGTGACTAACAGGGCTTCTATGTAGTAATTTAAAAACAAGCTGAGGATTTGCCTGTGTGGGCAGGATGAGAAAGGATCCTTGCAAGGTGGCAACAGCCCAGAACAAATTTCCAGCACAAGTTTCCAGCAAACCTAAAATGTGAATTCATGTTGTGCTCAGGTGGGCTGTATATAACAACTAAATAATAGGTATATGCTTGTAAGTAACTATATTTGTCCTGTCTGTATGCACTGAAAAGCCCAAAAGTGTGGTTAAAAAAAGGCTCAAGCAAACAAGTCACGAAACAGAGTAGAGCAAAGTGAGGCATTCTGCTAAAGATGGAACACAGCTTTCTCCTCACTGCTTTGCACCCCTGGATCCTGCCAACAATATGCCTCAGAATAACAGGATCATTTTTGTTGCTGTCCTCTGCTGTCTGCTTCATTCACCACCTATGGTCATGGTGTTGGCTCAAGCTAGGCGTAGCCAGGCTAAAGCCTTGCTATAGAGAAGACAGAGGCATTACACTGGCCTTATCTCTGTTCTAAGCTGGCAGACAAGAAGAGAGTGAGCTGGGCAGGGTGCTGGGAGTCCCCATGATGGCTGTCACTTTCTGACTCTGGAAGTACTTCCTTCTGCCTAATTTCTGTTCCTTCACACCTGTGAATATCTGTAGGTGCTGCATACTTTCACACATTGCAGCCAGCCAGACCCATACTGCAATATGAGCTGGGGCAATGTGGAAAATGGCCAGTTTCCTCCTTCCAGCTGTGCTCTTTTCTCTAAGCATAGAGGTTCACTGCAGTTGCTGCTGCACAGGACACAGAGGCCCCTTGTTACTACTCCACCAGCTCCATCAACACAGGATGGCTGGCTAGAGTCCAACCAGAAGTCCTTCCGTTTCTCTTAGAGTATCTGTGTCACTGAGGGAGGTTATGTGCTCATTAACTCCTATGTAACTGTAGTTTTCCTATTACCAAAAAAAAAACCCCAAAAAAACAAACAAAAAAACCCAAACAAAAAAAGGCAAAAGAAACAACAACAACAAAAAAAAAAACCCACAAAAACAAAAACAAAAAAAAACAACAACAAAAAAACACCCCCACACCTCATTTTACAGCTTTTTCCAAAATATCTTTAAATTGTCTGGAGTGACTCACTGACTGCTACATATCAAGAGAGTGTATTTTGAAATAAAACTAGAGAGAGGAATATTAATTCTGCTTCAGCCTCAGCTCCAAATGTATTTATAGCTTAGTGTCCTGGGTTGAGCCTGTTCTAAACCAGCAGGAGAACCTATGCATAACAAACTACAGGATGATTAAAATAGCCATCTCCTGTGGGTGCTTTGTGCAGAAACTCAAGGCAGGTGGTGCTCCAAGCACTATTTTATTTTCTTTGGAGACATAAAAAGCTGTCTTGGTTTGTCTGACTGGTAAGCACTTTGCCAGTCATATGTTGGCTTTAAAAGCCCATGTGAAAGAAGTCAGTGTTGTAGTTTTCCAGAAATGTGAATCCTTCATAGTGACTGCAAAAGCCAGGGAGTTAGAAGTGGGGAGAGAGAGAAATGGCCATTTTTTGCATGAATGTATGGAAAAGCTTTAAATTAAATGTATTCTGCTTACATTTTAATAATATGTCCCCAAAATATTTCAAAATATTAATTGAAAAATTATTAATTGATTAATATAAATTGACTAATATTAATCAGCCAGGAATGCAGAGTCCCCGTCTGCTGGCCTGTGTTCTCTTTGGGAAGGCAGTGCATCAGAGGTGCAGCTGCTGGTTTGAAACCTCCCCACAAGGGGCTTTTTCAGGCAGCCCTGGAACATGGAAATGTTGGAGTATTGTTGCTGCAGCAGTCTCGTGTCCAGAGCTGCAATGTGACTTTTCATGCACACTGATGACCACAGTTGAATAGTAGATAGGGTCAAAGGGACCAGCATAGCTCAGCACTGTAGAGTAAGAACATTCCTGAACAGCCTCTCCGATTACAGAACCCAGAAATGCTGCAGCTGTTGGCTTACAGAGGTGAGTAAGAATGACTTCTTCACTGACAGGCAATGCATTAAGAGTTTTTCCACATTATCTGCATTTCCACATTTTCCACTAATCTGTCCAGATGATGGCAAGTCAGATGGATTCTTTAATTTCACTTTTCATTTCAGCCCTTAGTGATGCATCTTCACAACCCCTGACAACTTGTAGTCAGCTGAGTAAATATAATCTCAAACTACTAAAATGTTTGTAGGTGTCTATGAGAACAGAATAATTTGTAACCACTGTAAGCAGCATGTGCCAACAAAAGATACAAAAGGTACACAGCGCACATCCTTGCAGGAAGAAGTTTGCAGGTAGTCCTAAATCTTACCTTCCTTATACATAGATACCTTGTGGTTTAATATTGCTAATGCTTATACAGCACCATCAACAGTATCTGCTCCTTTTCCCATGACAAGGTGATGGAGAGTTCTCTCTCAATCTGTAGGAACAACCAGGGGTGACTCTGGGCATTGGCAAAAGAGCTGCCTGGAACAGCAGCCAGCTGGCAGCACAAGTGCCAGTGCCCCAACCCCAGCCAGCCAGACTGGCTCTGGCTATGGGTGGTGTTCAGGCAGAAAGAGAGTGGTATGGCAGGATGGGTATGGTGAAGTTTGGGGCCAGCCTGATCAGCAGCCCAATAACTTGGAGTGTTTGGAGCTTGGCAAGACTGATTTCAAAGGTTTAGTTCTGCTCACAGGACGTCCCAAAAGCTTCTTATTTCAGAACAAGCTGAACATCTCCCTCTCCCTTGAGATTTTGCCATCTCAAAGTTTCAAGTTCCAGCTAGAGCAGAAACAATTCAGAAGGCCTTGTTCAGTCCTTGAATTCACAGATGTTAAGTGAAGGGAGTGAGGAAAGGAAATCTGGGCCAATGGTCTCCTATTTCACAATTCAGATTGCTACTCAACCTTGTGAATAATTGGGCCTGAAGAGTAACATAATAACAAATAATGTGATCCTAGTGACATGGCAAGAAAATTACTGTTTTCCTGGTAATGAGCTGATCTCCAAACAGGATAAAATGCGCCATATTGCTAACACAAGTCTCATTCAACTTAGTTTATCAGTGAAGTATGTATACTGTCTTTGTGTATAATGGCAGGTTTTCCAGGGATACTTTGGAATAAAAACATGTCGGAACCAAAATGCTCTGAGATGCTGGCACCTTTTGTGCTAGCATTTACAGTTCTTTGTGGACAGTAAAGTAGAACCAAGATCTAATATGTGTGCAGTACAGTACAAAATTCCTTCTACAAAACTGGAAGCAAGTATGTGCAGCAGAGAGACAGGTGGGATGCCTTTGTAGCTTACAGCAAACAAAGAAGCAGAAATAGCTTGTACAGTGTTTTGACTATCAACAATCTTGTTTAACATAGCAGAAAAGATATCATTTGTGTATAATTACAGTTCACAGATACATATGATACTTTTACTGTAGTAATAGTCTACAGATATAATTAGTATATACAATTAGATATTATAAGAGAGTATTATGGGTTAACACGGTTTAGTTTTTAGTTGAAGGAAAATATGGAATATCACCCTGCCAGGACCCTAAATTTTCTTTAGAAAAGGTAAACACCTATCAGAGGCCAGTTCTTGGCTATTGACATGTAGTTTGACCACTGAGAGAACAGGATTTGACTTTTGGTAATACCCCCATAAGAGCTGAGAAGGTGAAGCAGCCTTCCTCTTTCTCTCCGGATGAGCCATCAGGTAATACTATGCGGCAGCCGCTGTATGGCCTGGGCCAGGGCTGGTTTGAAACCTCCCTGCTGCCCCTGGGTGGCCGGGCCTGCAGGCACCGCTGCCCCTGCGCAGGAGCGGCCCCGGCCGTGCTTCAGCACTGGCTTTCCTGGAGTGAAGACAAGACAAAGTGATCGAACAATGAAGAGAGGGAGCATGAGACTGAGACAGTGAAGAGAGGGTGGAAAGACTATTTGAAGCAAAGGAAAAGGAGTGGCCTGATTCGGCTGGACATTTTGAGTAATTGCTGGAGAATGGAATATTTTTTTCCTGTAACATATAGATGCTGTGTAGGGGGGATGTAAAGTGCTAGTATAAGTGATATGAAGTGGTTTTTTGTGCTCCTAAGGGAAAAAAAGGAGATTTTGAGTTTTGAAATGAAGATGATTTTGGAAACAGGGAAAAAGAGAATCTTTGCTTTATACTAGAAGAGGCATCCTTAAACAGTACCTCTAATAAGCAGATTATGACTCATATGCAGTGTTGGGAAAGCTGCTAATGGGTAGGGTTTCACAGTTTGCAGAGGCTCCTTTCAGGCCACTGCAGATGAGTGGCATAAAAGCCACTCGAGGACTGTTGCTCATGTGACCATGTCTCCATAGGACTCAAAAAGACTCCTTTCCTAAAGAACTGAGGGAAGATTATTTTTTGAATGGTAAAACTGACTGAAGTTACAGGTTTTGTCTTTTCATGTTGTGTGTAGGAAAGTGAATACTTGTGGGGGGTGAGAAGGATGTTCTGAAAGTTTCATTTGTTGTTTATTTGGGTTGTTTTGGTTTTTTCTTTTCTTATTTTCTTCTTTCTTAATGTGTGTAAATAAATTGTCTTTTGTAGTCTTAAGGTAAGCCTGTTTTGCTTTTTGAGTTTTCCTAGTGATATATAAAATTGCAAACACTAAACCATCACACAGAGGACAGAGGTGAAAAAATTCATTTTAGACCACCCATTTTAGATCATATTGGGACTTTCCATTCGTAAGTTTGAGATGGGAGTTCAGAAATTAATTTAAATAGTTCTTTTACAGTGGTTTCTTTACTTGTTCTTTTTTCACTGGCAAGTAGATTTTGCATTCTGATCCCTAAATTTTATCTGAATTAGTATAATTCTATACTATTTAATTATCTTCCTAATCCTCCCAGATTATTACCAGAGTAATATTTCTTACATCTTTTGTGTCTGGATTATTGTCTGTTGTCCTTAGATTGGTTAATTAACTAATTATAGCAGTGAAATTGAAAACCTGAATGTCATTTAAACATGCAGTACTTGTGGTTTAGAAATAGCTATGGATTTGCCCCTTGTGACACAAGAAATAGTACCAGCTAGTTTTAGGTTCTGGAGTTACTTGAGCACTTTTGAACAGTTTTCTTTTCCTTGATCAAATGGATGAACTGGTCCCAACTATGATGTTTTCCAGGCAAATAGGTAGTACTAGATTTTCTTTCAACAGTATGCTTGGAAGTTCTTTTCTGTGCTCTGATACAGTATGTAAACTGAGCTGCCTATTATTTTTTAAAATATATCGGTACTTCCCTCATTTGCCAAAAATTACCGAGTAAGCCATGTTCAGTTGTGATGAAGATAAATTAGTTATCTTGGCTATAAAATGTTCTATTCTGATGGAATGAAATAAAGTCTGCTAATCTTTGAGAAGCTTAATCAGAAATACAGAATCATTATTTTCAAGACTGCCTTTGGGAATAATGTAATATAAAGTTTACATAACAAATACAGTAAAAGCTAAATGCCATGACATGAATTAGTACTTCTGGATGTCACCCTGATGCACTTGCATTATTGAGCAGGCTCCGGAGGACAGCAAATAATTGATGAAGCTGGTGTTGAAAGCTGCCAGACATATGAGAACTTTCAGGCATTTGTTTAAAGCATGAATTAAAAATAACTCTTTGTATTAATAATGCCTTTGTATGAATGTGAAAACCATTCAGTTTATTTGTACCATTTTTTCATCACATCTTCATTGGTTTGTTCAAAAAACCCACCACAGACATTACTCACATTCACCTTTATTTATCCCCATACACTGTGCCCAAGCTGGGATAGTGCAGAACAGGCAAAGTTTGGGGCAGAATTAAAGCACTGCCTTTTTTTGTTCAATAAGATGCTTCTGGAATCCTTGGAAAACTGATGTAAAATTAGTATAGACTCTTAGAAATTAAAGAAATTAGATCTCAGATACATATTTGAATGATACTTAAAAAAAATAAACACAATCTTCTGTTCTGATGGAATCTGTATCAGCCCAATGCCATTTGTACTGTCAAAAGTCAATCTTATTTCCCACAGGAAAAAGAATCTTATTTCCCTCATTAAGAAATGAGGGATGCCTCCATATTACTTTAGAGAACCATAGATGGTAGTAGATGGCCATAAATGTCCCAGGAAATTCTTGCAGTGCCAGTATGAACAGGGAGACTGCTGAAGTCGTCCTTGGGCCCTGGGACCTTTGCTCCATGCCTTGTGTCACACCGCCCTCAAGGGGTGTGCTTGGCAGTGTTCTGGGCATGCTGGGAACCAAGTCCTGTTCTTTTACACAGTTCAGCCCCAGACTCCAAGTTCTGTCACAGATGCTTGCTCTGGGCATTTGCCCACTTTTAAATTCTTTGTCCTTCACCTTGGAGATCTTGCACTTTAGAGAAGAATCTTGAACCTTGTAAAGGGAGGTGCTTGTGTTCTCATGATCAAACACTGCAAAAGTGTGTGCACACGCTTTATTTTCAGAGATCATACAGGAAATGGAAATAGGTTTGGTAATGAGGCAGTGTGCCAGCAGAAATGTGCTTGTGGTATTTAATGTGCTGTAGTGTAGTTTCATACACAGCTGCCTTCAGCTAAGCTTCTGTCCACTGCAGATAGCATAGAACTCATAGAACTGCTTGGCCAACTTCAGTAGAGGTTTTATTAAGCTGAGACCTTGTTTTACAGCTGACCTATATTCTGATGCTTTCTATTGAAATTTTGCCTGCCAGCATCTGCCTCAGTGTTGCATCTGCACCTAGTAAAGGACTCACTTCCTTATGCTGGGCTTCTGTGGTCTCCATCACTATTGCCATCATACCTGAATGTTTCAGCGCCATACCTTTGGGAAATTAGAGGTGAAAGCCCAATCTGTCAAATTGCTACTAGGTCTGGATAGGCATTTAGTGTGTTCAGAGTGGTCACTGCAAGAGGCTGTGTGGACCTTAGTTGCCACTTGGGGTTAAACCCAGCCTTTTGCTCAGAGCAAAAGGCTCGCTAATACTAATTTCAGCTGAGTGTTCAGGGCATCAGCTAATCTCCCTCATTGTGAATGAAAAGAAACATGCCATGAGACATGATATTATTTCTATCTTTATGCATTTAATCTAGAAGTGGAGGATGGATGTGTATCATAGATATAGGAAAAGTCCAATGTGTGTGCTCTGAACAGAGCTGGCCTCTTTTCACAGCTGTAGTTGAGAAGGACATTAGTTGTCAAACAAGCAAACAGGTCTACCTTTTAAAGAAATTGGTTTAAATAATTTGCCAGGTGATACGCAAGAACTGTATCTGGCAAAGACGGAAGTATAGTTCTTCAGGTCAGCATTCATTCCACTTCTATAGCATCATCTCTTCTTCATTCCATGCCCTACAATTTCCACAGCAAATGTGGAAGTCACCAAAGGCAACAACCTGCTTCATTTGATCCACTGAGTGATGTTCATCTATTGGCTTTTAGGAAAGCCAAGAGCACAAGGAAAAATGCTGCTGCTGCATCATTAGACTGTATGATAATACATACTCATGGCCAGCCATGTTTTCAGTGTTTTCAAATATTTAACACCACCTATTTTATTTCTGAGGAATACAGCAGAACAAAAGAACTCTCCATGCAAACTTCTCCACTCCCACCGTAAATTCTTATTATATATGCAAGATACCAATTCAGGACCAAATTCTAAGCTGAAATGCTCTCAGGTGGAGCCTATAGATGGATGACTACATATATCCCAGAAGAGGATGTTGTGTGAAAGAGCTCTGTTGTAGGAGAGATGATGATGTGCTATATTAAATAGAAATTTCTAATATACAGTGCTAAATCACAAGCTCCTGTTCTGCACTGATTGCACCCATTATGAGCATGCCTGTAGGATTTATATTAGCTACCATCTAAAGTAGTCTGATCTGAGGAAGGATGAGAGCAAGAGGTGAGACTCTGGTTCCAAATCAAGTGATTTGTACTGTAGAGAATAAATTGTTAAAAAAAGTTGATATAAAGTTACAATGTTATAAGTTAATGAGAATAATGAGTTGTTGGCTGAATGAGTTATTGCATAACTTCCCTTACTGTCAGGTATTGTCCCTGCTGCTTCCCTTTCCACCCAATACCATGAGGAGGAGGATGATGTCACCTAGTGTGCAAATGACAAATTCCCAAAAGACTTAATGGAGAAGGAATTCACCTAGTGGAGACTCCTAAAACGACCAGCCACGAGCCACTGTACAGGTAGAGACCTGAAGTAACACTTCTTACCAGTGGGGACATCGGACAACATCAAGGCCCTAGCCAGGATCCCTCACCTTTGTCACGCTAACCAAGTGGGCCAGGAGTGGCATGGGGGCCACGAACATGAAACCAGAAGGTGTCTTCTTGGGGACTCTCATGAGGAAGGAAGATCCAGATCTGCCGGATGACAGAGCTGACATCCTCCTCCTCCTCCATGCCATATTGGGAGCAGCAGTGGTGTGCGCACACCCCATGAGCTCCCTCCCTAGACTGTTCCCAATAAAGCTGAAATCACTAAGGAGCTGGTCTTCTAGCATTGAAGAAATCTTACTGAAAAAGCTAACCAAAAAGGAAAATTATACCCAGAACTCCTACTCCAGTTTTCCTCTGTACTTAACATGTACACCTCACTGCAAGCCACTTAAAACTACCCTTGTTGTAAGCAAAGCTTTTGAGACCTGAGTGCTGAGAGTTGCATTAGTGAACAATTATTTTTCAGTAGGCAAAGAGGCTACATTAAAAACATGCTTATACTGGTCCTTATGCATCCTCGCATATGTGATAACTGCTATGCATCATGACTCCCTAACAGATAAAATCTTACTTAAGTACTTATCTTGGCAGCTAGAGATAAAAAAAAATTAAGAGCTACCACACTTGCTGTGGGCATGGCAACTAAAACAAAGAAATGAGCACATTTGTGCACAGAATTACACTGTTCAAAGATTCATTGAATGGCTGTCAACCCATAAATGAAAAAAGAAAGAAAACTCCATTATTATCTTGCAAAGCAACATGGCATAAAGTCAGTAAAAGCAGTGCTGAAATGAAAGTAGACAACCAAAAGTATATAAATGTGTTTATTTTACCATATTTCATCTTGTTAATATATTGTTTCCTTACTTTGAAAGACTAAATATACTGCTAACATAATCCATACAGAGATAAGAATGGACTGTTTTGGTTAAACTGTTTTCGTTTATACAGTATAAACTCTGGTTTATACTGTTTGGAGAAGGTCAAGTGATGCTGGTACAAGGGGAAAATGAGAAGAGCAGTTCTAATTGAGGTTTATTACTCCCTGTTTGTGTGTAAGGATGGGTGGGGCACAACACAAGGATTAAATGTATGCATTGGTTAAAAAAGACAGCACTTGCGCTCAAACTGCTGCTTGAATTTAATGAATTGTCTCCATTACACATTGTGGCAGAGGGTGCAAAGTAAACAAAAGGACCCTTTGGCTAATGTAAAGCATGCTCACATGATCACTTTTTTAAAAGCTCCTTTAATTTGTACAAGTAATTCTTAGATGTATATCAAGGTTTGTATGTTGTATGAAGCAAATTTAAATATTGTTTTCCCAGTTAATTTTTTCTCCATTTGTATTCACTTGTTCAAAAAGTATATAAATATATGCTTTCTGTATTACCTGTAAAGTCTATGATGGGAATGTTGCTTACCTAATAGATCAAATATTACAAGTTTGAAGGATGGAGGTATCATCCAGATCCTCCTGGAAGCCAGTTTCGCTGTCAAGAAGAATAAAGTTAAGGGACCTGCTCAAGAGATCCAGTTCCTGGGAGTAAAGTGGCAAGATGGACGGCGTCAGATTCCTACTTGACGCTGTTTAAGATTACAACGACACGGACTTCGACTCAGAAGGCTGACAATGACTCTTTTATTTTTAGTTATTTTTTCTCTTTTATGCTATTTTACAAAGAACAACCCAATGGGTGGAAAAAAGATAAACAACTTCACCTACATTGGTCAAGTCAGAGGGACATCAAGAAGAAGTCCCTCCTAGGGAAAGGAATGTAAACATAGGTTACAGTTAGGAAAACATGTCTCTTGTTGACAGAACAGTCTCTGGGAAAGAGTTTCAGAGAAACCAAAACATCACAGGCACAAACCAGAGCTACACTACTGATGTCATCAACAAGATTACAGCAATGTCTCCACCAATCAATAAGAAGAAAACACAAGCTTTGCTAGGTGCAATAGGCTTTTGGAGAATGCACGTTCCCGAGTACAGTCAGATTGTGAGCCCTCTCTACCTGGTTACTTGTAAGAAGAATGATTTCCACTGGGGCCCTGAGTAGCAACACGCCTTTGCCCAGATTAATCAGGAGATTGCTCATGCAGTGGCCCTTGGCCCAGTCCGGACTGGACCAGAGGTGAAGAATGTGCCCTACTCTGCAGCCGGGAGCCATGGCCTGTCCCGGAGCCTTTGGCAGAAGGTGCCTGGTGAGACT
>VYXD01001698.1:0-24052 GCA_013397195.1 Hylia prasina | reverse complement strand
CATTGCTACCGGGGTAGGAAGACTACCTGTGAAGGTCCACCACATAGATGCCCATGTCCCCAAGAGCCGGGCTAATGAGGAGCATCGAAACAACGAAACAACGAGCAGGTAGATAGGGCTGCAAACGTAGAAGTGGCAAAGATTGACCTAGATTGGGAACACAAGGGAGAGTTGTTCCTAGGTCGATGGGCCCATGATGCCTCAGGCCATCAAGGCAGAGATGCTATCTATAAGTGGGCATGAGACCTAGGGGTGGATCTAACCATGGACAGTATTTCACAGGTTATCCATGACTGTGAGACGCGTGCTGCCATCAAACAGGCCAAGCGGGTGAAGCCCCTATGGTATGGCGGGCGGTGGTCCAAATATAAGTATGTGAGGAAGATCAATGGTTTTGTGTCAAGGTAACATTTACAGCCAGTTGGTTGACCTAGTGCTGCTTCTAGCTACATTGCTAGAAATGCAAACACATTCAATGGAGCGTAGTCTAAGTAGTTTGTGATGCTGTGAAGAATTGGATCTTTCATGCTCTGAATTTTTCCCCCTTGTGTAAAAAGGGTGAAAAAGAACAAAGGATAAAGAATGGCATTTTGCCAAGGAGATTAGTGACCACCAAGGCATCTTTGATATGAATATTTAAAGTATCTCATCTGAAAATCCATACAGAACTGTCAGTTTCTAAAATATTCTTCCATGAAATAGTGCTGTGCCACATAAAATACATTGAGATAGATGCTTTCCATGTCTACACAAAGATCACACAAGAGGCAAAACCAGTGGCAAAATTGTGTTTCTCACATTAGTTATGTTAAGAGAAAGAATTTAAAACTCCTAAGGTGCGGCCGTTGTCACAGTTCCTTAGACTAAAAAGTTCCGACTTTTATGCTGGTGGACTTTATTTTCCCTATTTGAAAAGGAACTGCATATTGGTATTGCAAATTGCTGAGTGATAGAACTCTTATTCTGCATTGTCTGGAAAAGCTATAACACAATATCTGTACTTTTATTACCACTTAAAGGTTACAGCCACAGAGTAGGAAATTCAGTAACAAGCTAAATTTGAGGCCAGGTAATTATTTTTAAAAAATATGGCACATGCCTCAGGCCATGCATCTTACAGAAAAGAACATTGGATGACAGGATGGACAAGAGCTGGTAATCAGTGCATGCAGCCTAGAAAGACAGACGTGTCCTGGGCTGCAGGGGAGGGGGGATTCTGCCCCACGCAGGTGAACCCTCACCTCCAGCTCTGGGGGCCCAGGAAGGATGTGGTGCGGCTGGAGGAGGTCACCAAATTGATTAGAGGGGTGGAGCAGCTCTGCTGTGAGAAAAGGCTGAGAGAATAAGGGATTGTTCAGCCAGAAGAAAAGCTTCAGGGTGACCTAACTGTGGCCTTCCAGTACCTGAAGGGAACTTATAGGAAAGATGAGGCATGACTATATAGCAGAGCATGAAGTGATAGAGGACAAGTGGGAACGGATTCAGGTTGAAAGAGAGCAGGTTTATATTAGGAGAGTCTACTGTGAGGGTGGTGAAACCCTGTCACAGATTGCCCAGAGAAGCTGTGGATGCCCCATCCCTGGAAGTGTTCAAGGCCAGGTTGGATGGGGCCTGGAGCAACCTGATCTAGTGGAAGAGGTTGGAAGCGGATGCTCTTCAAAGGCCTCGCACAGCACTCTCCGATCTCGGGAAGTCGCTGCCGGCCGGGCCGGGCCGGGCCGCTCGCCGCTGGCCTAGGGCGGCCGGCTGCCCGCAAAGCATGGCGGCTGGGAAACGGCGCGCGGAGCGGACGGGAAGGAGGGCGGTTGTTCGCAAAACCCGGCCCGGCCGTCCGCGGCGCAGAGCGGGAGGCCGTCCTTAAGATGGCTGTTGTGCTCGGAGCGCCGCCGCTGTAGTGCCGCGAGGAGCCGCCCGCCCGCCCCGCTCCGCTCCGCTGCACCCGCCATGGAGTGCCCGCACCTCGGCTCCAGTGTCTGCATCGCGCCCGACTCGGCCAAGTTCCCGCAGGGCTCGCCCTCCTCCTGGTGCTGCAGCGGTGAGTGCGGCCTGCGCTGCGTGGCCCTCTCGGCCCGAAGTGGTCCGGCCGTTCCTTTGTCCTCGCTGCCCGGCGATGGGAGGGCGCCCCGAGGACCGGGGAGGGCGCGGGGGAGGGCAGGGCCCCCACCTGCCAGGGCCGCGGGACCCTCTGAGGGGGGCTGCACCTTCTGGCCGCCGCTGCGCCTGCGGGGGAGCCGCGTGTCGAGGCAGAAGCGGGGGCTGCTCTTCCACCCCCGGCCCTGACCTGGGCTCCCAGCGCACCGCTGTCTGGCCCTGGGGCGGGCGGTGGACTTTGTCCAAGAGGGGCTGGCGCCCCCGGGCCCGGCGCCGCGGAGCTCTGCGGGGCTGCGCTCCTTTTGTCTGCTGGAGGAGGTGCGTGCTCCGCTCTGCCCCGGGACCGCGGCTGAGGGGAGAGGAGCCGCTGGCAACTGCAGGGTCAGTGTGTTCTTCAAATCGGTCTGAGATTACTTTTTNTTTTTTTTTTTTTTTTTTTTTTTTTTTTTTTTTTTTTTTTTTTTTTTTTTTTTAAATACATATTTTTGGAAGGACTTTAGAGAATGTAGTTTTAATAAGACTGTTGCGGCTGAAGGCGTCGCTTGGGACCCCCCTTCAAGGCCAAGGAGCATCTCAGTGAAGGTGATCTATGGAGGTT
Organism: Hylia prasina; assembly: GCA_013397195.1. Classification (NCBI taxonomy): domain Eukaryota; kingdom Metazoa; phylum Chordata; class Aves; order Passeriformes; family Sylviidae; genus Hylia; species Hylia prasina. The sequence goes on along the minus strand of VYXD01001698.1, from coordinate 21,363 downwards.
TGAGAGTCACGCTCACCTGGCACGTTTTATTATTTAGCTCTTTGATTTAATAATGCCAATATCCTGTAATCACTACTGTCCCTCGCATGATCTTGTTTATTCAGGGGCATTCCCTTTAAATGTGCCATGCACCAGGTGTTTTAAATTTAGCTTTCTACACAGATAACCGCCGATGTTTGCTGTCGTTGTTTGTTTTCTGTAGTTGTGTTCAGTTGTGCTTCGTACGAAAGCAGATACAACCACATCGGTTTAATGTGGGAAGTAGGCCCCGCTTAGACTAGCAGCGGGACTTGTGCCTGTGGGCACTGGCGAGAAAGAGAGGCAGCCTCCTTTGGGAAAGGCCAATCAGGAAGCACTGAAGGGTTGGATGTATTTTAAGGTGTTCCTTTTTTTTTTTTTAAAGGAAAGATGGTTCTCCTTTGTCTCATAGTGTCAGTGCCTTCGTGTGGGAAGGCTGCTGCTTACTTAACTTCTTCCCTGATTGCAGTTTCCGGGAGCCAAGGTGTGGTAGTGTTACTGCTTCCTTTTGCAAAACCAGTTATTTTTCTCTGTAATGCTTTTGATTTAGAGGGTGTACACTTCACAGTGGAGTCATGTGGAGAAATGATTAGAAGGAAAGGAGTACAGGAAAAAATGTTGTCCCTAATGGTTTTTTACAAAAAAAAAAAAAATTTTGACAAGAAGTTTAACTCTGTAAGTCTGTCTGTTATCTTCAGAATGTCAAGGGTAAGCAGAGTTGTCAACAAGGAGCATATGGCAGTAGGGAGCCACCCTTCAGAGAACTTTAAAAAGTACCAAATTTAAAAAGTACTAACGTAAAAATATATGCTGAGATATTAATATAACTTCCTAGCTTAAAATAATAGACAGTTTATAGCTACCCTCTTATGCATTCTGCTTCTCAACAAAGAAGTTTAGCAGTTAGAACAATTTTTTCTTTGTTGTTCAAAGGAGTTTTTCCCGAGCCGGCACTTACAGGGAGAGCCAGCTGCTGGGCAGTCACCTGAGTTATTTTACAGCACTGAGGCAGGAGGGAGATGTGAGAGCTCTTTGGGAACTGAATAACGATGGCACTATATCTAGGGGAGTTTTTTGTTTGTAATGCTTTTTAAGAAAATAAAGATAAGTCACACAGTACTGGCATAGATAACTGTTGAAGTCTTAACAAGTGGCTAGAGAAAAAAGCTAGGTACATTGAATTTAAAACAGTCCAGTGAACAAACAGCAGGCTCTTGTTAATTTAGAGCAAATGAAATTTGGGTTTTTAAAAATAAATGTTGCATTTCTACTAGTATAGTAAAGCTGTAGTGCCTCAGTTCTCGCTTCCAGCTGCTAGTATGAGATTATTGTTACATTAACTCTCTAATAGTATGTAGAGTACTGTCTTCTTGTTTGTACTCATTTTGGTGACATTAATTTTTTTAAAGATACATAATACTGATTTATGTCAAGTCACGTGTCTTACTATGTCTTATTTCCTGGGTTTGATGTAACTTTGTAATATAAAATTGAACAGAAAATGCTGCATGTAAGTTAATACCTTGTCAAAATTTAATGGATTTTCTATTACTTTTGATGCTGTTTGCTAAGATTGTGTGGTTTTAGTTCTGTTTGGTGTTGGTGGTGTCCCAGTTGTAGAAAAATGGAAGGCAATTTTCTTCAGCGTGTATTTACAGGGCATCTCTCATCAAGTACCTTGTCTTAAACTAAATCAGAACTCTTCAGTCCTGTTCGTAGTTGCTGCTGACCTTTCCAGAGAAGGATAGTGATCCAGGAAACTTTCTGGCAGCTCCCTGATGTGCCAGTAATAGCAAAATGTTGCAGAATAGGTTGGAGAGTGAGTTTTAGTTCAGACTGCCAGCGGCTATTTTTATCATTATCTGGTGTTCTAGAGATTTGTGGAGCTGTAGTTGTCATGCTGAGTGATGTACACTGGTTAAGTATCTTTTCCTTGTCTCTCCACAAAAACTTATTGCAACAGTAACTTCACAAGGTAACATAGGAGCACTTTTGAATATTGTTACTTGATCTCCAATATTGTGTCACTGTCTAGCAGAGGAAGGTTGCATTTGGTGCTGATACTTGGAAGCCAGGCTTACTGAAGGTAACCAGTTGGTTAGAGGAGCCTGTACATCAGCCTGGGCTGTTCCCTTGGCCTAAATGAGTTTCCCTTGAAAGCTTCCTGCCAGAGGTGCTTTGGGGGTCTTGTGATGAAGGAAGATTCTTAAAAATCTGAGAGGAAGCATTGACAGCAAGGGTGTGATCCAAACATCAATGGGTGTGCTCTCAGTTAACAAGTAATGCAGTATGTTCATTTTTAAGTGTCTTTTACATCTTCAGTTATGTGCCTGTCTAGGTAGTTCGGAAGTCATACATTAAGGCCCCCCACTCAGAAAGTGGTGTGCTTTCCCCTGGGTCTTTAATCCAGTCAGGCCTGCTCTGTACAGTAAGCAGTGCAGAAAGCAGCATGTATTTGCTTTGAGCAGATTCAAGATTATCAAAAGAGAGTGCAGAATGTTGGAGTTTTTTTGCAGATCTATAGGTAGTTTGTTGTTGTAACTGGGCATTTAGAAAGAGATGTATATGTGAAGTAGAAATGGAATAGAGACTGAAATGGCTTTTAATTAGTGCTGTCATGTGAAATAATGTGGGCAGATACCTGCTAATTCCAATTGGAGTGCAGTCTTTCCACGCACTTTAATTTCTGAAACATGTGCTGAAGTTGAAAGCAGAGTAGCTGGAGGCATTGGCAGTACTGTGTCACAGACCGAAGCTGTTGCCTTAGTATCATGTGCCACACCTTCAGCACTGTTGTGCAAATCATGTAATTATGAAAAGTACTCTGGAACAGCTCAGATGTGGTATTTCTCAACAGCTTTTCACAGACTCATCAAATCACAGGGAGCCCTGCCTCGCCTAAGTGAGATTGCAATCTTCTAAGCACACCTGTGGAAGTCTGGAGAGGTTTCCAACTTTTTTCTGTGTGGTTGAGGATTCATTTATTGTTCTCCCTGGGCTCATTGGTTGATCAGTGTAGAATTTGTAGTTCTGTCTTTAGAACAACAACTGTGGCCTGATAGGATTATGTCTGCTGAAGTAGAGATTCTGTGATTTTTGGTTTTTTTAAAGGGGAATTGCGCTTGTGAAGGATGCTTAAAACTTGTTTTTCAGATCACAGTCAGTTGAATACTCTCCCCTTAAGTAACATAATTTTGTTAGGTATTGAAGAGCAGTTCTGGCCGTAGACTGGTGTTTCCTGCAAAAGCTGAATGTGTGTGCCTGGCATCAATGTTTTGCATTCTGATTTCTGTTGTATAAGAGTTGTAATTGCACCATTGGTCAGAAACATACATTGTGGGATTTGGAAACGACACTGGGAATATCAAAGATAGGAGAGCCAGCATGAGCAAGCTGTTTGAGGCCTAGTGAACAGTGATTATGGTAGAAATCCACATGCTGAGTTAACAACTTTTTTTGTGTGTGTGTTTAAGTTACTAAAATATTTGGTAAACTCAGTTTGTTCAGAATAATCCCAGATATCCCTGAGTAGGATATTTATTAGATTTATTAGATTTGATTAGATTTATTAGATTTATTTAGATTTGAGATCAAATGTTTTGGGCTAAGTAGAACTTTCAAGAACCTGGCTGCACTGGGTCACGCTGCTTTTAATGTGTTTTTTTTGTTGCTGCTTTCCCACCCACCCCCCATCAGATTTTGGTTTCTCAGTTAAATTGGCTTCTCTGTTCTGCTTTCACTGGAGTAGGTAACACCATTTTGCCACGCTGTCATTTTTGGCTTTGGACCATTGCAGTCAGTGCAAAACAAGCTTAGTGTAAAAGCACAGGTACAGACTGTACCCTCTTGGCTTTCCTTTTTATCCCAGCTGCTTCTTAGTATTACTTCTCTGTTTCCATAAGTATTCCATAAGTACTGCTTTTCCAGTTTTATTACTAGAAGTCCTGATTTCTTTTGTCTTTTCATGATTACTGTAATATAGGAGGAGGGAAAACTTGCTGAAACTGGAGAGAGGTAGGTAGGACCTTGTTCCTAAGAAAAGTTCAGTTCTCTTCATGTAAACTCAGAGTAAGATCATGGACAGTGTGTGGACCTAATGTGTGTGTGAGGATTATTTGTCATTCCACGTCTGGAAAATTAATTGGGCTTGGAAATTGCCAGATTTATTTTGAAATTTAAATGACAAAGTAAATATATTTTAAAAATCACCCCTTTTTATTCAGTCACTTTAATTTCAGAGTTGGGTACTCTTTCACCTTTTCTCTGGGTCAATGCTATGCAGGAATGCTTGTTTGTAACTCTACTTTTTAAGTTTTTATACGTCTTTATATTCATTCCCTGGCTGTTGTTTTAAGTTAGCTTCTGAGATTTGGGTTTTTTTCAGACTCTGTCTTGTTTTCCTTAAAATTGGTTTGGCGTTTTTTGGGGTTTTTTTTCTGTTTGAATTGGTTACTGATGTGTGAACTGACCATGGGCCAGCTACCCGGGCCTGTGAGATAGAGCACACTGCTTTGGAACCAGTTCTGTTAGAAGATGCACATTTATTGAGATAGGATAAAAGTCTTAATTTTGGTCTCATAAGTTAGATGGAAATTTTCTTTTAATAGCCAAAAAAAAAAAAAAAAGGTCTTTTTCAGATGCTTAGTGTATTTTAAAAGTCAGTAAACTTAAATTGCTCATGATTAATATTTTCTAGATTTCTTTTCAAAATTTTGTTTATACTCTAGTCAACAATCGTAACCTATCAAAAATTTGAACATTACCTTGGGGAAGAGATGCTTCAGAGGAAAGAAGTAGGGATTTATTAATACATTGCCTTTGAGAAACTAGATCTAATCTTGATGACTTTGAAGATCAACTTTTAAGAGCGAATTTTACTACTTACTGTTCTAAGTATCCAGTGTTTTGAAATGACTTTTCAAAGTGTGGCATGCAAGGAGACCGGATCCCCAGATGCATTGTGGAAGCCGGATGAGACACTCATGTGTGCATGGCAGACTCTTGATTTACCTCAGATTAGGGCAGATCTCATTACAGCTGGTTTTGGTATAAGTAGGATGATTTTCACCTACCTTTCCCAAGCTCTTCAGGGTATGCGGGTGTTAAACAGTATCAGTGCATTATGCATTGTTTGTCTGATCGTGTCAAGGTGCTTAGGCTGACACACTTAGACTTGTTATTTTTTTTTTTTGTCACATGTGTCTGAGGTTGACCGAGTGAAAGTTTCAGACCCAGTGTTTGGAATGAAATTAAACTTTGAGCCATTTCTCATTTGGTCAGTAGCACTCACTTCATTTAGTAACCTGTTTGTGCTTTGCTTTCTGTTTTAACTAATATTCCTTACCTAGGTAAAAAGTGATTAAAGGCCATTAAGTAAAATATTCCATGAAGATTAGAAAGTGCAATTTAATCAAAAATTTGGATCTGAAAACTAGTTAAGGCTGTTCTGATTTATACTTCAGTATTGTTGGAGGAAACAGGTTTTTATTGTAGAGTGAATTGGAATTGCTCTATGGTGCCCTTGTTATGGGAGTAGTATAAGATTTTGTCCTTAAAAATCCTTTTGCTCGATTATAAGAGTATATGTTAAATGGTACTTGACATGATGAGTACACTTGGCACTTAACAGTCTTATCTGGTATGTCAAAGCAATCCTCTGGGGTTACCCCCTTTGGAATATCTTGCATAATTTTGGATCTTGTAAACATAGTTTGAGATTTCTGTGGCAGATTTAATTACCCAGGTGAATCTAATGCCAATACCTCCAGGCAGCCTGAGAGAACAAGGTGGTGGTTCTGGAAGTTGGCCTGCCCCTGGTGGTGCAAGCAGACAGCTTTTTTGCCTGTGAAGCAAGGTGACACCCTCAGGTGTGGGGATGGGGGTTGAAGGTCCATGTCAATATCGCACAGGGAAATACTGATTTTTCTAGGTAATTTTTAGGTGTGAATATGAGCATCTGCTTGTCTGTGTCAAAATAAGTGTATTTTCTCAAAATAGCCTTGACCCTTTAATTTTTGGGGGGTTTTACCCTTCAGTTCGTGTTTTGATATGTCTTTGCTAGTATCGGGCAAGTAGGAATGTAATAGCGGCAACTACAAACAAACAGATTATTACTAGATTATATAAAGAAAGCAAGAAGACTTCTTTCTGTCTTTTCCCTATTCCGAGCTTGAATATTTTGACTTCCTATTAATTGCTGACTTACTTAAAATGACATTATACTGTTGGCTTTGCTGTGTTTCTTTCTGGCTGCTGTCTGAAAATGAGCATTTATGTGTCTTGCTCTAACATAAAGATTGACTAACCTTTTTTTTTGTGGATGCTACTGCTACACTGAGAAACAATATCCGTCTTTCTGTGAAGGCTAAAAGCATTCAATTTTAAAATGTGTATTTAAATTTGTATGCTAATTAGTTATCAAAGTAGCCAAACAACTAAAAAGTGTTTTTAGAGTGTAAAGGAGAAATAGAGGCAGTAATTTTTTAAAAAATGCTTTTGCCCATGCCTATTCAGTAAGATCAGACTGCCTCTAATGTTTTCTTTTTGTCTGTCTGTCTTCTCATACTTTTCACTTTGCTTTCAGACAGGATGTGATTTTTCTGGTATATGCAGGAAGATCAATTGCTGACATGTCTACGTTGTCCTGAAGTTTGGCTGGACATGTAGAAAGATGAAATTCTCCAAAGAAATGGCAGTGATGTAGCCTGGGAGCTGAACATCTGTGTGTGACTGGCAGCGCTGATTCTTTCTGTCTCTCCCTCCCTTCCCCAGAGCAGCAGCACAGCGAGCTCAGGGCAGTGCTGCTGGGAGTGACCTGACTTTGGTTTGGCACCTCCTCCCCCCAGTTTGTTCAGCCGCTTGCTGGGGACCTGTTTACTCTGTTTAGAAGTTTTCCTGACCTCCCTGTCTGCTTTTCCATCACTGCACTGAGAATACAGGCAAACAAAACCAAAAATGCCTGTATTTTTGTGACATCTCAGTGTGGAATTCTGATTGCATAATCAGAATACTCAACTGAAGCCAGTCTAGTTGAGTGTAGGGGCGGGGAATTCCAGGCAGATGAAGCTGATCGAGTTGTTCTTTGATATTCTTCAGCGTTAGGAATGTGTTGAGCTCTTCAGTGACCTACATACTCTGTGAAAAGTTGTGCACCTATCCGTGGTTTATGTTCTCACTCAGGTGTTGTTTAGTATATCTAAATTATGGTTATATGGTTAGTATATCTAAAGTATGGTTTTCCACTATCAATGGGAATGGTTGACTGTGGCCATCTGTGAAATTTCTTCTATGAGACTAAGCAATGCTTTTATTTAATGTGAGGAGGAGGAAACTACATGTACAGGTATGCATAAACACAAATTATTAGTAAATTACTTGTCTTCTCACTAGAGACGCAATCTTTCTGATTTTGGGTGAAAGATAAAGACAGAGGACGTAACTTGGGTTTTTTTCCATAGCTACAAGTGAGGGTTGTTTGTTTCTTTCTTTAAACATTCTTTGGAGTTTTATTTGAATTCTCTTACATTTGAATGTGATTTGAGTCAGGCTAGGACTTGATACTGTTGAGACTCTCCTTCATTGTGAAAGAAGGCTTTAACATATTAATGTGTTTAGTAATGCTTACCAGGAGACTTGCTTCCTTGTGAATTCTCTTGCTTTGATATAAATGTAATTGAAATTTCCTTAATCTTTTCTTAACTTTTACTTTAGTTATGTGTGTATTAGCTCATTTTAAAACAAAGCATTTTAAATATTATAATTGAAAACCTTTTTGCCCTTCTGTCTCATTTAGTTTTGGCTAGAATGCTCTTTTTCTAAAATGCTCAGTAAAGATGTCTTACAAATGAAAGTTATATAACATATTGTTAAATAGATTTTTTTTTGTAATGGTTAAGAGTTTAGAGCAAATTCAGTGAACATATGAACTTCTTTTAATGGAGTAGAGGGAAGGGGAGAAAGAAAAACTCTTTGAAATTAGGTTTGAAAACAAATGGGAGTATTCTTTAAAACCTGGACAGTAAAACCATCTGGCTTCTAAGTGTAGAATATGTGTCTAGTTTTCAAAGTTTGTAATGTTCTTTTTTCCTGCATTCTTTGTTTAGAATGGGGCTTTCGTCTGCTCAGAGGTTAAAAAAATACTCTTGCAACATTTACTTCCTTTGTCAGTCACCTGACTTTCATTACAGTTATTCACCTGGGTTTGACTGGCCTTCTTAAATGTGGAGCAGATGCTTTTTCCAAATGCATATATGCTTTAAACATTCCCCATCCAAACAAAAAACCCACAGTAAACAACCATGCACATTTAACTCTGTCTTCTAAGAACCTATTCCTAGATTATAAGATAGTGTTAGCACTTCTGCACTTACTGCACTTCTGGATATGTTAAGGCCTGTCCTGTCTTTTTGGTACTTTTGATTCCTCCCGAATGTAAACATACAATAGGGATAATAATAAAGCTTGCATGTACTCTTGAAGGAACTGCCTTTTTAAATACACAAATGAATGTCAGAAGCTGGGAACCTGATCAGTTGTGTTGGTGTATGTGTACTTAGTAGTAAGGAACTTACATTGCCTGTTAGGGATTTTTACATGCTGCTGGTAAAATTACTGATGTGCCTTGGAGGATACCTGTATTGTTTAAGGCTTCTTTGTTTCTGGCAATAAAGTGTTTTTTCAACGCCAGAGTGTCTGATTCTGCACATATCCACATACCCTGCAGTCTTGACTGATGTTCTGTGGTGAGGAAGACTTGTAATTTTTTCCTTGAGATGCTGTTTATTGTATATGCTGGTTTATTAACTGAGTTTGTGGACCAGGAGGAAAGAGTGCGCATGACTCTCAAATGTTCTGATTTGGTCCATGCCTTTGGTGGGAAATCCTTGGTTCCAGTCTCAATTTTAATAACTGAGTGTTTCATGTGGTGGATTTTGAATGTAGAGTGCATGGATATTCCTTGCTGTGGAGCCTGCAGCTTAGGTGAAAGCTGTAACTGCTAGGCTGGCTGAAAGTTTCACTCTGTCTCTGGCTTTGTCTCACTGTTCCCCTGAAGAAGTATTTATTCGTGGGAAGGAATTGTCAGTCCTCCCTGAGCATTTAGTTGTCTGTAAAGATCTTTCAAGGGTGGGAGGTACATGCATTAAACTTGAGATGTTCACATCTTGAATGAATGAGGATTTTCTGGAGAAAACTCTGCTGATTTACTCAGTCTTCGAAGATACTTGTGCCTGCATCCAGAGGGTGTTCCGAAGCTGTGAATTCCAGCAGTGGGCAGAGCCTTTTTGCAGCTTGACCATGTAAGCCCAGAGGAGGGACCATACTCAATGCATTTGTCTCCTTGATGTTTCTCGTAGGTTAATAACTTGAGTGATTCCCTACTTAGAAGACCAGCTTTCATGGGTGGCAGACACCTGATGCCTGTTTGTATATTGCATGTGGGAAGTTCTGTGCGTCCAATTCAGAGCTGTTCTGGCAAATCACCTTACAAATTTTGTGTAGTGATTGCTTTTGGGATATCTTCCCCTTGGCTGCAGTTAAAATTATTTAAATTACTAAGATGTATGGGCTAGTAGGCTCAGTTCTGATCTATGCTGGTAAAATTCTTTTCATAAATGGCAAATTTTGATAAATCTCTTGTTCTCATCTGTAAAATAGAAATGGGCTTTCTGAGAAATGCTCTGAATTCTGTGACTGAAACTCTTTGCCTTTGAAATGCTATCACCAAAGGAGTTTTTATAAATTTGGTCAAATACTTGTATAGAATTTTGTATTATCACCAGGATTTTTGCTTGAAAATTTCTCCCACCTTTACTTCCAGATTCTTGATAAAGGTAGCTTTCAGTGTGATTCCTAAGGCCTGATGTGTCGTGTTTTACAAAGAAGAGGTTTCTCATTTTGGTGTGTGGATTGTTGCTGGCTTTTTTTCTTTGCATGTTGCTCAGTGGAGACTGCCCAGCTCTCTTTTGTTGCAATTGTCAGGTCCTTTAAGGAGCAGAATGAGAGTCCTGCTACTAAATCATAATTGAACAGGACACTGAGAGATTTTTAAGGCAAAATTAAGGCGAAGGTATGGGAAAAGTAGTCCATTTCTTGTAACATTGTGAGTTTTTTTGGATAGGCGTGTGTGTCACATGATACAGCATGCTGCACTTATGTAGCATAGGTATGTGTTTGTCACCAAGTGCTGGTGTTTGTTGGATGATTTCCTCAGCACAGTGTCAGTGGACCACTGGCACCACAAGTATCTACATATTGTTCCTTCTTCCTGAGTGGAGTAACAGTGGGGGGTTTTTATTCAGTTGAGCTTGTTTTGGTATAGCTGAGCCATTGTGTGAACATAAAGTGAACTGACCAGAGGTCAGTTAGTCTAGAGATGTGCAGGTCACTGTTATTGAGGTGTATAAATGGGCCAGTAACATGGGAGTGCTGCTACAGCTCTTTTTGAGTGCTTAACCCAGGCTCTCTGGTCAAGGCTGTGGAGATTGTTTGGAATAGTTCAGTGACCCTAATCTTGTTTCTATTTAATGTGCTTTTAACAGAAGGACCAAAGTATTGCTCTTATTGTGCTGATGTTTGGTGACCTTTTCTTCAGTGTAGCAATGAAGGGCTATTTTAAACCCTGGCTGTAAACACAATTCTGTAGCAGCTCTGGCCGGGGGTCACACGTGCTGTGGCTGTGTTGATCACATGGCTGTGCTGCTGCCAGATCTCTGGTGGACGCTGCATCTTGCAGGTTTCTGAACTTGGCTGCTTTACAAAAACTGCTTCCTGTTTGTCTATTCCACTTCCGGCTGCTTTTTTCTATTGCCAGTTTCTCAGCTATGCAGTGTGCTGTTTGAACAAACCCATTCATTCCACAGGTTGGTTGTATACTTTTCCATAGCTGTAACTTTCTTTCAGTGATAGTCTGCATCTTTGCTGTGTAAGAAATGCAGTGTTTGCCAGGAGCAGTTATGCTTCACATGAGTGCGCTTGGAGTCAGTCATCAATAAGATAAGAAAGTCAAGCATGAGAAGTACACATTTGCATGATCGTGGAGGTAGGATGGGGTGGGGACCCTGTGGTGAGAGCACAAACTGATTAGCTGTATCTTGTTCATTCTACTTGGCATAACTTGGTTAACCTTATGTGGGTGATTTACAAAAAGTGGAGGCTGCATGGATGTCTCTGAGTGTTCCCAAAGTTATATATGAGTCTTTACTCTCCTTGGGATGGATTGATATTCCTCTTCATTTAGAGAGGGCTTTGCAGATTGTGTAACACATCAGTATTCAGGTTTTACTTAGAGAAATAGTTCTGTAAAAGAATTCTTCCTCTTACATGATGAAAAAATGTGTTTCTAAGCTTCTGAATTAAGATGATGTTGATGTAAAGTGGTAAATGGCCTCAGATAAGATTGTGGCATTGCAGCTTTGCTTTCCCTTTTCTTTTGACACGTTAGTGTCATCTTTGCCCAACCACTTGATCTGTTCTAAAAATACAGCAGATTGAGGCAATTGGTATCTCTTTCAGCAGTCAAACTTCCATTCAAGCTGAAAAATCAGGCAGTGTTCCTTGGTCTGTATACCACCAAATAATTTTTTTAAATGCAGTTGCAATGTTTGAACATAATTTAAATCCAAAGTAAGGGATGCTAATGTAATGCTCCCCTCTCCTTTTTACGTAGTGCTAAAAAAAAAACAACCAAGCCAAATCCCCAAATTCCAATTGGAAAACTGATTATGGAGTGAATATATCTGTACCTATACAAATAAGTTTGAAAGTCATTTCTCATGATTTAGTGTAAGTGTCCGACGTGAAAGTCCAGAACACCCAAGTGTTACGGGTTGACACGGTGTGCTCCTGCCAGGACCTGAATTTCCTTCAGAAAGGTTGAACACAGCTACTGGCTATTTTTAACCAATAAGAAACAGGATTGCGACTTTTGAAATGCTGATAAAAGCTGAGGAGGGGGAGCATCCGCTCTCTTTCTCTCCTGGCCAACGACCAGGTGAAAAGCAGGAGTGAAAAGAGTATTTGAGGCAAAGGAAAGGAGTGGCCTGATTCGGCTGGACATTTTTGAGTAATCGCTGGAGAATGGAATGTTTTGTCCTGTAACATAAAGATGCTGTTTAGGGGGGATGTAAGATGATAGTGTAAGTGATAATGAAGTTTTTCTTTGTGCTCCTAGGGGAAAAGAGACTTTGAGTTTTTAAGATGCAGAAGCTTTTTTGAAATAGAGAAAAAAAAGAGACTTTTGAGTTTTTGAGATGAAGATAATTTTGGAAACAAGGAAAAGGAGAATCTTTGCTTTATACTAGAGGAGGCATCCTTAAAACATTACCCGTAATAAGCAAATTATGACCCTTATGCAGTGTTGGGAAAGCTGCTAATGGGTAGGGTTTCACAGTTTGCAAAAGGCTCTTTTCAGGCCGCTGCAGATGTATGGCATAAAAGCCACCCGGGAATTGTTCCTGGTGTGACCATGTCTGCATGGGACTCAAAAAGACTCCTTTCCTAAAGACTGATGGAAGATTATTTTTGCATGGTAAAACTGATGGAAGTCACAGGTTTTATCTTTCTTCAGGGTGTGTGTAGGGAAGTGGAATATTTGGGGGGGCGGGGGCGGCGGGGAGAGAAGGATGGTCTGAAAGTTTCATTTGTGGTTTATTTAGTTTTAGATTTCTTATTTTCTTAATGTGTGTAAATAAATTATCTTTTTGCAACTTTAAGGTAAGCCTGTTTTGCTTTTTGAACTCTCCTAGTCATATATATAAAATTGCAAACACTAAACCCTCCACAATAATTGGTGCGTTGGCCGGGAAACAAACGAGAAACTGGCGAACGTGAAACCATTACACCAAGTCTGTTTTAGGGGTTAGCTTCCAGGGCTGTGTAATATTCTTCAAATTGAAAAGGCATTTGCTATGGATCTCTCCCTCTCACTTCTGGTCTACTGTGAAGCTTACTGCATTCACGTCAGTACCCCATCTGAAAGGAATAATGTGCAGTGTCTTTACACATGAAGCCAAACTGTCTACCTCTAGTTTAGATTATAAGTAGTTCTGGACAGTGACTGCGATTTTGCTGTGCATTCCATGGATAGAGTCCTGACTTGTTCCAGAAACTTACAGCCTAATTTAATTTATAAAGTAGCAAGAGTGTAACTGCTTCGGGATCTGAAGTGAGGAACCCTGGAGAGCCAGGCTTTAATGCAGCTATCTGCCGAGCCAACCTCAGAGAAATACGGAATGCAATCTCCAACAATATGTGAAAAAATCAGTTGTGTAATTCTCTGAGAAGAGAGCGATTGGAGGTCACAGATTTAATACTGGATTCTGTGTTTAATCTTAGTGGGAGTCACTTCCATGTAGTGTGAGTTCTTTGTGGGTGGAGATGTTTGTGGAGAAGATAAACTACGCATTTCTGATGTGATGCAATTGGAGCAAAGTTCTTCCTAAAAGTTAAAGTAAACAAATGAGCCATATTTTCCTATTCCCTGATACAAAAGATGGAAAATTTCAGTGTATGTGATTTTTTGGTATTGTGCAGAGTTTGGACTTTTTTGCTGACTTTGTGCAGAACGTTTAAACCTGCAGAATGAGCACTCCTTCAGTATAATTTAGCACTTGACAAACAAGCAGTACAGGTGTTTACCTGAATGTGAAATTGTACTTGTGTGGTAGGAGTGGAAAGGAGGAGTAATGGTTTCCATCATAATGCTTTGGCCTACTGGTTGAGAACCAGTTCCATGCATAGATGATAACATAGTGAAAGCAAACATGTTATTTCGCAGTAGGAAATTTCTGCTAGGATTTTAATGCTAGGAAGACCTGTCTATGTTCCTGGTATGGAAAGTGTAGGGTAGTGCTTTCTTCACACAGCATTTAAACACAGATTAAGTGCATGAATGGTTTTGGCTTATTTTTCTTTGCTTCTGGTTAATATTTTACATTGCAGTTTATAAATTCAAGCAATTAATATTGTATCAGGGTAGACCAGTGGTTCCTTTAGCCCATTTATAATTGATAATGGCTGTTTAAGATCTTCCCTTTCTCTTCTATTTGCCAGTTGTAAATTTTGGGTTTCTTTGTAACATTTTGGTCAAAATAGACAAACTTCTTCCACCTTCCTCAGTTGAAATATAAACCAAAACAGCTCTACCTGAGTGCCCTCTATCTATTGATGACCATCACAGCTGTGGGAATAGCAGCTTTAGAAATAGAAAAATTGGGTTTTGCAGAACCAATGCCAAATAACTGAGGCATGTGAGAAAATCGATTTCTCAAGTAGCTGAAGGAAGCAGTTCTGGAATCTTGACTAAAGAGTTTAAAGAAGTTACTTCATAAAGTATTTCTGGAGAATGTGCCTTTTTCCCCCCACGTAACAGGATAACATTCTCATTTTAAACATGATTTGGATTTAGCTTTTGAATTGAAATACAGCAGCTATTTGTAATAATGAATTCTAATGCAAGAAACAGTTGTTTAAAAAGCAGTGTACTTCTTTTCCTCACCCAGTTTAAATCAAAAAGGTAAAATCTGGTAGTGGAAAAATATATTAGCTCTTCTAAATAGCTAAGCTTGTCAGTTCTCTGCTGAATCAAAATTGACTCCTTCCTTTTTAATGAACATTTAATTTGATAAAGAAACTACTTATCTTGGCTTGGTTTTCTCTGATAGTCTTGGATCTTAACAGTTTGCTATGTACTGTGGTTTGTAGCTTGGTGAACTGCATTTTGAGTTTTGCTACAAGTCCTGAGTTAGCCTGCTCAGATGATCCTACCCTGGAGCAGCTTCTGTGCTGCTTCAGTTCTTGTTTTAAGGTGTGACTCCAGAAGGGGAAGGCTGTTCTCAGGCTTTCCCACAATAAATAACAATATAAGTAATTTACATGTGCAACCAGGGTCAGTCCTCTTCTCTTTGTCTTTCTACTTCCTGTCCTCACAGGTCCTCATGTTCCCAATGCCTTTTCTTTCCTCTGTGACTCTCCTCACTGGCTGCTCCAAGCAGCAGAAATTCATGGTGTGTAAAATTTATGGGTCTGGTATCATACCCTTTTGTATTTTGGGGATAATCAAAGTTGTATTTTATTTTTGTTTTCTGCCCTCATAGCAGTGTACTTAGCATTTTATTTTAATCTTCTCATCATATTAGTTAGGTCTTTGAAAGTGTAATATTATTTTTATTAATTCTGTGGTAATGGATAGTTGTTAAAAAGTTCATTTCATTCAAATCTAAGTGTTGTATTTCATAGCATCCCTCTTTCAGTGACTTGCTGGGTTGGAATTAGAGTTGGGATATCCCATTTCTATGACTCTACCCTGGGATGGTGCTTCATCGTTTTTTAGTGTTTGCCATTTTTTTGTTTAAGCCCTTTAGCTTAAAACATCCATGTTTTAAATTTTCTAGGCTTAAAACCTGACAGCCAAAAACTCAGATAACATTGTCTGATGTCTTGAGTAGATTGTGAAGCACAGCACTGGTGTTAAATTTTAACCTTTCAGCTGCTTGTTCAGGACTGAGAGTGAAGTTATCATGGATAAATTCTTTTTCAGTACTGCAGGATAGTAAGACACATTGTATAAATGGTGTGTATTATCATGCATTGCATAGTAATTTATTCTGTGTGCTTCTTATCAGATTGCCAGGCTTTCTTGCAATACCTTCTTTTAAATGGTTACTTGTAGAACAAGTTTTATTAAATGGAAGTGCCAGTAGCTTTCTATCCTGTGTTCACTGGACTGTTATTAAAAGCCAAAAGAAAAAAATTGGAAGGTTTACCAGTGTTTTTGTCCTCTGATATTTTTGTATTGTATTTTAAAATCAAGTAGACTTCATTAATTTGATACTTTTTTTAAAAAATTTTTTATAGTGTGCCGGTCAAATAAAAGTCCCTGGGTCTGTCTGACGTGTTCAAGTGTCCATTGTGGAAGGTGGGTACAGTGTTAAGCATGCAAATCGTTTAATTAGACCTTTATCTTTTTTCTTTGCTTGGCTCTGAGGCAGTTCATTCAAAATTTCCCGGAAATAAACCTTTCATTATCTAATTTAACATTGTATGTTTATGTTTAACATGTTTCTTTGCTGCTTTATGAGAGTCCAGAGATTATATTCAAGATATGGGGGGTTTATTTCATTAAATTTTTAAAGTAAAGTGGACAGTAAATGTGATTGCTCTGTTCAAAAAGCGTATAGAGAACTAATAATTTAGTAGCTTATTGTAAAATGCCATTCTGTGGAAGATGTTTCTTTTGTGATAATATAAACATATAAGAATTGTTGCAAAGCCACAAGTTGGCACAGCTTATTTTGAGAGAAACAGCAGCTATTCAGCGGAGACTGAAAATAGCTTAAAATGTACTGCAGTGTAGTTTTGGACCTAAAGCTATGGCGTATAAGAAATAGCAGCCATCAGAATTCCTTCAGGCTTCACTTTGATGTGTGTATTAGTTGAAGTACACCAAATAAATTGTAGAGGAATTATACAGTCAATACTATTATTTGTATGTCAGGATAATTGTAGAAAATGTGCTGCTACATAAACGTTTGAGATGCACATATTAGTGGAATGCAGTTAGTGTTGACATTTAGACAGTATCTGAGATGTGAACATGTTTTTGTCTGTTGGGTAACATCTGTGCTGGTGTGTTCTTATTCTGGGAAAGCATCATTAAACATAGTGACTGTCGTTTAAAGTGGATTGAATGAACTGCAGGTTTTGTTTGTTTGATCTGAGTAGCAGTAAGTGACAGCTTTTATAATATGTCTTATTAAGAGTTTTTAACACTGACCCTTTTTCCCTCTATTTATTTAATAAATTTATACTTGGTGAGAGCTAAGGGGGGGGAGATACTTCGTGGTATGCAGTGGTGTGCAATAAATAATTGGAATATTTTAATTGTTACTAATCTTAAAAGCTATTGTCTACAAATGGACTTTCTTATGTGCAGTTGGTAGACGTTGAGTCAGTTATTTGTACAGTTTGTTTTGTCTTTCCAAACTGTTCCCATCCTTAGAACGGAACATAATTGAAGGAGAAGATAAAATATACCTTAGGGCCCTTGCATTTATAATGACACTTTTTTTTAAATTATAGATGCTTACTTTCCTGTATCTCAAACTTTGAGCATGAAAATGCTCATTGTGTCAGCAAAAGAACTGCAGGATTTTAGATTTCTTATTCCCTTATGTAACAACAAGCTCCAGAGCCCTTCAAGTTCATGAACTTGACTGTAATATTAAATCATGCTGCAAAATGGAAAAGCGAAAAATGGAGGTTAGCACTCTGTTAAAGGGATCCCAAACACAAGTGTTGGGGGAAAAAGGTAGAGCTGTAAGAAGAGAAAAAGCAGTACAGATAACTAACTGCACTACACGTATGGAAAAAGGGAGTTTAGGATATTCTCAGTCATGGAAGTGCATTAGTCTGTTAAGAGCACAGATCCTGGTCAAGGAGATGGATGGGCTAATTTGGACCACAGGAGAGAGTAAAGGGGGAAAACAGGAAAATTTAGCCAGTGTTTTCATACAAGTGAATTGTCTTTTTTAATGCTGGTGTAAATATTGGATGCCTTTTTTATTCCTATTTTTTAATGTTTGTTGATTAGCTGTCTAGAAATATAAACTTCTTTCTTTTACATTTATTTTAGATATGTGAATGGCCATGCAAAAAAGCATTACGAAGATGCACAGATTCCTATGACCAATCATAAGAAAACAGGAAAACAGGAGAAAGTTCAGCATACTGTTTGTATGGATTGCAGTAGTTACAGTACATACTGGTAAGGGTTTAAACATTGTAATTTGACAACTTTTTACATACTAGATGGTGGAAACATCAGACTGTCATGCAGCATTACATTACATACATTTTTGAGCATTTAATGTTTTGATTTCCAGACCTGTGTTTTTGGAACACTGCTTTTCCATGTGTATTGTAGCACTGGCTGTAACTAAACTCTCACGTTCAAATGTCTTAAACAGAAGAAAATTTTTGAAATAAGTACTATGGGGATTGGAGTTGCTTCTGTGTGCTTTGGGGTATGTGGGGACCTCTTTGCGAAAGCTGTTTGGTTGTCGTTACTCCTTCCGTCAAGCTGGTGAGCATTTCATGTATCCTTTGTTTGTCAGGATTCAGAAAGTAAATTATAACACTAGTTCCTGCCGAAGAGATCTGAATTTGAGTTGTATTTGCGTGTGTGTGCCTTCTCTGAGTCTGGGAAAATGACAAATCCTGGGATTTGTTGGGAAGCAGCCTCAAGTCTCTGGCAAGAGTGAGGAAAAGAATCAGGAATGTTTCTTTAACACAGCAGAATGGCCTGGGCTGATGCCTTCTGTGAGGTTCTTGCAGTGTGATAAGCACTTTTTAAGGAAACTTAATATTGATCTTGCTAATGTTGGATTCCCCACTGTCCTTGTTCCCTAGAGGGCAAAGACTGGGAGTCAGTGGCAAGCACTGCTTTTTGCCTCAGCATCCTCCATCCTCTTCCCCCCTAAGCAAACCTGTTGACAGGTGCTTTCCCATTTGCCGCTGCTCCATGTTTTCACATGTGTGTTGTTACTTGTGCAGTATGGCAGTGCATATTTGAGCAATGTAAATCTCAGGGAAAATCGCTGTTATGGTCTTGTAAAATTACTGGATATGTGGCTCTTCTAATGATAATTTTGTTCAAATAGTTGGGTGTCTTTTGGGTAGTTCATTAGGGAAAACATCTGTTTAATGAAGTTTGAGTATCCAGTTCTATAAGAAATGCTTCTGTAACAAATATTTTTATCCCCTGCAAATAAAACCCAAGTTACGTGATTTCACCTGAAGAAATGTTGCTTGGAGCAGCTCAAAACTGCTCAGATGGTCCAAGCAGCTATAGGCATTTAAGCACAGAAGAGAAGTTTGAGTGGCTTTGTGACGTAGGGGAATTTTGCTTTTATTTGCATTTTATTTTAATGACTAGCATTTTTAACTGCTCCTACATGTGAAAACAGTCAAGTTTTTCTAAGGGATACATATGCACAGGTTATCAGCATTGCACCAACTGTGGGAAGCTAGTTTCACTTTCCCAATTAATACTGGTAGCAGCTGAGCTCTGTGTTGTGGCTTTTTGTTTTGTTTGAATTATGCCCTGTCTTCCAATCATTCTGAAGGTAATAATCTGCAGAGGAACTTTAGCAGGTATTTGAAGTCTTTGATTATATCTCCATTATGACAAATAGTGTTCCCAGCTTGTTGAGGGTTGATGAGTTACAGCAGCAAGTCTAAGCACTCTGCTGACCTTATCCCAAACCCCACTGGGATTGCAAAATACCAGCAGCCAGACTGGGGTCTGTGGGATGTGTTACTGACCCTAGCTGTGCTGGGGAGGGCAGGCAGACCTGCGCCTGGGGAGGTGTGTGTTTGCGGAAGCACAGAAGGGAAGCAGTTCAGGATGTGATGTCTTTTCTGCTGTAGTGGAGGGCTGAGTCATCTGTGGATGAACTGGAACTAATTGTAGCCAGCTTTGCCTTGGGGAGTTCCTGCTGTGGATAATTCACCAGCAAATTATAACTCCTGGGCGAATGTGAAGTTGAACAAGATTCAGAAGCAGTTTATCTTTTCTTTCATTTAGGATATTTCATGTTTTTCCAACATGATAATCAGGGAAAGACCCTTGAATTTGTTACTGCGCCCAATTGAAATGAGCACAGAAGTTTAAAGATGAAGCAGAAGGCACCCAGATCAACTTTTTCCTCTTTATTTTGGATAGTACTGTGAAGGCTGCTGTCAAATAATTCTGCCAGTTAAAGCAAATAGTTGGGTAAATTTGAGACATAATTAGCTATTGTGGAGAGTGAATAGGCTTTCAATAGCTTTGAAAAGGCTATTTGTGCACCTCAGTGTAGACATGAATCCAGTAGACAGTGCTAAGTTTATGCCATGGCGGTTCTTTAAAGTGGGCTTTAATGTAAAGGTGAATATTTTATGCTACTGGTGTGGGCTTCCTTAGTAATTTGAAAGTCAATAAAATACCATCCTAAGACTTAATTGAATTTTACTTCTACTGTATAAATAATGCAGATACTTGGATGCAGTGCTGCCTTTTATATTTTTATTTGCAGTTCTGTTTGTTGCACAAAGTTCAGTAGGATACTCTTATTCCATTTTTGTCCTATGGATCCCAATTTACTGTGTTCCCTGGCTTACATGATAGTAGCAGTGAACAGGCCTGTATGGGCTTTCTAAGAAGGCAGCATTTGATCACATACTTTCCTTTGGCTGTGCTATAGCTGTCATGCAGTCCTTCTAGAAAATTTTGTTGTTTGCTTACCCAGTCCTCCTATTCAACTGCTCAGTCTTACCAGTGGAAAAGTTGAGACATTTTTTAATATTTTATCTATTATGAGAGTACAACTCTTCTTGATTCTTTGGTCACTTTTGAGACAGTAGATGCAGTACTAAACTTCGGACTAAATTATGTTTGCGACCTTAACTGCTGAGAAAAAGAGTCCTGAATCACACTTTTTGGAGGTAATCAGCCTTTAAGTTAGTTCTAAAGTCAGCCTTTAAGTTAGTTCTAAAGTACTACACAGAAGAGTTTGCAAGAAGTACAGATCTTTTTTGTCTTCAAATTGTCATAGGATGCTTTCTCATTCTGTGTTAGTTTTTTGCGCACAAGAAGTAAAATGATAAATGTAAGAACCCCGCTTTCCTGAAAGAGGACTCTTGGAAATTGGTTTTCTCTGTGCTAGTACAAAGACAGTTGGCATGGAAGAAGAAAGGCTCCCCTGTTTATATATTTGCATAATATGTTTCCTGTGTTCATTTAATCCCAGACACAGTTTGCAGGTCAGATTTCTCACCCATTACCCTCCTTGTTATCCATTAAAGTGGCACAGTTGTGTCAGGGGTATGTGTGTTTTCTTGGCTGGTGTAGAAATATCGAAGTGTCAAGGAAAAATTCCTTTTTCGTCTCTGTGAAGATGGTTCTGTTATAAATGAAAAGCCAATCAAACCGAATTTGGTAATTGGAAATGATAGATTTTATTGAGTGACTGAGATACGGTCACGGATTGCCCCAACAGAGCTACAGTGTCGAGCCCGGGTAGTTGGCACCGGGTGAACTCAGAGTTATCGGGGTTGAATGAAGGACGGGAACCCCAACTCTGGTGGTCAGGATTCGTTTTATTGGAGTTTCTTACCAGCTTATATAATATTTCAAGCAGGTTAATAATTTTCACTACAATGATTAGATTATACATGTTACAGTCAAACTCAAACATATTAAAACATGCTTGTTGGAAAAGATTTGATCCCATCTTCTGTTTCCTGTAAGCAGACCAAATCCCATCATCTGCAATCTTAAAGCACCGTTTGCCCTTGCCAGGGCATTTC
>VYXD01001634.1:11829-25710 GCA_013397195.1 Hylia prasina | reverse complement strand
ATTTGTATCAGTATCACTGGCTTATTATAAAAATTTTTGCATGCATGTAATCACAACATACAGTACCATGAATAAATTAACTTATTGAGAAACCACTTCAAAACTACAAACTTTTAATTTCTGGTATTAATTTTTTTAAGTCATTGTCAGTTTTTNGCATCAACTTTTTTCAGTCAGTGTCGGTTTTTTGTTCTGATTATTGCTCTTTTCATCACAGTTTTGTTTTTTTTCCTTCACTTCCTGACTCAGTGTGAATGTTACATCTAATTAAAAATTATAATTCTCTAAAAAAGGCTTGAGATAAAAGTACAAAGGGCAACATTTTAAGTGACAAAAGAGTCTTCCTTTTTTTCACTTCTTGGACTGAAGTAATGAAGAGGTTAACATCACCTAACTCTTTTGGCTGAGAATAAAAAAAAAATATTCATAAAGAATTTTGAGAATTTTGTTATGCATGACATTATTTGACAGTTTATGGTCAATCATTGAAAATTTTATTTTCACAAAAAATTCATTAGTGGTTTTGCATAGTGAGGAGGTTAAGGGTTGAATGTAGCACAACAATTACTTAAACCCAGATCAATTTAAATGCTCAGAATAATAAGCCTGTTTACAAAAAAAAAAAAATTAAAAAAAATAATAAAAAAAATTGCAAAAGTTAAGCATACAACAAAAAGTGTCAGTAATATAGGAAAATTATATACAATTACATGGAGAATGTGACATTGATCCAGTGTTAGGGTACAACAATATCCACACTTCTGATAGCCCTGAGCTTAATGATTGAGAAAAATCTATGGAAAATTGGCAGCTTCATTGAGACTAGCAAGTAGAGACTTTTTAAAGTAGCAAAAAAACCCAAAATGAAGGTGGTGCTTCTTTTAGAATATTGAAATAGTGTTTTTAAGGAGAAGACAACATATAACTAGGATCCAGTCGGGATTTGCAAGTAAAACTGCATAATGTGCCCTGTTCATATTTTATTTTGCAGGCAATCCTGTTCTTTTGAAAGCTACATAACATATCCATTTAGACTTAAATCCCACCTGGGTTTGTAGGAGGATTTGAAAATGATGTAAAGCAGCATTGTAAGGAAAACATAAGGGAAAACTCACTAGACGAATTAGCTGCTGCAATACAGGAAAGAAAATAATTAGGAACAAAAATAATCTGTTTTACAAGGAACCTGGTCTGATAGCTAAAGAGCCTGGCCTTTAAAATTTAAATAAAACATTTAAAATTTGAGATCTGGCCTTTTCTGAATACAATTTAAAGATTCATGTTAAAGACAACTGGATTAAGAAACAGGTGAATTCTTTTCCCCATCCCCATCTTTCCCTGGAGAAAGGATACGGAAGAACTGAGCTGGTCACAGTAAATTATTAATAATATACATGTGAATATGTAATATTAACATAGGATTTATGCTTTGATTTCATGATTTATTCATCTTGAACAGTGTGTGGGGGTTATTCTCAATGGGAAATTTCTCTTCTTCTCATCCTTGTTCCCATGAATGGTTCCCATCCATCCTGCCAGCTGTGGGAGGAAATTGTTGGAAAACTAATGGAGCAGAGTATAAGTGTGAGGAAAACCCACACATTTGTGCAGCATCCCATATTTACATTCATTTTAGGCTCTTAGGGCATTATAGGCATAGGTGCAATGGCTGCTGGACAATGATTTATGGGATTGTCTCTGCGCTTTTGCAATAAAGATTATGCTCATACCTGGAAATCACAAAAGTGCAAAATCCCACAGTCAATCTATTTTCAGCCGGGTTTATTTTTAATGCTAAACTTCCTCGCTGGTACAGAAATTGCCTGAACTAGCAGTACTTCTGTGAGGAGGTCAATAATTCAATATTAACCAAAACAGATTTTCTACGATTAAGCTCTAGTGGTTTTTATTTTGGGTACCAGAGATTCTTTGCATTAGAAGCAGACTTCAATTTGCAAAGAGAGCAATAATTTCTGATAGTTTTTACTCCTAGCACTTCATTTAGAGGCCACCAGCACATTTATTTGCAAAGCTAAAGCAAAAACCAGCAACACTTAGCAGGTAATTGTTCTTCAAAGCCAACACAAAGCAATAAAAATTCAAGAGGAGCAGAATCAGTTACTAAAGCTGAGCAGACACATGGGGACGAAGGAAGGGGATGCCAGATGTCCAACTGCAATCCCTAAAATTGTCTGTATAGGTCATTTGCAGACTGATAAACGACTCCTTTTCAGTTAGCAAGACTCCTACAACTCCTTTGGGTTGTAAGGCATTGGAAAAAGGTGTCCTGGGAAGTGTCGGAGCTGCCATCCTTGGAAGTGTTCAAAAAACATGTGGATTTGGCCCTTGAGGATGTGGTTTTGTGGTGGACCTGGTGGTGGTGGTGGTTTTATGGTTGGACTTGATGATTTGAAAGGTTGTTTCCAACCTATACAGCTCTGTGATTCCTCCATGATTTGCAGAGGAATATACAAATGTGGGACAAAAATGGTTATGACTTAAGAGCTATCTCCATAATTTAATCTCTGAAATTTCTGACTTACCTAATAAATGAGACTTCTCTACCCTCAACTGTTAACTGAATGTATTGGGCTTTTTTTTCAAACTATTAACTCCCCAAATATTCAGGGCTTGGGTTGCTTTTGAATGATTTCTTCAGTAATAAGAAACTTGCAGTGAACTTTGGATTTTCATCCTTTAAAACCATTGACTTGCAGTTAGCCTATGAAAAGCGTAATTGATTTCCATTTAGCTGTAATGGAATTTCTGCCTGGGCTGCATCGAGTGGGGTGAGGGATGTGGAGTGCAGTGAATCACTGTCCCCAGGCTCGCTCCGTCTGCTGTGACGCTCCCAGGGATGGCAGCTCCCTGGAAATAAAATCCCCACGTCTCTCCTCAGTCGATTCACTGCTGCAGTCAGTCAGAAAGGGATGTTTTCAAGCAGAGGCAAGGGCTGGATGATCGACCATAAAACTTCTCTAATGAATTAAATTACACCAGTGATACTTCCTTATTGTTCCAGGCAGGAGTGCCTGATACCCAGCAGCCCATGGGCAATAATACTGAGGAAGTAACAGAATCTCAGCTGATGTCAGTTATTGCTTTTCCATTTCCCCTATCAGCAAAGGATTTTAGAGCCATAGATTGGGACTACTAGTCTGAAATACATTTGAAGAGGTCAGGAGGTGTTATTGGAAGTCTTCTGGGAAAGATTTTCTACTCCTCTTAAAGACAATTCACATCAAATGATGCCTTATTTCGAAGTATTTCACTTCAAAAAGGTGCTCTGAAAGTGTCTGAAAGAAATTTTTAGTAACATCTGCCACATTAGTGTCACAGTTTCTGTTGCTGGGATGTTTCATAGGATGTTTCATATAAGATGTGGAGCTGAGTTCTGAATTAGTTACTGCTGTGTTTGTGTCTGCATCCTTCTGAGGATGTGTGCAATCCTTCTGAGCAGCTTCCTGGTGCTTTCCAGGAAGGAATTTAGTGTCGTGTTCAACATTTTCTTCAAGGAAGGGCAGACATTGATCTCTCCTCTCTGGTGCACAGGGCCAGGACCCAGGGAACGGCTGGAGCTGTGTCAGGGCAGGCTCAGGCTGGAGATCAGGGAAAAGTTCTTCTCCAGAGGGTGCTGGCACTGCCCAGACTCCCCAGGGAATGGGCACAACCCCAAGGCTGCCAGAGCTCCAGGAGTGTTTGGACAACGCTCCCAGGGATGCACAGGGTGGGATTGTTGGGGGGTCTGTGCAGGGCCAGGGCTTGGACTGGATGATCCTGGTGGATTCCCTGCCCACTCAGGATGTTCTGTGATTCCACGATTCCTCCCTATGAATATATTGGACAGTCTGCACTACAAATTTTCAGTTATTCTGGCTTCCTAACCACCTGAGAGGAACCTTTGTATACCGATCAGTTTTGTTCACTGGAAACTTTTGGAGTTTTTTTCTTTTATGTTTTAAACTAAGCAGGGTGAGCTCCACCCTGTCTCTCCCAACACTGGCCATGAGGGAGAGTCAGGGCTCAGGAGGCTTTGTACTGACTACAGTGAGAGACACCCTTGCCTCGGGTAGCAGATGATGTGTTCAGTCTGTGCAGAGATTTTGCATTTCAAAGGAAAGCCCTCAGTAATAATCAACCCTCGTGTTTGCTGCTGCTCACTTCAAGAAGGGGGTGTTATGAATACTTGACAAGCAGAATAAATATTACAGAAGAGAAAATATTTTTTGTCTCTTCGCAACAGTTGCTCTTTTATTCGACCTTCTAATGAGGTTTTATAAAACCCTAATGGGGTCTGATGTCAGCAGAGCTTCATGGGGTGACTTTGGCCCGCCACATGGAGCTGATTCCCAGCTGGAGGTCTGTGGTGGGGAACCATCTCCATCGCTGTCAGGAGTCAGAGTGCTCATTCCAACCACCACCTCACAGTAATGACACAGAGGATGGGGTTAATTTTTGATCCCTCTCTCATTTACTCCAAGACACATCGCTTGAATGTACACACTGACACATGGAGATGGACCATTTATGAGGGGTGATGGACTCCACTGCCATTAAGTTTTAATGCATCATTAATTTTCTAGGCAGATGTAAAACAAGACTCTGATATTCTGTTCTTCATTCCCAAGGTTGACTTAAAAGTCAGTGACCTCTCTTGATTGAGTGGTCATTAAACTAGTCTGAACTATAGTCATTTTAATCTTCAGAGCATATAAAAATTAGCAGTTAAAAAAAACCCATGCAGACTTTTGCCTAAGCCTCAAGCTTATTAATTTCTACATTAAAATTATGCATAGACTTCTCTTCAAATGCACCTGAGAGAACCTTTTAGATTCCTCAGTTTCCTTTGTCCAAGGTGAAATTCTATCCAAAATTATTGCATAATGCTGAAAACATTTCAGGAGCCTCCTCTGCTAAGATTCAAGCACATTTGAATTTTAGGGATTTAAGTTATGCACCTCAACTAAAAATTATGTGAAGGGAAGAAGAAAATGGGTGGAGCAATAATGTATCCCTGTCCCCGAGGGCCATGGGTTGGAACCAGGTGGTCTTTAAGGTCCCCTCCAACCCAAACCACTCCATGACTCCATGCTGGTGTCCCCAGCGGTTTCAGATCCAAGGAGGTGAGTGAGGTACCTTCTGCTGGTGGAGATTTTGTTTCCTGCCCCACTCCTTGACTGTGGGCACAGCTTCTGTCCTGGGACTGGTGGCACAGCTGCCCATGGGCAGGGCGGGCACTAGGAAAACCCACACAACTCATTTTTTGGGATCATTGGATAGGCTTAACCTTCCCATGAGGAATCTGGTGTCTTGAAGAAGGTTCCCACTTTCACACCCTGCTCCATCACAGCTGAGATTTTACTGTGAAATAAAAATACCTCAAGTTTTGCCATGCCAAGCGTGGCCAAACTAGCTTTCTGTTTGCTATAAACCATAAGATAGGTTTGGTGTGAACACATGAATTTAACCTCTGCAGATGGATTATTAAATATTTTTCAATTTAAATAGAAGCAGGTTTTGTTTTTAAGTTTTGTTGTTTTGGTTTTTTTTGGCAGGGGGAGTGATTTTTTTTACTTGGTTTGGTCTGCTGTTGCCAGCTTCTTGTGAGTTTTTTTGGCAGTGCTGGAATGAAATGCTAATTTTTGGCAAAATCCAAGACCAGGCTGGAGGGGGCTTGGAGCAACCTTGGCTAGTGGGAGGTGTCCCTGCCCATGGCAGGAGGTGGCACTGGATGGGCTTTAGGGTCCCTTTCCACCCAAACCATTCCATGTCATTATGATCCTTTGTCATTGTGCCTTCTTCATCCTCCTGTGAGTGACTTGGTCATCCAATGAGTGAAAATTGAAGTAATTTTCAGTGCTAAGCAAGATTATTATTTTATCCCTCAGCATATAAAAATTATTAAATGTCTCACTGGAACTGGACAAATTGAGTGGACAAATTGAAGGGGGGGGTGGTAGTTTTCATATTATTTACCCAAGTATCTGCACAAAGAGCAAAATTTAGTTCAGCTTTCACAACTGAAGGAACATCCAAGCTCTTGCAGTGAGAAGAAATAGACGCAAAGTGCTTTTTTTAGTCTCCCTTGATATTTCAGGATTGTTGTTTTACACAGACTAATGTATCCCAAAAATAAACAGCAAAACAGCGCCACTCACAACAGTATTTTCAGAAACTTAATAAGAAGTCTCAATTACTTATCCTACCCACGTTCACCAGTTTAGTGTTTCTTCTTGTCCTGTTCCTGAAAAGCATCAGAATAATTTTCTTCCCACAAGTCCTATTGATTGCTGTCCTGCAGAAGTTGAATGTATCTGCACTATTTGTTTGGGTTTTGTTGTCAGTCATCCGTTTTTGTTTGGTTTGTGTTTGGTTTTTTTTCTTTTGGTTCTGCTATAAAATTGAAGCCAGTCTTGTTCTGAAGTACAGGGAACTTGGGAGCAGGTTGCCCTGAGAACTGCATTGTATTTTAGTAAGTGTTACATCACTCTTAGAAGCATCAGTTAATTGCCCTTGGACTTGGGTTAGGGAATGCTTCCCATGCAATTTCTAGGTGCACATATTGGGAATTCTTTCTAAAATTACTGAAGTGTGAGGAGGCGGGAGAGGCAAAGAGGGGCTTTTATGGATTGACCATGAGCCCCCACTGACCATCTCCCCTTGGGAGATTTTAGGATAGTGTGTGTGGTAGAAAGTGTTGTTTTAATTAGTTTTTGCTCTCGTTACCCAAACATATTTTAGTTGGTGATCAATTCAATTAATTTTCCCCAAGCTGAGTCTGTTTTGCCTGCGACTGTAATTGGTGAGTGACATCCTTGTTTGTTTTCTTTTCTTTTTAATCACCAACCATGAGGTTTTTCATCTCATTTCTTCCCCTGCCCTGTTGAAGAGGGAGATCAGAAGAGCAGCTGGGTGGGCTCTGGCAGCCAGCCCAGGTCAACATCTTTATATGAATATATTTGCATATTATACCAATATTGGTATGAGGAAAAAGTGCCACTTTGGAATCAGCTTCCAGAGAACACCAAGTTTTACAGCAATGTCAGGACAGATGAAGGTGGGAGTATCTCAAGGGAGCAATTAGGGGAGTATGAGAGGGATGTAGCAGAATTTATTTTGTTTATTGCCATTCTTTGCAATACTTTTGTCTTTTAGGAACACAGAATTATCCCGAATTGCGTCAGTTTTAAGACTGCACAAAGATTATCGTTCTAGCCCCCTGTGATTCTGCCCAAAACTTCACTGGTTTAGGAAGTGTTGTGTGATTTCATGGGCTGCAGTTGGAAGGAGCAGCATCAGTTCCCAAGGATTGCTGTCAGATCTTCACCCCAGTACATTATTTTGTGAACATGGAGTGGACAGGAATAGCTACCCACTCATAAATATTTATTTACATGTTAGGCTACTAATTTGGAAGCTTGAATTGAATTAATTTGGGTTGTTTATCTATGAGTAGAACAGAATGGTTTTGGCATAAGGACTTCAGTTGTGGTCAGACCTTCAACTCCACACGATGAATTGCTCTGGTTGTGATGGTCTTGTTTCAATAATTACTATATTGGCTAAATAAAATATTATCTTAAGATATAACACTCATTCTAAATTAAAACAAAACAAAACAAAACAAAACAAACAAACAAACAAACAAACAAACAAAAAACCACAAAACAAAACAAAACCAAAAAAACCAAAACCAAACCACAAAGAACTGAAACACAAAACCAAGCAGACATTAAGTTTTGTAGTAACTGATAAATTTAGAGTTTTGATGATTATTAAGGAATTCATTTACTCAGATGAGACATTGGCACAGTTTGCCCAGAGCAGACCTGGTCTTAGTGGAAGGTTCCCTGCCCATGACAGGGGCTGGAATGAGATGAGAATAATTTTCACATATTAAAAAAATTAAAAGAAAAATGCTTACATAGGTCAGATGTTCACTCAAACTGAGCACACATACACTTGGTGTTTAATTTTGAAGCTCAGCAATGAGTATTTCCTAATTGTTTACCAGTAAAATTAACTATCATTTGCTCCCTTAAATATAAAACAAAAAAAGAAGAAAATTTAATACTTCCTTTCCACGAAGGTTTGTTTCAGTCAATAAGTACCTTGTGAAATGACAAACACTATTGCAAACAAGAAAACTGCTTTAAAAGGGTGTTTATAACATGCAGAATATTAAAGCACATTTTATGATTCATGTAACCTAAATATGAATATAAATTGATGATTTTCTTCTTTCTTGTACTCGACTGGAAATGTAGGGTTTTTTTTTTTTTTGCTTTAACAACCTACCAATGACTTTTCAGAGCAAAGAGTCTTTCTGTGTCATTAGACTTTGCCTACTTGTAAATATGTAAATGCCACTATAAATATTAACATTTGTCTTGGTTGAAGGATGTAAATATGGCTTTGGGGAATTTGGAGGTGGGAGATGAGGAAAGGGAGGAAAGAGTAACAAGGGAAGCATGGAACAAGGTTTTCAAGTTCCAAAGCTGAAACTCGATTTTTAGAATTAAAATTCGTGGGTGTTTCGCTGTTCTTTCAGCTCGTGTCCATTTTTCAGCTTACACTTAGTCTGGATTTGGGATTTCCAAACCAGTGAGTTTGGGTTTGTTTGTTTCATGTGGAAAATTCCAACAGTTCTATAAATATGTAAATCCTCTGATAAGGAGAGCGCGTGCAAGGAAATTCTAAGTAGAATAGAAGCACAAAAACACCAGGGGAAAGTGGGAAGAGGCTTGGCCATACCTCACCTGAGTGCAAACAGTGACTCCCAAATCCCTCTCTCTTCATGAAATGTGACATTTCTGTCTCAGCAGATGACACTCCCGAAACACTGACTCAGTTTTTATACAAGGACCCTAAATTTCCTGAGTATCTGCAAATATTGGTGAGTTCTTTTGTGTATCACAGAATCACAGACGGGTTTGGGTTGGAAGGGACCTTAAAACCCGTCCAGCGCCAACCCCTGCTGTGGGCAGGGACACCTTCCACTAGATCAGAGTGTTCCAAACCCCATCCAGCCTGGCCTGGAACAATTCTAGGGCCCTGAAAAAGGTATTTCCCCATTATATGGAGAAACACAAAGGAGGAAAATTACACTCTTTCCAATTAAGAATGCAACAGTGCTCCACAGGTAAATTAATTTGCCTAAAATTGTCTACTTTCCTGTAGATCTTAAAGTATTACAAAAATGAGTCATTTTAACATCACATTATCTTATTTAGTTTAATGGATATAGTGAAGTTAATGTTATTTATACCTCTGACAAGCCACAAATAATCTTAATTTAAACACTGTGGGCAAGAATATCCCTGCCCATGGCAGGGGGTGGAGTGAGATCATCTTTAAGGTGCCTCCCAACCCAAACCAGTCTGGGATTCCAGGAATGCCCTGCTTTGACATTGCCTGTTGTGCAAAGAATCATTGACCAGGTCAGTCTGGAGACACATTCCAGGTAATTTATTTTAGTATGAAACACTTTATCAGGAAGACTTTCAAGAGCATCTGGGGAAATTTAACAAAGCACTTGTGCACAGCTGACGCAGGCTTTCAAAGGGAAATTAGAGCAAAGGACCACTAAGAGTCTCTAGAGACTTTGTTTCCTGTGATTATAATTCTTTGTGGTGGTCTTGGAAAACAAAGCACATCGGTCCTGCCTGGCTTGGGAGACCTTGGCTTGGCCCAGTGTCAGGTGGCACAGAAATTACTGCTCCAAAGAGCCCTTTTTGGGCTGTTGTATCAAACAGAAAATATGGTTTAACCTCTGCAGTAATCTCAGCCTGAAAAGGCTTCAAACACCAGCTAAAATTGCCAGAGGGCTGTTGAATTTCCAGACTTGGAGGTGCTCCAAACTGGCGTGGGCAAAGCCCTGAGCAACCTGACATCTGCTGTCCCTGTGCAGAGCAGGGGCTGGGATGGAGATTTCCAGAGGCTCTTTCCAACCTTTATCATCCCCTGCTGCCGTGATTTGAAAGGGCAGAGGAAATTAGTCCCTACTTTGCTCCAGATCCTGGTGTCTGGGGATGCAGAATCCCATGTGCTGCAAGGGACAGGGATAATATTGCAACAATTACGGATTTCCTTCCTAAATCTGGAGCAAGAGTTCATGGGAACCTCGCCTCAAGGAGCATCGTGTCTTAAAGAAGAATCCTGACTTTCAAATATTGCAGGCAGATTTTCCTGCTGTGTTATCAGGTATCAACTTAGTAAAATATGATTGTCTTTAAAACCCTGTTTGCTGAGCGATGGATTCTTTCTTGGTTGGTTTAGACATGCAAAAATAAATACTTTTTAATGAGACCAAGGACAAATAGAATAACTCCTGATGACTGAGAATTTTTTTAAATCATTTTTATACAGCATAAAGATAAAACCCAAGCATTCTCTGTGGTCATATACACAGATCTACAGGATCTCTCTTACAGATACACTGAAAATATGCTTCAGTGACCAGCAGCAAAAGTGCAGGATCTCTTACAAAATCATGGGATCGTAATCATAGAATCATAACTAAAATGTGCAGATGGCCTTGTATGAAGAGCAACCTGAGCCTTCTTGTCTGATTTTGAATGGCTTGACAGGAAAAAGGGTTTTATCCATCTGTCCCTACAGGAGAGTGAGTAAGAAAAGTTAGTATTTAATGGGTAATTTTCAGCTGAAATGCGGGATTGGCTCACTTGATGTTGAAATATCATCTACAAATGCAGTCTTTGCAATGCAAAAAAAAAGGATGTTGGAAAAAATGACCTATAACATCAGAGATTTAAAGAATATGACCTATTCAGCTTTTCTAAAAAAGATTGAAATGCAACTTAATCAGGAAGTCTAACCCTTTCCATTAACAGATATTTTAGAGAAAATAATTTAGCAGAGAAAGTCACAGTGAAAACCAGGGCTGGAAGCTCAGGGAAGATGGATTCAAACTGGAACTGTGCTGGGGATTTTGAATGGTCCAGACATTCAAAAGAGCAAAAGTGATTTATAAAGGAAACAGGAAAAAAGAGAGGCATAATAGGTATTTTTCATTTCAGTGTCTTCAGGATAAGTGTTTCAAGAATATATGGTTCAGTTGAACACAGAATATTGGACTCAAAGAAATATTAAGTCAAAGTTAATGGTCTGCACTATTGATAGAAAATTATTTCTCCCACCCTACAAGTGCACAGATGGAACAATAAGCATTTCATCCATCCCATAAAGGAGTTGAAAGTCTTTCATATATTCTGAAATGGAAGCAATTCCTGTTCCAGGAACTCCAAAGAGATTGAAATAGTGAATAAATGTCAGGGGAAAGCAATGCCATTTTCTACTAAAATACACAGGAAGAAATAATTTTGCTGGAAAACATGTGGAAATATTTCACACTTGTGTTTTTCCCTCTCTCTAAAACAATTTAACTGTCTAAAAGATAGATTCTCTCTGTTGTACTGATCAAGAGGAAATGTTTTGGGTGGGCTTTGGTTCCAGGTTTCTTTGTTCTTGGTTGTTGGGGGTTTTTTTTTGTTGTTGTGGATTCTGGAAACTGAAACAGACCTGACGTTACTTACAGAGGTCATTGCCTTCATCAGTCAGCAGCTTTAAAATATGTCATTTATTGTGCTCACCATATTCTCCTTGCAGAAAACATCTGGATGATAATTTAGAAAGCAACTTCATTGTCTACCAAAATAATTTTTGAGAAAAAAAAAAATACCACCCCAAAAAACCAAACCACTCTTTTAACTCTTAAAATATGGTTACTTGCAACTATATTCTGTATTTTTTCTTTCTGTTGGCATCCTCTTTGAAAGACAATGGTGAAGCAGCAGTTCTAATGGAGCAGTTCTTTTAAGAGGATCTTGCTTTAAGGATTAATGAAATAGCCTACCATTAAAGGATGGATTTCCTTCCCAAGCTGCACTTCCAGGATGTCATAAATTCCTCTGAAAATAAGAACTCCAAGTTATGGGGCTTTTGCATCAATCCTCACATGAGAGGTTTGACATCCAAGTTCTGTTCTTTGCTTCTCCTCATCACCCTGTTTTATGGGACGGGATAAATGCAAGATCACAATAGCATCCACTCATTATAAATAGAAGTATTTACACATCCAGGAGTCCCTGTGTCTGACGCTGCATCCCTGGGGGCTGGCAGATGGCAGAATCACAGAATCCCAGAATGGTTTGGGTTGGGAGGGACCTTAAAGCCCATCCACTACCACCCCTGCCATGGCCACACCTTCCACTAGCCCAGGGTGTCCCAACCCCAGTGTCCAGCCTGGCCTTGGACACTTCCAGGGATCCAGGGGCAGCCACAGCTTCTCTGGGCACCTGTGCCAGGGCCTCCCCACCCTCACAAGGAAGGATTTTTTTCCCAGTATCCCATCAAACCCTGCCCTCTGGCAGTTTGAAGCCATTCCCCCCTGTCCTGTCACTCCAGTTCCTGATGAATTGTCCCACTCCAGTTCCCTGCAGCCCCTGCAGCCCCTGGAAGTTGCTGTGAGGTCTCCACACAACCTTCCCTTCTCCAGGCTGAGCATTCCCAGCTCTCCCAGCCTGGATCCATAGGGGAGGTTGCTCCCTCAGGAACTTCATGGTCTCCTCTGGACTTGCTCCAACATTTCCATGTCTTTTTCATGTTTGGGACACCAGAAGTGGAGGCTGCGCTGCAGGTGGGGTCTCACTAGGGCAGACTAGAGAGGGAGAATCCCCTCTGAAACAAAGGAAGATGTGTTTTTTTCCTAAAGGGAAAAAAGGAATTTTTTTATCTTTGGGGACATGATCTTGTTTTCTTAAGAAGGAGCAGACTGACAGGATTTCAGGGAAAATACAAAGTAATTTTGCTTTGGCAAAGGAGTGAAATGTCCTGTCTGGAAAGGTGGACTAGTAAATAAACCAGCAACTTTCTCCCTGTTATGCCACCAGAGTGGGAAATGTGTTTACACGTCCATGTTGTTCATTAGTTTTTTCTGTTAAAAATATTTTTTTAAAAATGGAATGGAAAAAAAAGGGATAGAATTATCCATCTTTTTAGAGCAGCTGTTGCAGTGAAGCTCCAGATGGTGGCTGTACTCACTGCATTGCAATAGACTAAACCTAATATTTTAATAATAAAGAGTATAATAGAAACATATTTTTATTGACACAATGAATTAAAGGAATGATTCTCTCACTAATCTTAGATGATAATCTGTGAACACTATCATATCTATCATCTCACGAAAGAGTTTTGCCTTTAATAATAAAAAAACATGAGGCTTTGTGAAGACCACAGGTTCTCAGGACTTTTCCAGTTTTGTCTTTGAGAGGATTTTAGATTTGTCAGGTCTGATAGCAGTTGTTAAGCAATCAACATTTTGGTGTAGTTTTACTTTGCTTTATAGAGATAAAAAGTAATTTTTCTATGTGAATTGAGTTGTCTTTGCCATCCAGAATGAATAGTTGTGGGGAAGGTTTTGTAGACATGCTGGTCCCAGGAGTCTCACTCCAATCACAACAGTCAATCTGTGGTTGTTACAGGGATAAAACCTCACATCCTTCAGGTAAAACCACTTTCAAAGGGAGCAGAAGAGAACAGCTGGATAATAAGGATCAAAGGGAGAGAAGGAGCGTTTTGGCAGGCTCTGCAGGGAAAATGTCTGTAAAAATCCAAGTAGATCCCAAGAATATCAATATCCTCCTCCTGCTGCTGGCACAGGGGAGGAGGATGCCATGCACATCCCACTACCCCCATCAAGGCCTCAGGCTGCAGGAAGTTTCTCACCCCTGGGCAAAACCCCATTCCTCAGGACTTCTGAGTGATTCCAAAGGAGGCTGATGCTCCCCTAGTATATAATAAAGCACCTCAAATGGAGGTGCTATAGTATATAAATAATATATATATTATTTAAAATAA
>VYXD01001634.1:0-11644 GCA_013397195.1 Hylia prasina | reverse complement strand
AATATATATATATATATATATATATAAACCTACCAAGACAAGGTTTGTGACTCTCTGATGCATCTGTGAGGTGGTTCATGTGTTAATATCGGTGTTTTTCATCAAATCCAGCTTCTCTGGCTCATATGTCTTGACAGGGTTTTATGCTGCATCCATTGGCTACAGTTCCTTTTTGTCTGGATGGGTTTTTAAAATCTCCTTGCTCCAAGATTGTTTGTAAATGGGTGCCACCAGTATGCTGCAGCTCGCTGGTTAAACCTGAATTATTCAACTCCAGGACTCCCACAATAATCCATTTGTAATTCTTCAATGACCCTGCAAGAAGCCAAGTATTTAATTGCCTTCTCCCTCCAGCCTCGTTGCTGATGGAAATCCACATTTAAGGGAAAATAAGAATATTGACCTTTTCTTTTCAGGTAATACCAACTAATTATGACACATTCAGACCACTTAATCGATGTATTGTAAGATAATTGCTCTCTGCAAGGACCAGGATGTGTTTTGCTGTAGGCAAAAAATATTCAATAACTATTTAATTACTTAAATTGTGGCATTTTCAGTTCTTGATGTGTCTGAGCTGAAATGCAGCTCCTCAACCACGGAGGAGGAGTAGAGCTGGACTCAGGAGAGGCTGGACAAGTCAATTACAAACCATTGGAGCACACAGGGCCATGACACATATTTAAACCCTCTGACAGAAAATGTGCCAAGCAAGGCAAGTGGAAACTTTAATTAGCTGATCTTTAAAGTTGTATCTTATTTCCTGCAGAATAAGTTCTAATCCTTGTACTGTTTTGACAGTTTCTCTGACCTGAACTGAATTTCTTTTGCTGACATGCTAATCCGGATTTCATTTAAAA
Organism: Hylia prasina; assembly: GCA_013397195.1. Lineage (NCBI taxonomy): Eukaryota > Metazoa > Chordata > Aves > Passeriformes > Sylviidae > Hylia > Hylia prasina. The sequence goes on along the minus strand of VYXD01001634.1, from coordinate 10,784 downwards.
TTATCATTTATATTTGCTCATTGTTCCTTTTGCTGAATTTAATTAGAGTTTTTCCAGGATTGGCTGAAGGCTGTTTTGGGGAGGGAATTTGTACGACAAGCTGCAGCATGCTGGAGAAATTATAACCCTGGGCTTTTTTAAATTAAATGAAAGAGAAGGGTAAAAAATTAAAAGTATGCTGCAAAAGTATTAATCTTACTTCACACACAGAAATTCATAAACTCGAACATTATGCAAGTCTTGTTGGAAGTTCGAGCAAAACAGCGTAGCCTTATTACTGCTCCTGCATTGTTCTGTACTTCAGCTTTTCAGATTTAACTGAGTTTTTGTGTCTGCAGAGAGGCTTCATTTAGAAAACTACCAGACATAAAAAACGTGTGGAGGCAAAACGTCTTTCTGTAGAAAAACCAGTGCTAAAAATCCCCTGGAATTCACACTTAGCTGTTGACCTCTGTGTTAGAGGACAGCACAACACATTGCAAGGGAAACACTGATTTTTACAAGCACTTTTAACTGCAGAAGAGATTTTTATTTGGGATTTTATTTTTTCTCTGTTACAACAACATGGCCTCCAGATGTAGCACAGGAACACAAAATCATCTGAATCAATTTTTGCCATCCTCCTGAGCTGCCTGATTAATGGATCAGATGAATCTGGGGATTTAAAGTAGATACTCTTCAATTCACCAGCTAAAATTTTAGTTATCCCAGTGCACCTAAAAGGCAGAATCCCCCCTTTTCCTCAGCACCACTGAAAGTCAAAGCCATGCAGATCCTTTTCCATGATTGGAATGCTGTGGTGTGGACAACAGAGGGCTTGGGAAGAAACAAGCCTGTCTTGGCTCTGCAGAACAACTTGACCTGCAGAAGATTCTGCAGAAGATTCACTTCCTACTGCTAATAGGATGTGAAAATTTAAACAGGCCTGGTGCCCCAGAAATGAGGTTATGGTGGTGAGTCCTGTCACACTGTACACCAGGAGGAGAGGAAAAGGCCTCAGGCTGTGCCAGGGAAGGTTGAAGCTGGATATCAGGAAAAATGTATTCACAGAAAGGGTGGAATCTGTGGTTGGACTGGATGTGAAAATTTAAACAGGCCTGGTGCCCCAGAAATGAGGTTATGGTGATGAGTCCTGTCACACTGTACACCAGGAGGAGAGGAAAAGGCCTCAGGCTGTGCCAGGGAAGGTTGAAGCTGGATATCAGGAAAAATGTATTCACACAAAGGGTGGAATCAGTGGTTGGACTCACCATCCCTGAAAGCGTTCAAAAAACATATGGATGCAGCAGTGGAGAACACGTTGATCCTTTAGGAAAGGCAGTGGCTTAAACAAAGATCTCTGGCACTTTTGTGTTTCCTCAGTGTGGCTGAGACCTTCGCAGGAGAACCAGATTTGAAAGGGGACCAACCCAAACCTCTTGTCCTTTCAAAGTGGCAGCTGCAAACAAGCCAGTAACTTACCCACAGTGTCTACATCACCCCAAAAATTGAATTACCTGTGTAAGGTGAACCCTGCCATTTGCTTCTTCAGAAATGCAGCTGCAAAAACAGGCAAAAAAAAGGAAGAAGCAAGTGATAGGTACTATTAGTATCCCTAAGAAAATGAATTAGTGGGAAATGTTTTAAAGGTTTCTGGAAAGATGGTAGTTTGGGTGAGCTTTCTGTCACTTTTAAATGCAATGAATACAGAATTGATATAAAAGAATATGACACTAAATATATAATATACATATATAGACATTAAAAATTAACTTCTAGATTTTTTTTCTTCCAATAGCTGTGAGCACAGAAATCCTTTCTTTATTACTTTGATATCTTTCAATTTTAGTGGGGAAAGTGCAAATGCTTGGTCTAACAAGTGTCACTCACATTTCCAACAATTCACCAAAGCACAAGGCATCTGAACTTAGAGCTAACTGCATTTTTTTTTCTATTTTAATAACATTTAAATGGAGAAATGTACAGTTCCTGGTACCAAAATATCTTTCAGAAACATGTTTTGGTAAATGGTTTTTGAGGTGGTGTCGGAGTTATGGCTTGTTTCCCTAAAACATTTCCCATGAGTCTGCTGCATGGAAACAGTTCTGCCATAAACCTTCTTCTGGACACCAAAGGTTGGCCATCTGTTCTCAACTTAACAGCAGCCTTTGGAGGCAGAGGACTAGGAAGTTGTCTTTCCCAAAAAAAAGTGATTTTATTTATTTTTTTTTTTAAGCAGGTTGCATGGATGACTGCCTAGGAATTCTCATCTTGAGGCTGTTTTCTGAGTGGATTTAATTACGATGCTGATCAGTAGTTGTGCTGAAATTGGACAAGTCCACTCTCCTGTGAACCTTCCTGCTCAGGGATTCCTTTCCATTGGAGAATAACCATGAAATTACTCATCCTTCAGTTTTACAGGTGCTTGTTTTGTGTTCTTGCCTAAACTTGGCCACTGACCGAGATGAAAAACATGGGATTAGAAAGAAATTTGAATACAAGATTCTGGGGCATTTTAGTTAAAAAAATGCCCTTGATCATTCCAGCCACTTTGAAAAAATGAAAGCATGGGTTCAGATTAATGACAAGAAAATTCTGATTGCCTCCTGAAGCTGTTTGTGAAGCTCTGAAGGAAAACAATGTTGGTCAACCTATGGGAATCACACAGGATGTCATGAACTTATTCTGGCATTGGTAAAAACAGAGATGCTTTTCTGTAAAGGAAAACCTCCAGAAATAACTTCCACCCTCAGTCTATTGAACAAAACCTATACATATTTCATATTACCCACATAACCCAAAATATATTTGTGTTACAATATCTCAAGTGATTTGTCAACCCAGTATTTCTAATAAATACTTATTACAGCCCCTTTTTTATCCCTGAGCCCACTGTAATCACTGCAGTTCAAAGTTCTAGGCTGCTATGATCTCTTCCAAAAGCAGATCACAGAAACATCTGTCCTAGGGCAGAATTTGTGCTTTTGACCTGGTGTAACACAAACCAAATGAAGTAAGGAGAGTCCAGATCCAGGTTTCTGGGTATGTCTTGAAAGAATGCTAAATAAAGAATAAACCTGAGACGATGAAGAGGAACAAACAAGTAATGAGTGGTAATGAGTAATTCAATGTTGTATTCTCAGGCTTATTACTGTATTTTCTGATGAAAGGGAATTAAATTGCTGTTCTATTATATATCTTTTAAATATTGGAACAGAAAACAGAGGGAATATCAATAGCCACCATATACCTTAAATAACCAGTTAACTACTGGTTAATCAGACCATGTGTCTGCTGATAATAATATTATTAATGCATGATAAAGGCTGAGAAACTCTTCCACTTGAATTTGAATTTATGAGAACACTGTGGAACCTGAGAAGGAAAGACTCCTCAGTTTAGCTTTAATCTACATTCATTGTAGAAAGATGTTTAGATGATTAGTTTTGTCCTCTGTCCTTCAGTACACCCCTATACAGCATTATTTTATAAACACATATTATTTTCACTGTTGAATTTAATTTTACTTATTTACCACTGACAAGCATAAAAATGAGTCATCTTTGGTGTCATATGTGCTTCTGCAAGTGAATACCAAGCATGAAGGGCCATTACTGTGTTTTGGTGTTGTAAATTCACAAGCATTTCTTGCGTTCCTGGGACTTGCTTGTGCTGCCCCAGATTTTCAAACCTCTCTACATTTGCATCTTCATCCAAAGGTCACTGAAATCTTGGATGAATCTGTGACTGCCCGACATCCTTGGAAGTGTTCAAGGTCAGGTTGGAGCAACCTGGGCTTGAAGAGGGTGTCCCTGCCCTTGGCAGGGGGTGGAATGAGATTAAGGTCCCTTCCTACCCAAACCATTCCATGATTCTATGAAAAAGGAATAAATTTCCAAGGTGTCTCTCAATACAGAATTTCTTTCTAAATCTGGAGCTGGGGCTCAGCAGAGAGAAAGAAGGAAATCTATTTAACCCTCTGTAAAAGAGCAAAACCCATTCCTATAAAGCCCTTAATCCCACAAGCCATTTTAAATTTTAAATTTCCCTAAATATCCCAGGGCATTAACCATAATTTCACAACACTTACCCAGAAAGAGAATTTCCAGCTCAGCATTCCTATGAGTCAGCTTTACTTCCTAACAATGGTGATGACTGGTGGTCATATGAATTTGTAAATTTGTATAAGTTTCACAGATATTAAATTTTTTTGTAAAACATATTCAAATGGCATGAAGGTAGGATTAACAATCAGATGTTTCCAAGGTCTTTGTGGTGATCCAAGGAAGGGTAAAAATGATCTGAGAGAAGGATGTTGGGATGAACTGTGTCTCTGTCAACACCGACACTGGTTTCATCTTTAGCATGTAATAGAATTAAACTGTAATGCTCAGTCAGCCCATCTGAATGGCTTTAAAATGAAAGAGGGTTGGTTTTTATTAGACATTGGGAAGGAATTGTTCCCTGGGAGGGTGCCCACAGGGTGACCAGAGAAGCTGTGGCTGCCCCTGGATCCCTGGAAATGTCCAAGGCCAGGTTGGACGGGGCTTGGAGCAACCTGGGACAGTGGAAGGTGTCCCTGCCCATGGCAAGGGTGGGGTGAGGTGAGCGTCCAGGCTCCTTCCCATCCAAACCATTCTGGTATTCTATGACTCCATGATCTTCAGTGTGGCTAAATTCTGCTATAGATTTTATTACATTGTAATGTGCTGGAGTGCAAGAAATGAGGAAAAAATAAAAATAGTTGCATTGCTCTGAAGTCTTTTTTTTCCAACAATGTGTCTAAGTCGAAAAACCAAAATCCAGACTGCATTATTTTCTCCAGTGGCACGTTTATTTTTTTTTTTTTTACTTAGCTTGTCCTTTCTGGCTTTATCCCATTGTCCACATTATTTATTTAGCTTCCCTGTTGTCTTATTGCTGTCGAGTTGCCTTTGTCTCACAGCCACCCCAGGAAGCTTTATTTCAGCATTCTCACTGTCTCAGCTGATCTGAGACATGTTAGGTCAGAGAGGCACAAGGGTTATGAAAAGGGCTGCTCAGATTGTGAAGTTTTCTAAAACAGATGCCTGGATTATATTTGTGTGCGTGTTTTCTTAGCAACTTTTCCATCAAATTAATTGATTAATTTTCCTGATTACTGGTCATTTCCAAGTCTGAATAGTGAGACAGTTTTCAGCAAAACATGCTTTTATTCCTGCATCCCAGCATGACCATTTGCTGAAGATTATTTCCTCTCTTAGAAGACAATAATTAAAGTAAATTTTAGATTGCCTTGAATGGCATTTTAATGTAACAAATTCCTGACATTCCACCTGTTGACCTTATGGCTTGGTTCTCCACCCAAAAAGGAAAAAAGAAATCCAGTTTGATGTAGTTACAGAAGCAATGCCTGTCAAAGGCAGGGCTCTGTAATGAAGCACTGGGAAGATTTGTCACACATTAAAGAGTTCTTGGAAATGTCAAACTTGCCAGCACTAAATCCAGGATTTGAGCACGAGCTCCTGAGTAAGCTCCTGCATTGAAAGAAAGAACTGGTATAACACCGACTTCAGAACAACATTTTTGAGAAGCATTTTCTCCAAATTCTCTGTCTTTAAGTGTCTGTCACAAATATGAATCCTTTCCAATTAAGCTTGGGAGGTTCTCCTTTCATCCTGTTTTCTTTTCCAGCAGGAATATAACAAGAATGATTTCGCTGTTGGTTTCTATAAGAAACTCCTAAAATGCTTCTGGACATTTAGATCTGCTGAGTGTATTAATTTCAGGCAGACTCTCAAACCTGAAATATTTGAGTAATTTAAAGTTGAGATCCCAGTTCTGCATGCACTGAGCCCTTCACCTGTGGAAGTTTGTGTCCATCACTGTTGCCTGACAGAGACAGCATTGTTACACGTGAGCAAGTCTTTTCTGGGCTCCCTCTGACACAAAATCAATGGGCAGAATAAAACCAACATAAAGAAAATGTTGAGATTGCTCATTCTGTTAACAGTTCTCCTCGAAACCACCTCAGAAATCAGATTGATTGATGACAGGTTCTCCTGAATCAGATCTTCAAATTATCTCACTTCTCCTCTGATTTGTGTCAGTTGAGCTGCATTAAATAGACAAAACTGCATGAGGTCAGGCAAAAAGTGTCTACTAAAGACATTAAATATTTCCGGGAATTCTTGATCACATTTATGTATTGCTACCGTGATACACCGTGATGTTTATTCTGGAGTTAAAATAGTTTTGGATGTTGCAGGTTTGTTGGAAGCTGGAAGTGGCAAGGAAAAATAAACTTCTTCAAAATGGCAGTAATGTTGGTTTTTATATGAATTTTCAAAGTGTTAATAGCTCTGATTTCAGGACATGACATATGCATGTAAGTGAGGTCACAGGTAACACCAGGCTGGGTGGGATGTGGATCTGCTGTGATGCCTTGGGAAGGCTGACCTGGAACAGAGACTGGACAGAGCTGGAGAATAAAGTAGGGATTTATTGAAAGGCCTCCAGGGTACACCTTGGGCAGGACAGGGCCTGACCAGGGCTACACCCAACGTGGACACAAAATGGTCACAAAATGTCTGACTGGTCACAAAATCTTACATTTTTTTATGTTTTGGGCCATTTGCATATTGGGGTTCAATTGTCCAATTCCAGCCCCAGGCTGTGAGGTCCCATCCTTCTTGTTCCTCCCTCCAGCCACCGTTGTTTGTGCTTTTGGGCCTGAAAGTTGTCCTTGGTCTTCGGCAGGAAAAGGATTTGTTTTGTGTCCCTGCTCTGTGCAGAGCTGAGTGACACTGAATGTGAGCTCAGAACTGAACCCTGGGCAGTGCAGAATCTGAAATACATGAAAGATGAAACTTAAGGCATCAGCTGGAGGGCAGGAAGGCTCTACAGAGGGATCACAGGTAGAACTCAATGGTCATGGAGGTCTTTTCCAACCTTAATTATTCTGTGATTCTATATAACCTCACCCATTTTCTCCAATATTACTACATTAGAACTCATGAATCAATCACAATGTTCTTTTTCTTCATAATTGGGGTAATCCTGACAATGCAATCTGAAGATTTTGCTATTCAATATCGACTTTCCATTTGCCTGTTAGATATGGAAACTTGTCAAACCCCCCTTCCTTTGCAGTGTTTAATTCCCCAATGACACACATCTATACATTTATTTATTGCAGCACAGAGTAGGCACATTTTAAAGTCCCAATCCAGGGAGGGATTTGTACACAACAAAGCAGAATTCTGATGTATTAATGCCAGTTTTCTGGGCGTTTCTTCATTCTCTCTGTCCCTGTCAAGATGCCTTGTCAGAGCCTGGCTGGAAAACAGAGTTCTGAAATCCAATGTCATGTTCAGACTTGAAACACTTGAAGACTTCTGATGTCCTGTAAATCAAAAATTATTTTGAAGCATTCAGGTGGTTGAGCACTCAGGGAGGGTGAGCAATTTTTGTCTGTCTAAAAGCTGGGGAACAAACAACAAAGAACTTCCATGAGACATGCACAAAAGTCTGATCTGTTCATTTAAATTTGTGTATTTTAACCAAATCCTTTTGTTTATGTATGCTAGAAAAGAAGAAAAACAGAAGATTGTGCATAAGAAGCTTTTAAAAGGAGTACATCTTTAACCAATACAAATTCACAGTCTCAAGTTCAGTGGAAAATCCTGTTATCTCAATATGGAGAGGCAAAGGAAATTAAAGAACCCCATCATTTCCTCGGCACTGTGGGTGCTTCCTTCCTAAGCAGTGTGAACTTGCCTATTAAATGTCAAGTACGAAGAAGCAATTTGAACATTGTCTTCCAGGGAGTTTGAGATACAGACTCCTTTAGTTTGCAAACCAGANTTATTTTATTTTATTTTAATCTTCACTTTCTTTGGAATACTCTGGGCAGGGTTCCTTAGTCCTGGTTGCCATATATGCCTTATCATTGTGACAATTTCAGAATCCCAGAATCGTTTGGGCAGGAAGGGACCTCAAAGCCCATCCAGTGCCACCCCTGCCACAAGCAGGGACACTTTCCACTGTCCCAGGTTGCTCCAAGCCCTGTCCAGCCTGACCTTGGACACTTCCAGGGATCCAGGGACACCTTAAAAAAATAATCTTATGATTAAGAACAGGAAAGTAAATAAAAGGTACATTTTTACAGACAATGTCTCTGTGAAATTGCCTTTTTGCATGATGATGATTGGAAGTATTTTTGTCTGGTAGTTATATGGTATTTTAATCCTTATTTTTGATAAAATAATATCACAGCTGCATGAAATTATGAAGGCTGATACAGTACTTTAAGGCAGAGATCTTTATAATTAATAGCAGGAAAATAATTCTGATGAGATAACCTTGGTCTCAAAACTCCTCCAGAGCTGAAAGAGCGTTCGGGTGTCTGAGTTTTTGATTGTTGTTTTTCCTCAGCTTTTTCACTGTTTAATTTCAGGCTTCTGTGAACTTAATAAAGCCAAGTAGTTTGTCATGAAAATGCTTTGTTTTAGCAAAATAATCACTGTACTCCTGATCTCATCATCTGTGTGCAGTAGACATTTTTTTTCCAAGACTTTGGTTCAAAAAATTGTGAGGATGATCAGTGAATTTCCAGCTGGCAGCCTGTGGCTGGCCAGGTGTCAGCTCACCAGGGGGGAACCTGACCTGCCTCAGACAGGGGCACGTGGCAGCAAGGAGCAACCACAGCAAATTAAGCTTGAAATGGGCTTTCTGGAGGTTTCTGACCCTTCTGAGGGGAGATGCAAAGGTGCCACCGTGCTGAGTGAAGTGCTGGGACAGCGTCAGCTCTTCACAGAGATAAATCTGGTGTCACACCAATAGAAGTGACGGTGATAAAACATCAAATTGGTCGATAAAAATGGTAATGTTGGAGCTGGCCAGTCCAGCCCAAAGGCCATGTCTCCATTTTTTTTTTTTTCCTAACTTGTCCTGAGTGTGAAAATGAGGCTTTTTCCTTCTCTGAGTGTTGCTGTACATATGTCTAAATTCAGTTTAATCTTGACAAGATGTTCAGAATCACCAGAGCTTCCTGCAGTTTTTCACCACTGGCTGTTGTCTCTCCTACACTCAGTACTGAAACCCTTTACAGAGGCTTTGGTACTTCCCTAATTCTTCTCTAGTAAAAAACAAGGCACAACAGGATTTTGTTGAGACATTTATGTCAGATTTAACATCGTGGTGGTCTGTCACTCACAATTTTTTTTGGCAACTGCTTTAGGGTAGTTGCTGTATCAGAAATAAAACCTGACTTGGAATCAGAAGTGCCACGCTGAAATATCACAGGTTTCCTATCTATTAGGAATGGTATTCAGCAGTTTCTCTCTGCTCCTCAGGATGTTTTTTGCAAACAGAAGAGATGACTCTGATCTGGGCCTTGTCCCAGCTTTCTGTACAAACATCATTTGTAAGACTGGAAGGAGACATCACAGAGGATTTAGGCTTGATGCTCCCCTGGAGATCTGCTGTGGCTTTGGTCTGTAGTGAATGACTGGACCTTCAAAATGCTTCCCAATCCTTGGGAACGACTGGTTTGTGTCTTATACAGACAGAAACTTTGATAGCAGCATAACAAATAACTTTGTTATTTCCTCCCGAGCTCGTGGTGAAATAAAAGCTTGTTACAGGCAGGAGGAACACAGCAGACATGTACCTCGAAATGAAAAATTTATGGTTATTCTGATTAATGTTTTAACAGTCTAATAATGCTGACCTTGGACAAATGTTTTAATAGTCCAGATGATCCTATCAGTACAGAAAAGTATCATTACTAACATAATGAAAATCATTATATAATAAGCCTTGCTATATAAAAGAAGAAAAAAGGAAAAGAAGAAAAAAATGTTGTTGTTGTTGTTATTGTCTCTGTTCTAGTGTTTACCTTTCAGTCTTCCTCCAGGAAAATGGGCTGGGTTGGGCTGTCAGGCTTTACCTGTCCACATTCACACCTCAATGTCTTTCCTGGGAGGAATGAGTTGTTCATTGTAGAGTTTTCCTTCTCAATACATTGGAAATCATTTCCAGAAACCCTCTCCTTGTTTCCCTGCGGACAACTTCACTCTGCACCTTTGGCTGACATCATGTTTTGCAGTGATTTGTTGCTCCCAGAATTCAAGGCAAGAGTGTTTGTACAAGTGCTCCTTGACCTCTGGGAAGCCTCACAGCAGTCCAGACCAAGGCCAGCTCCCACAGACCTCAGGGCTCTGCACCCTCATTGCATGGACACAAAGGATTCCTCACCCCGGCAGGTTTTGTTTGCTGAAGCCACAACTGGATCCAAGTTGGAAAAAGCAGCGTTGCCCAAAAGAGGTGAAGGAGCCTCTCCTTGGAAAAGATTGCATATTTTGGGACATTGTCCTGGGATAATCCCATTGCTTCTCCTTGGGCTTCAACCCACAGCTCTGTGCTGGTGACCCAGTGACCTGTGACATGAAGAGCTACTCAGGGCCATCCCAGGGACACTGAAAACCTGACCCTCAGGAGGGAGGATCCCAAATTTTCAAAAATTTATAATCTTATATTGAAGTTCAATTTGTGTTTTATTGGAATTGGCTTCTGTGTGTCTGACTCCAAAGTCAGCTGTCTGCAATCCTTCCTGAAGGGATAAAAAAAAGAAGGAAAAATTGGAGGTCAAGCCTCTTCAGATTGTATTTTCAAACAGATTTCAAAGTAAATAAAGTAGCAAATATGGTTTAAAAAAAAAAAATGATATATTTTTACACTTTTGAGGGTGGAGTCATTTTGTCTGTAAGGATAATCTCACTACTGGCAAAGAACCATGGGGGTTTATTTTTATTTTATTTTAT
>VYXD01001633.1:758175-817493 GCA_013397195.1 Hylia prasina | reverse complement strand
CCCGAAGAACCCTTTCAGCAAAGATGAGACCAGCGATCAACCATGATAGTTTTATATTCACAGAAAAGGACACCTTTGTTATACCCTAGCCCTTGCCTGGGGCTATCTAAGGGGTATAAAAATAGGACGGGTGGACGGACAAAATGTGGACAGAGGAGGCTGGCAAGTGAGACGTGTGCTTCTCTGTTCACCAGTGTTGACTCCCGGGCTCAACACTCTGCTCGTTTGCTCGTGGCTTTTTCCAAAATTTCTGTAATCAATAAATCAATTTTTTATACTAAATTCCAATTGGTGGCTCATCTATAACACAGTCTTGACTACCAAGAAGTAAGTGGCAGACACCTCTGAGGTTGAGATTTGAAAGCTACTAGAAATTCTGCACTAGAAATTAATGTTGTCCCATCATGATGGTGCAGCTGCTGCAAATCTGTATTATATATAGCAGCATGAAATAAAACCAACACAACAGTGCAAATATTGTATGTTTATTTTATGTGTGATCACTGAACAGTATGGATTATGATATTCATTTAAAGGAAAAACCTTAAAAAAGAGTAATTTTTCTTTTGTTTGGATTCATGACTGAGCTAAACTTGTTCACCATTGTAAATGTAATATGATGACACTTAGGACTTTTGGTTTCATTGCATGCTCAGCAACTGGAGAAAATCCACTACTTTTGGAATAATAACTGGTGATAAAAGGTAATTTGGTTTGTTCCATAATTACAATGAATTAATTGCTTCTGAAATCATTAGAAGTGAATCAATAAAGAATTGAGGAAAAGTGAACAGTAGACGGACAAAAAAGGAACTGCCGATGCAGACACAACATTTTATATTTCTCTGTAATTTAGGGATCAAATTGATGAAGTTCAATATGTGAAATAGATAAATCCCATACGAAAGTCATATACTAATATAGAATTGTCCAAAATTTTGTTCTAAATTATCATTAGAAAGGAAAACCTAAACAAAACAAATTAAACTCACAAGGACTGAAAATACTTAAATAATTTGTGGAAATTTAGTCAGAAAAAGTGTTATCCAAAGAATACTACAAACAGGTATATGGGGAATTAAAAAACCCTTTCAAAATTAATATTTAATGAAACAAAAATATTAACTTTTTAAACCACAAAGACTAAGAGGAAAAAAAAGGAAAGAAATTATAGTCCATTTAGAATAATTTGAGATCTGAAATGAAACAAAAGATGAGAGCACAGTAATGTGGAAGTCCTGTAGATCTGTATGAAATGAGAAAATTCTGTGTCATAAGACATGGCGTTAGTAACAAAATATTAAATAACAGGCTGATGATATAATCAAGGTTTTAAAGGTTGAAATTTGGAGTGATTAAAAGCATCTCCATGAACTTGATTCTACAAAGGCAACGGAAGTAAGGAATATATTGCCACATAAGAACTTCACGTGATGTTAACACTGTATGGAAAACAATGCCAAAAAATAGTTTAAAAAAATTTATCAAATACTGGCTACTCCTATTTAAAGGTAAATCTCAGGATGGTAGAGGAGGTAAATTCTCAAAATGGCTGACTTTGGTCTTCCCAAAGTCCCTATATCCCTTAAAGAAATTTCTGTCTTGCCTAGAAAGTAAAAATATACTTAATGCAGAGAAATTTGTCAGAATTTACAAACCAAGACAAACTGCTTGAAGGGCATATTGCTATACTCTGGTTTTGTTATTTGAAGAAAAACTTAAAACTGGTTAAAGGGACTAAAAACCACCAAACATTGGAATCTCCAATATCACAGAGATGAAAAGCATTACAGGACTGTTACTTTTTTAACAACTCAGTTCTTGTCTATAACAGGAAGTTGCAAGCTAAAAACAAAGTTTGCCAAGAAAAATTCCATGTTTTTCAATGGATATGTAAAATACATCTTATCCATCTCAGCTGACCATATTTAAAGAAACTGTATATCACTGCAAAGTTGTGATAATGGTTTTTGCAAATTAATTATTGAATCATTTCCCAACAAGTTTCTTTTGTTTTCAACAAATGTGAAAAATGGTGAGTATGTGTTTGTAGCTATGAAATTGAAAATGAGAACAACTGTTGTTTAAATGAGAAATACTAGGGAAAAACACTGGCACTCTGTGGGAATACACAGGGCAGAGAGTAAGACAGACTGTACAGCCTGTTAGAAGAATATTGTCACACAGGATACATCTATTCCAGAGTCCTAGTTCATATCAGAAGAACTGAATTTGTTTCACATGTAGCTGTTGCAGCAGACCTCACGTTAGAGATGTAAATGAGCCGAGACACACACTCTTGTTTAGCAGTGTAAAAATGTCCCTGTTTATTCTTCTTCACAGCCTGGCCAACAGACTCCAGCTCCTCACTGACTGGCTACAGCAGATTCCCACTGTAGGCTTCCCTTGCAGACACTGACTGCAGGCTCAGACTGACCTCTCAGCAAAACCCTCCCAGCAGCAACTCTCCCTTCCACTTGGTCAGTCCTCCCACAGCCACCTAACCCACCCTTTTATCACCCTCATCCTTATTGGATGTAGCTGTGATGTATTCAGGGAAAGGCTGGTTTTGGTAATTAGCACAGCTGTGACTTATCAGGGGCGAGGTTCCCTGCGGTCCATTCTCCGAGTTGTAACTAAACTAAAAGGGCAAGTAAAGTGCTCCAAATGGGGGTGACTTTCAGTTTTAGTTGGAGCTAAGGCTACTCCAGAGGAATTACTCTGCCTATGTATATATCTATATATACATGTTTATATATGCATATATGTATGCATATTATATATACACAGACAATACATATAGAAAGAGGGTTTGGATGCTGGTCTTCAGTCCCTGTTTCACTCCATAAGTTCATTCCTAGTGGGCATGGTACTCGTTGTTAAAGTAGGCACAGACCAAAATATTCAGATAGTTCTCTGGAACCCTGTTCCTGAACACACTTCATCAGTGTGAACTTCCTTTTTAGCAAGTTTTAATGTCTAGAAGTGAATATTTTTCCCTATGTTTTTGCATCAAACTTATTATCAAAACATTTACTGCCAAAATAATGCTGAGCCTCTGGATGTTTGAGAATTATAATATGCTAGTACTGATATTTCCTATATAATAGAAATAGTCAGTACAGCTTTAAAGTAATATTGCAGTAGATTATTCAAATAAATATTATAATGAAATTACGGGGAGTTTCTTTGATACCTCGTAAGAAGTCTAAATCCAACCTTAAATTTCTTGAAACCCTTGTTTTTCTTTGAATTCAAGTTGGGCTATTTCAGGATGATTAAAATGTTGCAGACTTCTGCATTTAAGAGGTCTGCTACTATATCTTCATGTTCCTATTACAATTATGTTCTATCCCATCTGGACTATTTCTAATACAGAGTGATTATTATTACTGAAATATAAATCTCCAAAATATAGATATGCTTTCCAATTATTTCTCAACATTTCAAAAACTCTTTCACTTTTGCTCTAAAAAGGCCCTGCCAGTCGTCCATCTTCCCTGTGGATGATTGTGTTTTCTCACTAATGAAAGAACAAAAAGGTATGAGTAGCTTATAATTTCTTTCTCTAGATAATAAATTAGCCTCAATGAAAAGTGTGTGGTAGCTCCAAGAAAACAAAGCAAAATAATTTTATCACAATCCAAAAGGCACCTCAAAGTTTTTTAAGAGACCAAGAAGGAGAAGAAAAGAAACTTGCTACTTTTTCACTTGTAATGAAAGGTTAGAAGGAGGAAATATTTTCATGCATCAAACTAAATTTGATTTTTAAAGCAAAATAAATATAGAACTGAATTAATCAAGGGTGAAATTGGCAGTGATCCAGACATCCCTGGACCCAAGTTTAGAGAAATCCTTCAGATCAGTCTCTGTAATAAATATGGACAAACTACTCAGAGGGGGAATAAAATTGAAATTTCCTAGGTGTTGCATTGAGGCTAAAAGTTTTGGAGGACAGTCAAAAGCAGGAAGACAAGGTTAAAGCCTGTAGTTCTGTTTGTGGAAAAACAATTTATTCTTCTGAATAACAGATTAGAATTACATTTTACTGAAGCAGGAAAATCACAATTATGCAATTTAATAAAAGAAAAATTCAGAAGTAAGAAAGTGTGACTTGTTTTTTGTTCAAGAATAAATGAAAGAATTACATTTATCTCTAAAGGAAATGTACTAATTTCTACTAGACTAATACACTTTTATTTTCAGGGCTTAAAAAATCTTTTAGAACTTATAAATATGTTACAAAGTAGAGAAATAATTTCTTTATTATTAGAAATAATTAAGCAGGTAATACCAAAAATTTTACTGTATTGTTATTTATCTGGCTCCTTAAGTATCTGGAAACAGGTCAGAGTAAAATGGTGATCACATCCAATGAAGGTTCTCCTGCCTTTTGAAGCATTTTTTTAAGGGCACCCTAACTGAACTACATATGTTCTTTAAAAGTTTGGTGGTGTTATCCAGTTTTTTGCCATTCTGTAGACAGGAATCCTGTGTTCTCTCCTATGCAGTCATTTTTGTTTATGAAGTTCCATAGATGTCATATGTTTATAACAATAAAATATATGACTGAATTCAAATTAAAATCTTATTTGAAGACTGAAACAATTACACTTTGCATCAGCGAAAAGAAATTCCAGGAGTTTATATACCTAAAATCTCACTGGATTGACATTGAATTTATTGTTTTTTCCTCTTAGAAATTTGAAATTCTGGTTCAATGTTGACTGGTGCCATGTTATGGGACATCAATATTGAAATTTAGGTAGCATCAATATCTGTTAGTGTTAATATATTTGCTTTTGTTCTAGGAAACAAATTAAACATTCCACTTTAAATTTTACACTCCAGGAATGACAATTTTAAGTTCTTAAAACAGTCATAAAAAAACAAAAGCTGTGAAGCAGAGCAACAGCCCAGTCAACAGTTATAGTTAAATAATATTGACAAAACCACAAGTGCAACAGAGCTGTCAAAAATGACTGTTGTAAGCAGATGGATTAGGGATTGAGAAGATATGAAATAGGTTCCAAATAGAAACACCAATTTATCAGATTCTGACAACACTGAGTCTGCAGAAAACATTGAAAGGGACGGCAGCCAAGGCTCAAAATAAAAAGTGATAATAGAAATAGTATAAGAAGCCAAAGAAAGCACTGAGTGGGAGGACAAAACCAGAAGAATTCTGTCCACAGATGTAAACTCCAGTCAAGTACTAGTCAGTATAGAAAAGCATAAGGAAAGAACCATTAGCACAGAAAAATATGAGTAAATGAAAATTATTTTCTATCATGAAGTGAATGTTTCCCTTCCAGGATACCAAATGTTCAAGCAAAGCAAATTATATACCTTGTGGGTTTGTGGTTGGTTGGTTGGTTGGGTGGTTGGTTGGTTGGTTGGTTTTTGGGGGGCAGGGGGGATCATTGGGTTTTGGGTTTGGGTTTTGTGTTGGTTTGTTTAGGATTTTTGGTTTGTTTGTTTGGGTTTTTTTGCTGTGTTCTGTTTTTTTAATCAGTTGTGTGTGAATGATACAATAAACTGGGAATTTAATCTCTTAAATACAACCTGGTGTGTTTTCAAACATAATTTCAAATCAGTTTTAATGTGCTTGAAACATTTTCAGTGAACTGAGCCTGTCTTATCTTTAAACTATTTTTTTTTTTACAAGAATTAATTTTGCAAGCATGTTTTTAAGGTGAAATATCATATATAGACATTTAAACCAGGATACAGTGAAGGAATATGCAGAAGAAGTCTGTCTAGTCTTGTAATTGATGGAAGAAAAGAAGGGAAAGGAAAAATACTGTTATGGAAAAAAGGGTTAGTGATCAGCATCTGTGTATATATCATCAATTGTACTGCAGGTGTTTCTGAAAGGCAGACACCCACTCATAGCCTGTGTTTGTCAGACACATAGCACCAAATTATGCAGTTCTCATTCCAAATCCATTAAGGGTACTCTAAAGGCTTCAAGTAATATCAGTAATCCAATTCAATGTTTACATAATTTTACATCAATTGTTAGGAGTCTGCACTTAAAAAGGGCAAAATCAGAACCTAAAATTACAGTTAAATGCATAAGGAAATAATGAGGGGCCAGCCAATCAAATCTACCAAGCAAATTTAACAAAGCAGATCTAAAAGTTCTGCCTTCCTGGCCAATGTCATGTCAAGGAGGTTGAAAGCAAAATGTTTGTCATAAAGAAAAAGGCTCAGAATAAGTAAAAAATTTTAAATGGTTTACACTTCTCAGAAAAAAAAATGGGTAACAACATCCCCTGAAACTCAGACTTGAAATAGTGATTGTGGTTGGTGGTTTGGCAATAAAAAGGAAGAAATAAAAAAAGATAGAGGATAAATTAATAGAATTTTGAATATTGACAGTGGCATTTTACATTTAAAAAAATAGATTAAACCTTTTGATAGTGCTTCATGAAAAATTAAGTCAGTGTTGTTAATTCCTGTTGATTTGAATTTTTTGTAGTACTGCACATTAAAAGTACTCTAGTTTTTTAATAAAGGGTCCTACCATGTGTCTGTCTTTCTTTACTCACTCCTTTCACAAGGCTGTTCTACCCTGAAGTGCTAAGGTACCTGACCAGGCTAATAAAATGGACTTCAGTATTGGGAGCTCCGTGTTATGCAGTCTCTCCTCTCTGACAAATGCAAGGATTCTGACTGTCGGACAATCAGCTCATCAGCTCTTTTTAATATTCTGAAACCTTCCTTGAAAGTTCTGAAGTGAAAGAACTTTTAAAAATCTTGCCTGCTCTAGTTAGGCTGATACTTTATGTAAGTATGAATCTGTAGGGGACTTTTTTCTACATTACATCCTTTCATTTAAAAAGAGGTTGATTCTTTTCCAAAATAACTGTCTCTTATTTCTCATAAGGAAGGTGAATATAAAGGAAGATGATCTAGAATTGGGACACTTTCTTCATCTAGCAGCACCTAGAAACTGGAAAGCTTCAAGGAATTTATTCTGCATGAAAGTACCTAATTTTTCTAAAAAGTTTGGATTGGGTTAGGTTTTTTGAGGTGGAATTTTTTTAAAAAAAATTTTTAGGAGGCCGCGGGGGAGCTTCGGTTTGTTTGTTTGTTTGTTTTTCCCAATAACGTTACTTAGGCTTTTGGCTGTTGGCAGGTGGGGGGAAGAGGGGTTAGAGTGTCTCACAGAAATAAATATTCGTCTTCCTGCTTTGTTAGTTAAATTACCTTTTTGACACCCATAGTTTTGACTACTTCAGAAATGTAGATAAGAAAACAAAGGAAACAACTGAAATTAAATTCCAGTGGACAAAATTATGGAAAAAAACTTTGAAGAATGTGTGCATTTGATCTGTAAGGTGTGTTTGTGAGATTCTCCTTATTTTATTTCTTAGAAATAAAGAGAAATTAAGCTTTTGCTAGTGAAGCAAAAAATAAAAAAAACCCAAACAAACAAAAAAAAACCCTTCCATGCAAATGTCTTCCCTTCGTCCTCACCAATTGCAGAATGGGCTATATGTTTGAACAACCAAGAAAATGTACCAACTAAATCAAAACCAGTTATATTTCATATCTGTAAACATATCAAATAATCAAAACCTATGGAAAAAAAAGATTATTTTAGAAATCTAGCAAAAGCACAGAAAATATTCATTCGTAAAGTGTCAGGTGATAAATTGATGAAGTTTTTTACAGTTCAGTAGATATTTTATTGTGCATCTGTTCTCCTCCAGTCTGCTTTGTTCTTTCTGCCGTTGCAACAATGAAAGAGGAGCCCTTGTTATTTGTTATTGAATTGAATGCTAACAGCTCTTAGAATTTAACTTCAAGGTTAGTGAGGAACTAATATACCACTTATTTTGGCTGGTTTCTTTGTAGCATCCTTTGTTAATAGGACCCAAGAGACAACTGAATAGGTGTAATCATATCAACAAAATATTCTGCAGTACTGCATAAACATTACTATAAACTGATCACCCTTATGAACATATCCGAAGGGACTTCAAAACCCCTACAGCATTTTCAGAAATACTCATAAGTTAAGGGAAAGCATAAGTCTCCCTAAGACAGCATGTGTTCTGCTGTCCTCATGCACAAATGCTTGAGAAGCCAGTTTTAATTGTTTTGGAGTTTTGTGGTAAGGTCTGGCACATTTAATGGAGTTTATTCAAAAGTAAAGCTCAGTACAGTTCAATACAAACAAAAACACATGGCAAAAAAGTCCTTGATTTTTTTAAAAGCCCTGCTCATTTGCACCACAAAAGGTATCTTGTGACCTTACAGTAAGACTTGCTTTTGGAATTCAGAAGGATAAATTATAGAGAAAGTATAAGGTGGTCAAATAAACTATAGAAAAATCTCACAGGCATATTGTAACACTGATGTGCTCCTCTTTGGTAGGTCATCACCATGCTGGCATCAGTGAAATTTGAAAAGCAAGTTACAATTTATGGTCAAGAGAGATACAGTGGTGGGGTGGATTTTATGGGGAAAAAAACCCCAATTATTATTAAACCAAAGGAACTTTAGCACATAGCAGTGTTACTAAATCTCTAATGAGAAAATATGTCAATGAGCCTGAATTCTTAAATAAAGCATACCATTGGAGTTACCTTTTGCTATGTTTCTTTTCTTCCCTTAATAAACAACAGTGAGTTGTCATATCTGGACAGCTGGTGAAGTTACAAGGTTCAGATAAATGCTTACCAGGTTGCAACTGAAGAACACGACATGAAAAATAAATGACTATACAAAAATGCATAACACTACTTCTGTGAAATCTAGCATACTTTTTTCTTCAGAACTTCTTTTTCTTCAAAATAAAATCTGAACTTGAAACATAATTTTAGAGAATATGAATTTAAAAAATATTTTATAGACTTTTTTAAATTAAGAAATATGAACATTTATACTTTGGGTAGATCTTCTTGCAAATTGAAAATCAATAGGAACATATTGGTGTGGTACCATTATTCAAGCCATGGTCTTCTGATTTCATGAAATAGATTGATTGTTGACTCATGAAAGTGGACCAATCCCATTAGAACTAAATGAAATGCAGTAAAAGTAGAGCCACTGCTAAATTAGCTTGAAAGTTCTTTGTTGTTACTTGATACTCTGAAGTATCTCTTCCCTCAGTTGGTTTTGTGAGGACCTCACAGTAGAAAGGCTCAAGATACTACTTAGAACTATGAGTTAAAGAACAGATGAGTTTAAACATATGAAAACAAAACCAAGTTATTCCTGAATCAATACTACGCATGCTGCATCAAAGAATCTGGATGCAAAAAAAAATGGTTGGTGCTTAATAGCAAACCCACAAATCACAGTTGAAATTTCAGTCACTGGAAAATTATTTACTGTCTGGTTTGTGTCTCAGGCCTCTGAATGCAATGGATATAACACTTATTTAATATATGGCTAAGTTTTTTATTGCATATTTTAACCAAGGAAGTACATTCAGGTAATGAAATAACGAATTTATCATGACAAATTATGTAGAACAGAATAATTTCTCAATTATCATTGTTGTATTTGTTTGGTATCATTCTTAAAAATCTTTAAGTGATATTTTTTGTATATGTATATTTATTTTTAGATATTATCCCATTTATTTATCAAAAATATAATCCCTTCCACCAAAATACCAAAGAGCCTGGTTTTATATTATGCAAAAAATAATAATTTCCTTCTATCTTAAAAATTTTAAATGATTCAGAATCTAAGGAAACCACTTCTATATAAAACAAATGGATTTTGGTTAAATGATTTTTTTTTTACTTTCTCTTTCACACTAGTTTTAGAGAAAAAAATCCTTTAAAATGTTGCTGGAAACATTTTGTTGCTCTTTTGAGACCCTCCAGTGAACTGAAAAATCCATTATTTACTCAGCACTTCTCTTCAGCTTTGCTTTTTTTGCACAGGTATTTGGCTGCCTGGGCCGCAGTGACCATGAAATGGTGGAGTTCAAAATCCTTAGGGTGGGAAGGAGGATGCACAGTTAGCTCAACACCCTGTATTTTAGGAGAGCAGACTTTGACCTCTTCAGAGATCTGCTTGATAGAGTACCTTGGGATAAACACCTGGAGGGAAGAGGTAAACCAGAAAGCTGGTTATTCAAGGATACCTGCTCAGGTTCAGGGGCAATGCATCCCATGCACACATTGAGGAAATCAGGCAAAAATGCCAGGAGGCCTGTGTGAATGCACAAGAAGTTCCCAGACAAACTCAAACACACACCACAAAAGAAACCAAACAAACACCAAACCTACAGAGGGTGGAAGCAAGGATAGGCAGCCTGGGTGGAATATAGAAAAGTTGTCTGAGCAGTTGGGGATCCGATTAGGAAAGCTAAAGCCTTGGTAGAATTAAACCTGTCCAGGGTGATCAAAAACAACAAAAAACACTTCTGTAGGTACATCAGTTATAAGATGTTATAGAAGTTACAGAAGACTAAGGAAAACATGAGTCCTGTACAAAAGGGAAAAGGAGACCTGGTTACCTGGACAAGGAGAAGGCTGAAGTACTCAATAACTTTTATACCTCAGTCTTCACTGGCAAGTGTAGTCACACTGCCTTAATCACAGAAGGCAAAGGAAGGTAATGGGGAAATTAATAAAAACCTACTGCAGGAGAAAATCAAGTTTGAGAACATCTAAGGAACCTGAAGGTATACAGGTCCACGAGACTTGATGAGATGCACCTATGGATCCTGAGGGCTAAACCACTATCCATAGTATTTGAGACATCATGGCAGTACAATGAAGTTCTCACTCATTGGAAAGGGGGAAATCTAAGTAGCATTTTTGAAAATGGAAAAAGGAAGATCTCCCCCTTTTCCTATTTCTATCTCTTCCTCTCTACCTCACATTTACAGTTAAATGATCTACTGGCTTTGGCATATGGTTTTTTGCACCTCATATGGTCATTTGCACCTCAGTTTGGCCAGAGACACCTCTCTAATAATTTTAATAACATTGTAACAGCTGTTAAGCAAAGACCACAGGAAGGCAGAAAGTAGGATTCCTTTCAGGTTGTTATGGTGGCTTTAAATCAGCTAAGTGATTTAGTGTCAAATACTTGATATGGAGTCATGACTGATGTATTGAAGAATTTAAAAAGCTGACAATATGCCCAATTTCTTGCACTAGTTAAGACTCTGACATTTTTATGCTGTTAGTCTCCAACCAGAACTTGATTATTCTCTCAGAAATTACATGTCAGTGGAGATTTTGAGTACTGACACATAATATTGACAATAAACTACAAACTGTATCCCATAATAGCTTTAAAACAAATAGCATGCCTCACTGTCTTGTTTCATATATCATTATTTCAGTAGTCTACCAGGAAGGAAAGAAAATATTAAATACAGTCTTAAGGCACAGAATTTCAGGGGGAAAAAAAAGCAAAAATGTTATCTAATTCCATCTCATTCAATTAGATCACACAGTGTTATGTAATGCTAGAAAACACCTCAAGTATTGTATCCTGTTTCCCCAACATAAGAAAGACTGGAGTGAATCCAGAGAAGAGCCACCAAGTTGATCAGAGGAATGGAGAACCCCTCCTATGTGGAAAAGCTGAGAGACTTGTGACTGTTCAGCCTGGAAAAGAAAGCAGTTCAGAGTGACCTAATTTCAGCCTTCTAGCTCCTGCAGGGAACTTACTGGAAAGATGGGGCAAGACTGTCTACAAGACCATCTGAAATGGGTTTAAATTGAAAGAGAAAATGTTTTAATTAGACATCAGGTTGTCCAAGGAAGATGCATATGCCCCATCCCTGGAGGTTTTCAAGGCCTGGTCTAGATGACAGTTTCCCTGCCCACATCAGGGGGTTTGGAACTAGATAATCTTCAAGGTCCCTGTCCTGGGTAACCCAAAATGTTATTGTATTCCATATCTACCTGTGCCCAAAATTGTTACTGTCTCTTTAAGAGCTGGCTCTATGGCTGGATAAGAAACCAGTAGGGCCCAGGTTTGCCAGTTGTGTTCAAAAGTCAAAATACCCAAGCTAAGTTCTCTTTTGCCTGGTGTCTTTATCTCAAGGCAGAGACTTCATGTATTTCAGGGGTTTTTCCTTCGTTTCTCCCTTGCATCATGGACTGACTCAAGGCAGATTCCAGGAGTGCCTGTCTGAAGTCATGGCCCCAAGCCTGGAAGAAAGGAGTGCCTGCTCCATGTCCAAGTGCCCACAATTCTCCAGCAAGGAGAGATGGCACCAAGTCTTTCCAGCCCAGCTGCTTTGCCTTGCCTTTCCTTGTCTTGCCATCTCTTGCCAAGAGAAGTGTGAAGTATCTTCATGAGTCCAAGCCCTTGACTGAGTACCAGCTACCAAAGTGTTCCAGCCACCTTTCTCAACAGAGCTGCTGCTGCCAGAGAGATAAGTGAGGGGGCAAGGCTGATGCCCTTTTCTCTTTGCCTCCCTACATATCGTTGTCCATGGCAGCTGCCATCTTAGGAGGGGTCACTCTGCCATTTTAAGTTTCTCTTTGATCCTGTGGGGAAGGGTTTGTGAGATCTAGCTGTTTTGTATCTAGTGATTATTTACTGCTGGGTTTTTTTGCCTGTTGCTGTTTTAGCTCTTAGTAACAAGTGTAACTCACTTGATAAACGTTCATTATTCTGATACTGTCTTGCTTTAATTTAAAATTCTGGATACAGAATAAATGCCTCTTTCTAAAATAGGTCTAACATCTTTTGCTGCTAAACTTCTGTATTTTTTTTTTTCTACCAGACATCTTGATAGAATACTGGAAAAGAACAAGGGAAAGTAGAATATTATTTGTATTTAATGCCATATCTCTATGGATGTGTTAATTTACAATGCAAATAAACCAGTAGCGATATGACAATGATATTTTAGTATCTTTAGTTGTTAGTACCCAACACAGCAGATCTTTTCTATATACAAAGTGACACTTTTTATTTTCATCCTGAAGTCAAGTCATAATCTGAATGTCTGACAATATAAGCATCCAGATTGTCAATAGATTTGGCAAGAAATACACATATACAAAGAAATCTTCCATTTCTCAAAAACATGCTAATGTTTCTCAGCTAGGAAAGAGAAAATGCTTATGTCATTTGAATGGATACACTTCAAAAAGTACACTTTTAGAAAAGAAATCTGGCACTGTGTAGGAATTATCACATATGAATATGTATGCCAATCTGTACTGTGATACACATGTGCATGCCACCAAATATGATATATAACATAAGAATTTTTAATTAAGAGATTGAAATGCATGGTTCTTCTGTGTCTAGGACCTGAAATTCACATCTTACTTTGATTTTCTACTGAAATACCTAATTAATGTGCCTATTTTAATAACTCTCAGTGATTTTAGTTGAAAATCTAAGAGAAAAAAAATCAGCTGCATATGTAGAAGAATGATTATAGAATGATATAGATTGGAAAAGATATTTAAGATCGTTGCATCCAGCCATCAACCCAGTACTGCCAAGTCCACAGCTAAACCATGTCCCTACCGGCCACTTCTACAGATCTTCTAAGTATCCCCAGGGATGGTGACCCAAACACTCTCCTGATCAGCTGTTGTATGAACATATTATGAATTTCCCTGCAGAAAAGTATTCTCATTGGAAAGCAGAATTTGCAGAGCACAAAGTTCTGGAAACAATTTCTGTCCTGTGTCTCTGTCTTGGGAGATGTGGATTTGTTTCTCTTCCCTAGCCAATGTGTGAAGTTTTCTTATCTCTCTGCTATGGGAAGCATTTCGGAGATTCTTTCAGTACGGAGCATGAAGAAGCAGCTCACTCTGTACGTGGGGCAGAAATAGCCCAAGGTTTGAAAAATTGAGTCAACTTTAATAAATAATATTTAAGCTTTCTGATACGGAGTCCATGAGTCCTGTTCACCGCTCTCATCGCGACCATAAATGGTGACCCCGAGACCACAATCAGCTTGTTCCAGAGATTGACAATCCTTTCAGTGAAGAAATGTTTCCTAATATTCAGTATAAACCTCCCTAGTGTAACTTGAAGCCATTTCCTCTTGTCAATTTTTACTTGGTAGAAGAGCTCGATTCCCACATGGCTGCACCCTCTTTTCAGGGTGTTGAGGGGAGCAGTACAGTCCTCTCTGAGCCTCCTTTTCTCCAGGCTGAAGAACCCCAGCTCTCTCAGCAGCTCCTTGTAAAACTTGTGCTCCAGACCCTTCACAAGCTTTGCAGTCCTTCATTGGACACACTCCAGCACCTCGCTGTCTGTCTTGTAGTGAGGGGTCTAAATGAACATAAGATTCAAGATGTGGCCTCACCAGGGCCAAGTACAGGCAGAAAATCATTTCCCAGGTTCTGCTGGATGCTCTTTTCTGATAGAGGCCATGATACCATTGGCCTTCTTGAAACCTGGGCTAGCTCACGTTCGACTGTCTGTTGTGGTTTAAATACAGCCAGGAACCAAGCACCACACAGACTGGCTCACTCCTATCAGGATGGGCAAGACAATTGGAAGGGTAAAAATTAGAAAACTTATAGGTCAATATGAAGACAGTTAATTAGGTAAAGCAAAATCTGCACAAACAAGCAAAGCTAAACAAGGCCTTCGTTCACCAGTTCCCATGGTTTTCAGCCATCTGTAGGACAGCAGGGTTCTGTCATGCATGATTCCAAACATCTCGCCTTCTTCCTTATTCCCCCCTCTCTACATACTGAGCATGATATCATAGAGCCTGGAATATCCTTTTGGCCTGTTGGGGTCTATTTTTTTTGGTCATGTCCCCAGGGAAGACCAACTTCCCACTCACTCCCTGCCTTCTTACCAGTGTGTCAATGTAAAAAGTAGAAAAGATTTGACATTGTGTGAATGCTACTCACCAATAACAAAAACATCTCAATCATTTACACTTTTTTCAGTCTGTTTCAAATTCTGTTATTAAAATTATTGATACCTCTGCCTGAAATTAAGGTGTAAAAAAGACCATATGTTGATGTCAATAGTATGGATTTTTATTTTACAGTAAATGGTAGAGAGAAATGTGAGGTAGAGAGAAATTGAAAGAAATAGGGAAAAGAAAAAAGGAATAAGAGTAGAAAAGTATATAATCTCCATGACAAGACTTGATTCCTGCAATTTCAATATCTGTTGGTCAAAGCTGGTCACTGTGTCAATCCGTCAGGGTGGAGAAAAGCTCTTGGGTTTCTTTTGGGTTGAAATGACCCCCGAGATATTAGAAACAGTCTTTTTACAAGCCCCACGACTGAAGAAGAAGTTGAGATTCGTCGGCTCTGTTTTTCAAGGTTGTTTATTCTTTCTTATCTAATACATTCTTTCTTTTGCCCTGCTTGGGTTCTTGCAGCTGCTCAGGTCGCCCGCCAACTGCCTGACTCCCCAATCTTGGGGCGGTGTTAACCCTTTATACTAAGAGCTAGGTGTGGTATATTTACAAAAAAATACCAATACCTATCACCTATGTTAGACAGTCTGTTTCTACTCTAAACCAATCCAAAAGTGCCACCATCACAGCAGAAGATGGAGGACAAGAAGAAGGACCAAGGACAGGGACACGCGCAGATTCCTCTGTTTTGCCTTCTTGAGCCCCCATTCTAAAATCCCAAAATTCTACTTTTGCACCCTGTGATAAATTAACTATCATTCTAATCAAAATCTTGTGGCTTGTAAATCCTCACACAAAGTTGGTAATTTTTCCCAAGGACTAAAATGAAAGGCACTGGTATTTTTGACTTTGTGCCAAGGTCCCTGAGCCCCTTGTCAGGGTCTCGGACCACCCAGGGCAGCCAGAGGAATGTCCTGGGTCCCGACAAAAAGCCACCAAAACAGCAAAGTTCCCTGGGTTATATTCCCTCAGGTTTAGGTACCTCCCCTGGGGCAGGGAGTTTCACACTAAATGATTTAACACTGTGGATCACAGGACACCTTATGAGCCTGACAATTTCTAAGTCCTTACAGCTGCCCATTAGGTCAGTGCAGTTGAGTCAATTATGGTCCATTATGGCCCATAAGCAGAGATGAATACCTTCAAGATACAATATGAATATCCCAGTACTTTCCGGCAAGGGAGTTATCACAGCTGAGGTCACTTGTGAAAGGACCAAGAGGCAGCACAGGGTTTGCCTCTTTCTCTACTGATTTTCTTATCTCATTCAACACCCAGCTGTAGCCTGAGGTGATGAGTGCTCACCCTCTGCACCTGGGTGGTTAAGAGATAGATTGAGTCATTAACCAGTGGCATTTTTCACAAGCCCAAATCCAAACCACAGTCCCATACTGGAAGAATTTCTAGTTCCACTGTGAAGAAAATTAACTCTATCATAGCCAAAACCAACTCACTGTCTACCAACATCCCCAGATCCTTTGATGTGCAGCTTTCCAGCCGGTCTCCCCCCAGCCTGTAACACTGCAGGGGGTTGTTATGATCAAGTGCAGGACACAGCACTTCGCCTTATTGAACCTCACCCCTAGGCTTTACCCCAGCAATCCAGCTGGTCCAGATCCCTTTGAAGAACCTTCCTGTCCTCCCACTGTTCAACACTCCCACCCAACTGGGTGTTGTTTACAAATTGACTGAGGATGCACTCAATCCCTTCATCTGTATCATTGATAAAGACATTAAAAAGGACTGGCCCCAGTACTGAGCCCTGGGAGACATCACTTTTGATTTGCCACCAGCTGGATGTAACTTCCTTCACCACCCGTCTCTGGGCCCAGTTATCCATCCAATTTTTACCCAATGAACAGTGCATCTGTTCAAGACATGAGCAGCCACTTTGTTACAAAAGATGCTGTGCAAATTGGTGTCAAAGTCTTTAGTAAAGTCCAGGTAGACACATCCACAGCCTTTCTCTTATCTACTAAGTGGGTCACCTTGATATAGGAGATCAGGTTAGTTAAGCAAGACAATAAGGGTGGATAGATGATTTTTCTCTCCGTCAGCAAAGTTCATTAAAGCTTTGAAGGGAGAACATACTAGCAGTCTATACAGTTCCACAATCCTTGGGTGAAATACTCTACTTGCTGGTAAATTTTATGGGCTCTCTTTCAATGGTAATTTTTTCCTCACTCTAAGAGAGTAAGCTACTGTCAATATGGTAAAAGATCCAATAACCACTCCTTCATTTTTCTTGATATATCCTAATCAGAAGCAGTTTGAAATGGTTGTTGGACTTACCAATAAATCAAAGACATGATTTATAACTGAAGTGTTTCTTATTTCAAAGGTTTTCTAAAAAATGTAACCAAAGTGATTCCACTGTCACTCTGATAAACTGTTCTGATGATACTCAGGAAACTATAAACATGACCCATTATTTTTAAACCCATGATAATTTTGAATAGTGATAATCCATTAGTGATAGAGATTACTTTATACCCATAGTGCTTACTTTATACTGAACACCTGGATTCTTGCAGATTCTATCCAAAACACTGTAGTGTCTAACAGCTGTTAATAAGAAGAAAGCCAAAAGGATCTAAAATGGACAACTATATTTTAAAACACCTGAATTGTTCAAAGCCTTTAAAAAACCAACAACGTAGCAGCCAAAATGAGTTTATAGCGTGATGCAGTGGCTTAAAAGAAAGTCAACCCATGGAAGTGTAAACTCAAGTAGGACAGCACAGCCGAGACAGCATACCCATTTGTGGCACCAGTTTCTAAACCAGTGGTGGAACAATTGAGAAGTATGCTAAAAATAATACACTACATCTAAAATTTGTCTCATGATGGAAGTCTATGGAAGCTGAATTGAAGTCCAATGTTTTACTACTCTGCAGTGACAGCACTAAATAGATTATATTCTTGTTAATTCAGCACTCCAGCACAATTTTGTCATTAGATTGAGCTGCTTTTGGCAAGAAGTTTTAGCATCCACCTGGGATATTTCACATGCACATCACAAATTACACATCTTTTTCTGTCATCATACTGCTCAGTGTGGCTTTTTTATCATTAATCACTATGATCAACGAAAATGGGAAGACTAAATTGGTAATAAAAATGTTTATACCAGTACAATCAATTTTACATGCAAATACTCAGCCTCGCACTCAGTAGGAAGCTAGGGAAATATCTGGAATGTGGTCAAGAAGTTTGATAAAACTATGGTCTATGCATTCTTAATGGCTAAGATTTTTTTTTTTTCCCCAACAAATGTGAATTCTAACCCTGAAATGGGGTCAAGCATGACTAAATTACAATTTTCTTTTACTTTGAAGGTTATTAAAAACTGGAACATCTCACCCAGGTCATGCTGCAGAATTTACACTGGTAAACATTTAAACCACAGATTAGATACAGTACAAAAAGTAAAGGCATAATACTGTAATTATTAACATTTATGACTGACTGTTCTGCAATATACATAGATAATTTTCCTTTTTGTTCTTAAAATTTGTGAATCTATCAAAATGTAGTTCAGAAGGCTTCTGTAAAGTAATTGTTGTAAGCTGTTTGACCAGAGAACTCTAAACATCCAGAGAAATCAAGTAGACCCATGATTTACACGTGAGAAGCAATGTTATCCTAGAATAAAAGACCTGGTTCAAAAGGGGGAGGTTGTACAGTACCGTACAAAGAGAACGAATTATAATAAAATCTGTAGGAAGTGATTTTAAGTGGTGATTAATCAAGGCCACGCACCAGGGTATTTCACACTTTTTAGTCTTGTTCTGTTCCATTTAGGAAAGACAGTGAAAGCATCTATCAGGTAATGCTAATTACAGGGGTATTTGCTTTGAAATTTATGGAAAAAAGGAACATGAAAAAACAAATTGCATTTAACTCTTCTTCATTTTGCTTCACTTGGGTGCACCTACATAGCAGACTGCCATGAAATTACTCCAGTGTATTTTTAAATGAGAACACATGGGTTCACAGAAATCTATTTCTTATTTGATCTTGGGTTAATTTACCATCAAGACATAGTTACTTGTCATCAAGAGAGTGAACACTTCCATTAAACATGTTTCTACCTGTCAGATCCCTTTGAAGGCACAGGGAGGTTATTCAAAGACTGCATTGATACACTGAACACTTGAACTTTTAATAGTGAGAATACAGACAGTAGAATAATGAATCTATCTTACTAAAGTTAATTTTCTAAACCTTCCTTGGCCTGTAAGGCTTTAGGATCATTGTTTATGTATTTTTACTTGAAAAACTTAATTTTCAGAAATTCTGACTCTGTAAACCCCATTAAAACTAATGATAAACAGTTTCTAAAGCAACAACTGATGAGAAATGTTTCAAGAACATTTGCTTTATGTAGAGCTATGTCATTACATAAAATATCTGCTTTGAAGGAACAGCATCAAGACACTATTCTGTGAATTTCTCTAGAAAGCACAGGGTTTGCAGACTTTATGGCAAACATTAACAATTTAAGTGAGCATTAAACATGTACAAACATACATATTATTTATTTACATTCTAATATAAAAATAATTTGATAGTTTTTAATGAGTTACAGAACCTCTTCTAAATAATGTGAGTAAAATTCTAGTCACTTCACCATAAATTCTACAGTCTCATCTGCTGGATAGATAATTTGGTCTCTTTAGTTCCTTCCAGTCTATTGTGAAGCATAGAAATTAACATGCTAAATTAAGCTAAAAATAATGTTGTTAGTCCTAAGCTCAGAAAAATAATTCAGAGATTTCCTAACATTAAATCAGTTTATGTAATTCAAAGATAAAATTAAAAGAGTTTAGTCATCTTTATATTTAGTAAAACAAATATGTTGCTATTGCAATTTAACAAATATATATAAACCAAATATTGTAATAATTCTAAAATGATTAGAATATTGTTTCATATGCAACAATATTTTGTTAAAAAGTTATTCTAAAAGCATACATTTTATTTGCTTAAAAAAAACATGACTGAGGGTAGTAGAAAAAAACCAGGGCATTTCTGCTACAACTTTTATTTTATTCTGTAAACTGGCACATTTCAAAAAAACAATTACTCTTTAGTTGAGTGCCTTTCTTTATTATAGTTTTATATCTGCAGTTCCTCTGGGAGAAAAAACAAACCTTGCTTGCAAGGAAGAAGCTACAGGTCAAGAGACAGTATCACCAGCATGTTCAGCATGTTAATCTTAGCATTTCAGGAAAAGCTTTGTTAATTCTGGCAGCCAGTCATTAAAAGCAGAGCTGCATAATGCTCAAGATAACCATATGCCTTATTTTCTGTGAAAGGAACATAATGTCATAGGTTTCTTCTTTCCACTTGTGTGAAGATTTTTATTTCTTTTTTTTGTAGAAATGGTTTTATTTACAGCATCACATTGGGCATCTTCTAATGCCAGATTTCATTCATAACAATGTCCCAGAAGATCTGTCTCTTCCATTGTTCTTTCTCTCCATAACCATTTTGTTAAATACCACTCTTGTGAACTTTCACTTTCTAGCTACATCTATGCTTTCTCCACATCCTTTGGACATTCTCCCATTTGTTTCTCTTCCAAATGAAATTGAGATCATAAGTACTACAGCACATGTAATTTTGACTTCAAAAAAATAACTCATTATGGTTTCTATCCCTTTTTCTTTTCTCCCTCATTTCCCTGTCCTAAAGTATAAAAATCAGGGAAGTTATTAATTACACTGAAAAAAATAAGGTTTTGTTATTCCACTTCACTTTTTTTTTTTTAATATATATATATTCAAGGAGGTAGACATATTGACTATTAACTCATTGAATATATATATATATATACACATATACATATACATGAGTACCTTGAATAACTATATACATCTTTGAGGAATCAACTGCATTAAGCTATATTATGTAGATAGCTTACTGCTTTCCACCTGAAGTCAATTCCATCTGTGTACAGTGGCTGGAAACTGGAGAAAATTACTACTTTTCTGAATGAATCTTTATATCCCCTTTGTTCTGATGTAAAGAAATAAAACAGATGACAGTGAAAAATAGGACAACTGATGTGGAACCTAGCTTACAGTTGAGTTCATAATGGAAAAACATGGCACAGGCAAAACTGAGGAATAGAAAGTGGGAGGAAGGAATATATTCCATATAGTGTGAGAAGTTGTACCACAACAACTCTCATGAAAAACTCTTAGAGCTATTTCTGAATGGCTAATTTTTGGAATTATCTCTTTATACTATTCTGCTCCTAAAATGTCACATTTTATTACTCTCTAACTGGCTTATGCATTTAGACTGGTGTGGAGTGCCCTCAGGGCTCACCTGTGGCCTGAATAACAACAGATGTTAAGACAGAAATTTGAATATACACAATGTGTGTCAATGGGACTCTCAAAATTCTTTGTGAGGGTATTTGCCCTCACCATGTGAAAGATGACATGACCATCAATCAGATTAAAAAGTAGTTAGGGATTCACAGAATCATTTGAAACAAAGGTTTCAGCTTGAAAAGAGGCATAAAGAAACATGAATATTTTTAAACAGTTGGGAGAAACTTCGGACTGAAGGCACCAGCACCTGCTGCTCCCTACCAACACTGCAAACTCTCAGCTGATGTGAAGCCACAAAGTGCCTGACCCCAGGTACTGCAGTACCAAAGTGGGTTGTGGCACACAGAGACCCACACTCAGAGGATGTGAACCTGAGCTTGTGGAGTGCTTTCTCACTGTCAAGGAGATCAATAAGGTGTTTGGATATGCATAGCTTTGCCGAAAGCTGGAGCACCCTCAAAAGGGTGTGCACATAAGGAGAGTAACTGTGTGTGTGCCTCTGAGAAAAGCTTTTCAGGATTAACAACACAAATATGTTGAGAAAATTGTAGGTAAATATTTCAGAAGAGCCTAGTAAGTGATTTTCCTTTGGAATTGCAGATAATGGTCTTGAATCTATAGTTCACAGATTCCTGATTAATTATATGTCATTCGTAAATCAATAAACCACTTGGTATAGTTTAAAATATAGAGAGACTATATTAAGAGGGGGGGAAGAGGAAGAAGGCAGGAATATTTGGGATAATGGCAGTTTTCTTCTCAATTCACTGTTACACATGTTGGAGACCTGCTTTCCTGGGGATGGCTGAATACTTGCTGGCCCATGGGAAGAGGTGAATGAATTGGCAGTGGACATTGTCTACCTTGACTTCAGCAAGGCTTTTGCCACTGTCTCTTATGAAATCCTCATAGGCAAATTCAGGAAGTGTGGATTGGATGAGTGGATATTGGGATGGATGGAACAGGGAACTGGTGGAATTGCAAATCCCAGGGGGCTGTGATCAGTGATACAGAGTCTAATTTGAGGCCTGTCACTAGTGGTGTCCCCCAGAGTTCTATACTTGGCTCAGTGTTATTTAATTTGACAATCAATGACTTTGATGAAGGAGTACAGTGCCTCCTCAGCATGTTAACAGATGACAGAATTGTGAGGAGTGGTTGATATCTGAGAGGTCTGTGCAGTTCTTCAGATGTACCTTGCTATGTTGGAGAGATGGGCAGAGTGTATTTCTTCTGAATTTCACAAAGGCAAGTGTGGGGTCCTGCACCTTGGGAAGAATAACCCCATGGACCAGTACAGGCTGGAGGTTAAGCTGATGGGAAGCAGCCCTGTGGAGAAGAACCTGGGGGTCTTGGTGGAAAACACATTGTCCATAAGCCAGAAGTGTAGCCAAGAAGGTCAAAGTAATCCTGGGACACATTAGGAGGAATATTGCCAGCAAGCTGAGTCAAGTGATCCTGCCCCTCTACTCAGCCATGGTGAGGTACATCTGGAGTGTTGTGTCCAGTTCTGGGCTCCTCAGTGAAAAAGAGAGACATGGAGCTCCGGGAGCAGGTCCAGCAGAGAGATACTAAATTGACCAAGGGTCTGGAGAATCTCTCTTTTGAGGGAGCTGGGCCTGTTCAGTCTTGAGGCAGTGGAAAGGGGATCTCATCAATGTCTATAAGTGGCTGAAGGGGGAGTATCAAGAGAATGGAGCCAGGTTTTTTTCAGTGGTGCCAACCAATAAAACAAGAAGCAAAGGGCAAAACCGATCCACAGGAAGCTCCACCTGAGCATGTGGATGAACTTTATTGTGAAGGTGACATAAACTAGAACAGATTTTCCAGAGAGGCTTTAGAGTTTCCCTTTCTGGAGATATTCAAGAACCTTCTGCATGCAATCCTGTGCCACATGTCCTGTGCACATCCTGCCTGCTCAAGCGGGTCAAGATGACCCTGCTTGAGCAGGGAGCTTGAACCAGATGAGCCACTGTGGTCCCCGACTGATTCTGTGATTCTGTGAATGACTCATTTTTCTTTGCTTGTGTACAGGGCTTTTGCTTTCCCTATTCAATTGGCTTCATCTCAACCTGTGAGTTTTCTCACTTTTCTGATATTCTCCCCAGTTCTGCTCATGATGGGAGTGAGTGAACTGAAACATTTATGAAGGCTTACAGAATGAGTGAAAAACTTAGGTTTTAGTCTGAAGTATTAAAAAAAGATTGTAGTTTTTCTACTTTTTGATGTTCAAATCTGTCAACTTATCACCGCTTCCAATCAGTGTCTGATCACTTACCCTCAAAATGGGCAAAAATAACCAGGGAGCAAGTGATTATAAAAGAATGCCAGATGTAATGCTTAAAAGGAATAGGTATCACTTTATTCTAACTTCAAAGAAACATTTACTATTTGTGACCATGACTGAACCCCAAAATAACACTCAGATTTGAAATTTCAATATGAGGTTTATATCTCATATGGGATAGACTGTTGTTCTACATTACCTTTCTTAAACCATGATAAGTTTACTGTTGCTTAACAAGAAGGGTTCTTTTAAAATACCATAAAAATCAAATGCGAGCAAGAAGAATATGTGAAAAGTATAATGCTGATGCTAACATTTAACACCACTCTACAACTAGCTTAAAGGAGGTTGTAGCAAGTCCAAGGTGACAAGTGACAGGACCAGAAAAAGTAGTCTCAAGCACCAGGAGAGGTTTAGATTGGATATCAGGAAATATTGAGTCACTGAAGTCCTGGTCAGACAATGGAATAGGCTACCCATCCCTGGAAGTGTTCAAAAGCTGTGTCTAGCTCTAGGGGATATGGTAAGAGATGAATGGTGCTTTGGTTAATGGTTGGACACAATCATCTTAGAGATCTTTTCCAGTCTTAAAGATTCTATGAGCCTATGTTTGAACCTCCAAAGAGAAAGTGCAAACCTATAGATGGGTTACTTTCCTTTGGCATTGACAAATAGTACAGGCAACACAGACTGCATTCCTTCATTGACTCCACAGTGCCTGACAAACACAATGCAGAGATCTGTGGAGCCCTCCCCTACCTGTGTACAGGACTGAAAATAATTTTCCTGTATTGACTCGACACAGAATACTGGATCTTACAAGCTGGATCATCATAGTTTTGTCTTTATCTATCTTCTTTTCAGATCCCAGTGTTCTGCTGAGGCACATAGAGCAGTATAAACTCCACACTTATTTCTGAAAGATTAACCATTTGTTAAATAGACATTAGTTCTATCTGCATTTTAGCCTCTACTCAAGTTTTTTTAAAAAGGGGGAAAAAATGTTCCTAAGACCTTCAGGAAAAGTCTAGCAAGAAAGAAAACCAATCAGTGAGCTGTGATCTCTGAACCTCCCTAGAAAAATTCAGGCTAAAAAACCTCTGTCAAAATCAAGATGTTTCCCATGTTTCACAAAAGTTCTTAACCACCTTGATTAAGCATCTATTCTTAAGCATCCAAATACTGCTTAAAAATGTTAAGCTATTGCTGATAGCTATAGAATCCATTTATCTCCATGCATAGTAACTGCAGCTGGGACATTCTTAATGTGAACAAAATAAAAATCTGAGATCCTCCAGGAAATATTTCTGAAGATTCATTCAAGTTAAAAGAAGATACTGAGGCAAATATATATCTTGTGGCCTAAAAATAACAGTAAACCCCATTCTTCAGAGAATACACAGAATATTTACCTAGACTGTTTTCACAGCATGAAACTTCACTTGCTTAAAATCTTAGCATGCAAAGTCTTCACTAATGACATTATGTACTCAATTTAAGCATCTGCTGATATGTATTTTAGAAATTATTGCTTTTTCTGTGTGTCAACTGAATGAGTCCTTCCAAGTAGGAAATATTACAAAATATATAAGAATTCTTAATATAATGTCTCTTCAAGCTCAATCTGCCATCTAAATAAACTCTCCAGGTGAAAAGAAGCATTCTTCATTGATATCTCCTAGCCTGCTTAGAAAGAAATCTTAGTGGCTCTGATATTCAATGAACATAATTTTTCAAATGCATTCATCTGGAAAAATTCTCATATTCATGTTAATAGAATTCTGTTATTCTATTATTCAACATACTGCAAAGAGGTATAACAATTCTCCATTGACAACGTAAGAGGAATAAATGTGAGCCAGTAAACATTAAAATTAATTATGCCTTTGTATCTTAGAAAAGTCAAATTAGCATCTTAACAATAAGGTAATTGTATGATTTCTACTGCACACAAGTTTATCACCTTTTCCACAAAGTATAATGCAGTCAAACACAAAATTTGCTGATTTCAATGGTTCTTAGAAAATAGTTATGATCAAAAATTTCATTTTCAATAAAACGCTGGAGGGTCAATGATAATTACTCATAAAGCTGTCAGAGCAGTTCTTCAAGGACATTGTATAGCTGAAACTACAATAGAGTAAAATTCCAGACACTGCAAGTCTAATTGGGTAAATAGGTTAATTCTACCTTGCAGTCAGAGCAGAATTCTTGGCCCATACCTAGTTTTTATCTTTCCTTTCTGTAATGAAATCAGAGAAAAAAAAGTACCCAACAGGGTTTTAGGTATAGAACAGTTACATTAAAAAAGGATAGATATTTGCAGTTTAGCTAAGTGTGTGCCAAGTGGAACCCATATTTACCTAGTGTTGGTGGACATATCTCTTTCTGAACCAGATCACTCACTGAAAAGAAGATGTTTGGGGTTTTTTGGGAGGGTGGTGGTGGATGGTTTTATCTTTTTTTCCTTTTAGCTCCAACAAAATGTGAATATTTCCTCCAGCATTTGACCTTCTGTCTGATAAAGCAAAGATCTGAAAGACTCACTAAGACAATTTATTTAGTTTTTTTCTTTTTTTTTTTTCCATACTAATAATCTTATTACTTTCACCATCATAACAATATTCAAAGAATGGGCTAACACAAAAATGGCTGAAATGAAATCAATTTAAATATGTTTTCTCAATATATATTTTTCTGTCAGTTCACTAGTTGGGAAGAAATACCACTGAAATCAGAGCTTTCTGTGTTTAGGTTCCCAAGGGTAAGTGCTGATTTAATACTGCCATTTAAGGTGAGGTTAATAATTGTGATAAAGATTAATTAATCTCTACCCTTCTCTCTCTGTGAAAATGATTTTTATGATGTGACCATAACAACTATTAATCCATATCAGACTTATAAATGTAGAAATAGTGAAAGGGGAAAGGCAGAGAAGGTTTTCAAGAGCATCGCCTTAGAAAAAATGAACTGTTCTAAAATAAAGACAAATTCTGCTTTTCTTTACAGTGATCCATTGATTTATCTGGTACTTTTAGAAGGTAGCATGCTTGGAACATGACTAATGGACATAATAGCATATTTATCTACAAGCTATGATCCAGTTTTACAAGGCTCTGTTCAGAAAAGTCTTATTGCTAGAAGTAGTGACTCACTTTAAAAGAAGTTGAAGGTACTAGCCATTTAAGTATTTTAGTGGAGGCTGCTTGCCTAAACTCAGATGACTGAGGCAGAGCTTTCCCTCTACTCTTTAAGCTCTTTGCAATCTATATATCCTAGAAGACATACAAAGAGCATGGCAAATAGAATGAATAATTGCACCAGTAGTACTGTTAATTACAGAATCCAAGTGTCTTGCAATAATTGGATGGGAAGAAGCCAGAATTGGCTCAAAGGGATTACAGAAAGAAAATGCAAAGTCAAAACCAAAACACACAAAAACAATAACACAACAAACCCACAAAACCCCACAGAACAAGCAAAAAACCCTACCCCCTCAAATCTATAAATGTTCCCCATTGTGCCTTCAATGGAGTTTTCCAGATATATACACTTGAAACCTGATCACCTATTGTATGACCTGTCACTAGAATACAATGATGACTGGAAAAAGTAGCCCAACTCCATGCACTTGAATATTTAGACCAGTAAAAATGGTATAAATATGCACAAAAAAAAGGTTTTTTACCTATGCATAGCAGTTATGACCATATATTTTTCATTTATACTTATACAAGGCTTTGAGAATCTTTCCTGCTGAAAAGCTGCAGTAAAAAAAACCCCATCGAATCCACGCTCACATCCCTCTCCCCACAAAAATCCACCAAACAAACCACAAAACACAACTCCAAACTTTTGAAAATAAAATGTGAAAATTAATGTCAAGTAAGTATTATTTTAAATACTTTAATTTTAATCCATTATTTAATAAAGAGTGGTCAAGAATAACTTGAACATTTTTGAAACTATATTGTAATTACATAGCTTAAACAACTTGTGATTTATCAAACTCTGATACTTTCTGACACTTAGAGCTACTGGAATCAGCCTATGACAATTCAGGCTTGAGAAGAAAGTAAAAACCTTAATCAAGAGTAATTCAAATATTTTTTTTTTCCGTGAAAATAAATTATTCTGTTTAGAATATGATACATATTTTGAGCTCATGTTAGACAGTACTGGTATCTCTTTAATATCAAATAAACAACAAAGAAAATTCAATACAAAAAAAAAGAAAATAATACTCAAACATGAAATTTCAGGAATTTGTGTTTTAAAAACACATTCAAAGATTAATATATTTTAAACTGTTCTATTAAACTGACTAAAAAACAGGATTAGAACCTATGATTATAATTTAAATTTCCCAAGCAGCTCAGTAATATCTTTGGACTTTTATTTTTGCGTCCTCTGTACAGCTGAGCAGCAGGTTGCCAGGGCTCAGTGATGGCTTCTTCCAGGGAAACACACCGTGGGACCTCAGGGTCTGTCCCACCATCCCAGCCAGGAGCAGGCAGCTGGGGGCACTGGGGTAGCCCCAGCCCCAGGATCTCCTTGGAGATGCAGCTGTGCTAAAGTCAGGCAAGGACGTGGGTTCAGCAGGACCCATGGGGGAGGCAGGGGCTGAGGGTCCTGGGGGTCTGGCGGGGAGTCTTTAACCTCAGGCCATGTGAGGGGGGTCCTGGGCTGGGCAGGGAGGGGTACACTAGGCAGTACTTTCAGTACCTGGAAAGGGAATTCTATTGTACTGCAAATTAATTAATAAACTTTGTAACTTTTAGAATTCTCAATATAGAACTTTTTACCCTTCTCTAAAAGAAAGAATTTGCACATTAAGAAATAATGGATATTCTAGACAGATGTTCATCCAAAGCCACCAAGAAACTGTATGAAAGTGGGACACAGATGTGCTGCCAGATGCTGCGAGGCCTTTTTGTTTGTCAAAAGGAGGACATTTCCATGTTCAGTATGCTCACATTTTTTGCATAGTCAGAAGGTGAAGTAAAGAAAAATATCAGGGACCTTAAGAAGCCTTTCNAAAAAGCCAAGAAGCCAGCAGCAGCCAGAGCTAGCCAAGAAAAAAAAGGAAAGAACGGCTAAAACAGCCCCCCAGAGTGGGGGGGGCGGCCGCAGCCGTCCAGACACAACAATGTACAACACAAGGACAAAACTTCACGATTTTGGGATAGGAGGCACCGTCAACCCAGGACACTAATTTACATGCACAGTGTTTGATTACGAAGAAATGCAATTGCATTGTACATAGACAGGTACACACACACATATATATGTATATATTCCAAGACTTATTTCTAGTTGTTCTAAAGGGAAGAATGGGCTGTTCTTCTCTAGAGCCAACATCCCACAGGATAGAGTGGGTTTAAAGTAACTACTGAGTAGCTAAAATTTGTAAATTCTCCAGTCATATGTAAAAACAAATATTTTAAAATTAGTTTTGTATACATCCTTTCAATAAGCAGACTATACTACCTTGGTCTCTGCTCTCTTAATAGTATCAACAGATCAAAAAGTTCATGCCATCCATCCAATCCAGAGCCCCATGATCCTTCT
Organism: Hylia prasina; assembly: GCA_013397195.1. Taxonomy (NCBI): domain Eukaryota; kingdom Metazoa; phylum Chordata; class Aves; order Passeriformes; family Sylviidae; genus Hylia; species Hylia prasina. Next base: position 788,437 of record VYXD01001633.1, on the reverse strand, counting down.
CCAACATCAGATTTTTATTTTTATTAACTCTTATTAAAATAATGAAACAGATTTGTTGGGTACTGCACAAGCATGTAAATTTCATTACCAGAATACATTAAACAAACTTTCTTAACTGTTGATATGATGTTAATGTACCTTCTTGGTAGAAAGCTGATTTCCATTTTAATCTTTTCGTGACAAATTCCACTTTTTGGTTGCTCAAGAAACGTTTTTGATTTCATGTTCAGTTACTGAACTTCCTGGTAAAAATATCTCAGGATGAAGTCTTTTGTTGTGTGCAACATAAGAATACTTCCTTTATTAGAGATTGCAGGAATGCAGGTTTTGTTACTTGTTTGTGCACAGTGTAAGACATATGTCAGTCGTTCATAAAAAAAAGATAATAGTCTGTTACTGAATAACAATACATCTATTTTTAAACAGATATAAAGCAGAAACAGCTCTTTAAGTAATTTTAACTGATATAATTATATTTCTATGCATCTCTTTCAAGTTGTAGCGGTTCTGCATAACAAAACATTAGCATTTGACTGTGTGCAGGATGACATTTAAAATTAACTTTTTATTCTCTTAATTGACTTCATTTTTCTTTTAGTAAGATGAATTCCCATCATTTAATTACTTCGAGTGCACCAGCTGTGAAAACACTTGACTTTACCAGAGGGCCCAAAAAAGTAATCCAGACAGATACGCTGTTTAGGAAAGAAAGAAAATCCTCTTTATGTATAACTTTGGTAAATTTTTTTTAATAGAAAATAACTCAAAAAGGAAAATATTTTTCTTAAAGCACTACAATATGATTAAGTTCCCAAATTTAATATACAGAGATTGTTGCTTCAATCTAATGAAATTTAGCTTTTAACATTTAAAAAATAACTTATTGTTCATAAACTAGAGAAAAGTTACATAAATCCAATCCTCATCTACTCCCAAATGCTTGGTTTCAGACTGGAAAACAAATCAACCAACCTACATTCAACTTTGTTTTCTGGAGCTACACAGCTCCAAATGTGTAGATTGTATCCTTCTTTGGCTATTATTTACTAATTTTAAACAAAACGTCTCTACAATTTTTCTCTTTACTGTTGCTCTGACAAATTCTTTTATGAAAACTCTGCATGTCTGAATTTGGCACAGTACCCAAAAAGGGGACAAAAAGCTGTAGCCAAGATCATGGGAAACAAGTGCTCCACGCAAAAAAACCCCACAGCATTTTCAATCAGTAGAAACTGGTAAATTAATTGTTAGAAATGTAAGGTTATTAAAAAACAGATTTAACTTTTCATGCCAGATAGGAAATTTTAACCATCTGATAGGAACAACATTTACTGGACTGTGTAACTAACCATAATTAAATTGCCAGATGGATCATTATCCCACAGCTCTGCTTGCAGAATGGGTGCTTGGACTACAGACCAGTGACAGTATACTCTCCATATGTCCTAATATACTAGCATCTTGATCATTCCTACTGAGATATGCATTTGGGTGCACCTACTCTCTACATGCAGTTAATTTTCTTTGAAAAATAATCTGAATATGAAGAGCAGGTGGGAAATAATTCTGCCTACTCCTAACCTGAACTCATATATTCGTATCACAGATAAACAGGTCCAGTGTGTTTTAAAGGATTACTCTGCAATTTAGGTTCTTCCTTTATTTACCCTCTCCTCTTTAAAGAAACTTAAGGAAGTTAATTATACTTTTTCTTTCTACCAGTGATAAAATTTTCAAGTACATAATTTCACAGCTTTCAGGCAAATTATATTAAAGGGAGTGATGGCAAGCCAAGAAAGCATCTTTGAAAATAAGATGATTTGTGTAGTCTATCGGACAGTCAAGAATTATATTTTGATTCCAAACTGATATGGGAGATGCACAAAAAAAATACCCCATTTCCAAAACCATTGCATTCATGGCACAAGGTGACAGAGGACTACTAGCAGTATCTTATTTCAAATGAACCATGCAAACATCCACAACATGATTATCTGATGTGTGTTTAGGACAAAGAGTCAAGCTGGGTAATGATGTTATGCCTACTTATATGGGCACAAATACTATAATAAATTATATCCTGTCAGTGAACACATGCATGCTTATGGCAAATCATCCTGAAGTAATTACTGAGTGGTATTTTACAACTCTTACTCTAAATGGTCTCTTTTACCTTTCAGTGCAGTATTGTCAATGCTGATTACTGTAGGGTATTAAACTGGTAGTATTCTATTTGTTTATAAAGCACTTTGTGATCCACTAGCATAAAACAAAATGTTATCAGATCTCTAGATGTTTCTTATGAAATGAAAATAAGGGCATGAATTACATTTGTGCAATTCCTGTCAGTTTATGAGAAAACTTTAGGACAAAAATCCTTCTGATACACTAGATGGCACAACAAAATAAACACAGTGCTACTGTGTGCAATGGAAGATTTCCCTTGAGTGAAATTCCTTCAGAAAAAAAGACAAAAACAACCAATCAGCTAACCAAAAAAACTCAACAGATTTTCTTTGGGAAAAAAAAAAATACTTGAAAAGAGAACTTGAGAGTAAATGAAAATTGGAATTTATCGAAAGCAGGCTATCAAATGTCTGGCAGACAAATATTTAAATTATATAGCAGAGGAGACTTAGCTATACATAAAAAGGGAAATCAAAACATTCTCCAAACTCCCTAAAGTAGCAGAGAATTAATGCAGTTCAGAACTGACAGCACTCTCTTCTGAATTAAGGAAGAAGCCTGTAGTGCAGGCAGTACTTCATAATCCTCTTCAATTAGAGACACTATTGAGACAGTTGTGACAGTCATAGATACACATTATTTAGTTTCTCCTGTAATTAGATGTTGCGGGAAATTCAGTTCTATCCTTGTAAAGTCAGTGAGAGTTATCCTTGACTACCATTGTAACAGCATCAGGAGTACAGATCACAGAATCACTGAGTCATTTAGGTTGGAAAAGACCTCTGGGATCGAGTCCAACCTTTGACCGACCACCACTTTGCCAACTACACCATGGCACTAAGTGCCACATTCAGTCATTACTTGTGCATCTTCAGGGATGGAGACTGCACCACCTTCCTGGGCCACATTTCAATGTTTAATAACTCTTTCTATGAAGAAATTCCTCCTGACATCCAACCTGAACCTCCTCTGGCACAGTTTAAGACTGTGTCTTCTTGTCCTGTCACTGGTTGCTTGGAAGAAGAGAGCCCCCCCTGGTTTCACTCTCAGGGAGTTGTAGAGGGTGATAAGGTCTGGCCCCCACACCCCCAGCCTTCTTTCCTCCAGGCTAAACAATCCCAGTTTCCTGTTGGGGAGATATGTATCTGATCCTGCTAAAACTGGTGAGTAATGGAGTGGTTTCAAGAAAGTTTGAATATGATTTTTAAGGCCACATTACCTCTTTGATGTCTTATCTTGCTGTTTCCCAGTGAAAAAAAATTAGATTGTAGAGTGAATCTTAATCTTCGTAGAAATTTTTGATATCATTCCTTGCTATATAGATAATATATAGATAATTCCAAAAAACAACAGGGATAGCCAAAGCCATGTGAAATGCTCTCACAGAAATAAAGGTAACTCAACATTTTCTGAGAAAGTAATTTACATTACAATAAACAACCCATGATCATTTGCACTAATAACAACAATTATAAAATCGCAAATCTACTTATTCTTTGGCTTATTGCTCTACATATGCTATAAGTACAGATAAATTTCTAATAAAAATATATATATTTAATTCTGAGCCACAGCCACTACTTTTCACAACACTAAGAATGCTCAAGGATCATTATGTCTGTAAAAGACTTTTGTTTGGCTATTTTAACTATTTTGTATTTCTCCCATATGCTGAAGTAATCTCCTCTGAATCAATATGTCCGACTCAAGCTTATGCTTTTCTCATCTTCATGCTTTAAAGAAAATTATCTATGAACAGCTGCTCCCACAGTACTTCAGTAACAGGACTCTGAAACAAACTACTACTTTTGTGCACTCAATATGTCAGGCAGAAAGCCTAAAAAGAGGTGGAGGGGATGCAAAAATTCTATCAATTCTGAAATTGCCTTTACAATATTTTATAGCTATTTTGATATAAATGGTGGAGCATGCAAAATAGAACAGACTTAGGAATGAAATCTTGTATTTTAAAAAAGTAATATTTAAAGATTAGTATTGTCACCAAAAGTTATATTGTTTCCAACAGTATCGCCAAGTTATTGATCATTTAGACAACATATGAAGTATTCCTCTCCACTGTTCACATTGTCTGCCTGTGAAGGGACATTTAACATGCAGGTCTTGCGTTCCCTACAGCATTGCTGAGAATGAGTAAAAAGAGTGCCTAAGGAAGATGACATCCAGTATGCATTCTACATACAGCTGCAGCTGATATGAAATGACATGGAATCTGAAGCCTGTTCATATAGCTCTCTTGCTTTATTGAGTAATGTTTCAGGCAAAAAGAATGTTGCAACAGTGTTCAGAGATCTCAAATCATAACTATTTTTATTAGAACTGAAAATCAGAAAAATTAGACAAATAACTATATCTTTTTTTCCCTTCTCTGGTATTCTGAAATACTACATCTTATCATGTTGATAGGACTAGCTATCCTAGTCCTAACGTTATTTTGAAGAAAGTTATCTATAGCAGTGTATTCACCACAATGGTTCTTGGGTTTCTGTTTCACTTTCTTTGTGATGATGTTTCAATCAATTCATCTTTTCCACTTTTTTCTGCAGAGAGAAACATAACCAGTGTTTTCTCTGAAACCTGTAGTTCCAACATTTAACAGTACTGAATTCCAATCCAGCTCTTTAAGCATTATGTGTCTCTTTGATGTCTCATAAAGAGAAAAACTTTTGGCCTGATAATAAATAGATTCATTCTAGACAATCAAGTCACCTGTGAGTTTCAGCTGCACAAAACACTTCTATATGTCTTTTCCAGAATATTTGGAAATGCTTTGAGAAAAACTGAGTAATACACAGATGTATGTGTATTATAGTTTCATTTATACCCATCATTAAGATAGAACAGTTAGTTACAGTCATATTTGACCTCAGCTTAGAATCACTGATTTTATCTGAGGAATCTCAATCATAAGTTTCCACAAGGTTAACAAATACATACAATGTTGTTTCAAAATACAAGATTCAATTAATCAAAGTCATGTTGTAATGAATATATAAAGGGGGAAATGTTAGGGTAAAGAAAGAGGAGGAAAAGAGAAAACTAATCTATTGCTGAGTCGTTGGCTTTAAGGACTGTGAAAGATGGCATCAAATCTACCAAAGAGGTGAAAGAGAGATGGCAAGAGATTCTCCAAATAAAATAAAATGGAAGTAATTTATAGAAGAGAAAGACAGAACCTGCAAAGTACTCTGGTTCAAAAAACCAAAATGGTTAAAAAAGTTAACATCCTTCAACATGGATTTCTTTCAGAGAAATGTAGTCTAAGGGACAGGGTGCTCAGACAGAATCAATGACAGGAAAAGTCTCCACAAAAGGTCCGCTAAATGAAGTATTTGACTCTTGTAGTTTTTTTGGTTTTTTTTTCTTTTACCATCCACGCCACCTATAAGCATTTGAACTTTCACTGAAACATCTGAAGTTTCACTTTCTCCATCAGTTATTGAAAACTAAAATTTTTACTAGAATTTTTACTTGTTCTGAAAAATAGACAACTCTTCATCGTCACAATGACTGTGCATACCTAGTTGGGTAAATCCTCTTCAGCTCCTCACTCCAAAATAGTTTTCCTTGATTATACAAAGAAAAAGCATGAAATGAGGAATATGAATCCTCAATATTTTGCCGAATGTTTATCAGTGACTTAATCTTCAGGGGGGAAAAAGGTATAAAGACTTAGATACAGGGAAGTGTCATGGTTTAGGAACAGTATTCCTGAATCTAGTTCTTCCACCAAGACCTCTCAAGCCACACTGTTTCTCACTCGCTCCCTCTCCCCCCTCTTCTCCCTTCTCCACCTCCTCTTCCACCCTCCTGCACCCCCAAATGTGCACTATACCTGATATGCATTTGCCCACACTGAACTAAACTAAACTAAACTAAACTAAACTAAACTAAACTAAACTAAAACTAATATCTAAGAAAGTTCATCACATTTTTGTCTGCCAAATGTCCATTGATTTCAGCTGTCCAGCTATTTCACAATGAAGTCAGTTTTGGTGTGTTATAAGAGAAGCTTTTCAAAATACCCACTGAATACCAGCAGGTATTTATGCACATCAGTTATATCCTCCTGAGTCTTCTTTTCTCCAGGGTATGGAGTCCCATTTCTCTCAACCTCTCCTTGTCTGTCAAATCCTCCAAAAGTGCATTTAAGTAATTAGTAACCTTAAAGCCAATATTCCCAGTTCTTTGTTGACTGCTTCAAACAAATGCAATCAAATATATTGAAGAGGCCCTGGAGAGGGACTATTTACAAGGGCACACAGTGATAGAAGCAGGGGGTACAGCTTTAAACTGAAACTACAGGTTTAGATTGGATATTAGGAAGAAATTCCTTTACGGTGAGGGTGATGAGTCACTGAAGAGTTTGCTGAGAGAAGTTGTGGATGCCCCATCATTCAGGCCCATCCTGAATGTGGCTGGAGAAGAGCATTTCTGGCACAAAAGGCAAAGATCACAGGTTGAGATAATTTACTGAAAACAGCAATGAGATAAGAAAACAAACAGTAACAGCAACAGTATTATTAACAGAAGTATACAAAAAAAGAGAACAGGTTCCCCCCCTGCTGCCTGCCGCGCTCTGTTACCCCAGAAAGGGATGCCTCTCCTTCCCAGAAGTGAGAAAGTCCATCTTCCCCACCCCTGGCAATGATGCAATATGGTATTGAATAGCAACATGTCTTGGCCATGCTCCCTCCCACTGATCTGGGCCAAAACCAAGACTAGAAGTAAATTTTAAATTCCTAGTTTAGGGAAAACTGTACATGTTAAAGCAACCAGCTCTTATTTAGAGTGATGTTGTATTTAATTACAAGTAGTACACAGTTCGATAACATTCTGAACAGTTTTCCATTATTCTGTCAAGTTTGCACAGTCACAGATATGATCTTGCAATTTTAGATAATGAAAGATAACTACATTGCATCTGTGAAGAAAAGCACAAGGTTGGCACTTGATGGATATTAGACACTGACAAAATGAATAATGCATCAAAATTTTAAAAATAAATCTGTTTAGCTCATTTTCCCAATCCAAAGAATTGCCTTTTATATGCAAAATAAAACCCTGTAATTTTCAATTAATTTGCTTTATCAGGAAGATGGTATATCCTGGAATGGGTTTGTTAGTAATGGAACTCCACTGACCTTTATCCCAGGCAAGGAGGAGTACCTAGAACTGTCAGAGAGGTGATGCATCATTTTCATTAATGAAGATACCCCTCACTACCATTCTTCATTTTCACTTAACATTTTGAAATACTGAGGTCTTTAAACCCACATAGTAAGGTATTTGAATTATTGTTGCTAGGCAGTTCATAGAAACACATTCAGAATTTTCTACCATTCTCTAATCTAATCTAAAATAATCTAGACTAATCCATTAATTATACCTTCCTTGAAAAGGACTAGACTAAAAAAAGAGACAAAACAAGAAATAGCAATAATAACTTAAAATCACCACTCAAATTCCCAAACACAAAAAGAAAACCATTCAGAAATTTTCTGTAAGACAAACTGCATTATATAATAAACGGATTACCTATAGTGCTAATATGGTGAAATATCACCATCTTCATGAGACTGAACAAGAGTAAACAACGGTATGAGTGAAGTAACACCAAAAAACACTTACTACCACCACTAATTCTCTTCAGCATCTTTGTGTGTTTATTCCAACTCCTTCAGATATGAAGTATAAACAGAATTTTTTGTGCCCAAATAACAAATTTAGCCTACAGCTTACCAATTCAGAAGCCAAATGTCTTTACATACAGGCCCATTGGAAACATGGAAAACTATAAGCAATAGTAGTACTTGCAAGCAAAAGGACTGCATATCAATTCCAAAAGGAGGAAAAGCAATGTGCCTTCTCTCTGATGTTCCAACATGAAATAGCAAGGCATATTAAGGAAACAGAACACACTTTATTATTATTATTGTTGTTGTTGTTGTTGTTGTTAATTGGACCCATTTTAAAGAATCTTATGTTAGCAGTAGGAACAGTACTTTACAAACATAATAATTTACTTTATAACTTTCCTTAATTCTTACAGAAATTTGCAATAGGCAACCTCATATTGTCTTATACTTTACAAACTTGGAACATAGTGTAGTGGGATGTACTTTTAATCAACTGGAACATCTTCCTCCAAATCACTGCACTGACAATTTCTAGTATCCAGCACACAAGTTATTTTAGTTTTAATAGATTGTAAAAAAACCCACGACCCTGTTCAGTAATTTTTACATCAAAATACATCTAGATATAGAAAATACTGACATTTAATATTCTTAGTCTAAAACTTGTAAATTGAAATTATTTTTATGTAACAGAAGTGTTTGTGCTGAAATGTATTTAAAAGTAACACATTTTTGTCTCTGGGTAATAACTGGAATAAAGAAAATAATTAATACAGTAGTAAGCTAATATGAAGAATGGGCATTTGCCAGAGGATAAATTAAGCTTTAAGTGGGAGACCATTTCTGAGGCACGTCATGAAACACAGATGTAGAAAGACAGCTCATCAAAAGTGAAGGAAGTGAAACAGAAAGACAAGAGTCTATAATATTTTTTGACTATAAATTATTTATAAAACTTATTATATAATAAAGTTGAAGGATTAACCAGGGCTGCTGATGTACCACTCAGAATAAATTTAAGGTAGGTTACTTTTAATTTTTTCTCTGCTGTTTCTCATACTTCTAGCGTCATACAGAATTAATAGTTTCAAATTAATTTACACTCTTCAAAGTAACAAAGTTATTTTTCAAAAAAAATCTAAAAGGTCCTCCTATAAAGACTGTTATGCTATTGATTTGAAATTATGAAGTTACTATATTACTTTGGCCATTAGCTCCTACTTTTTCCATAAACTGTCACCAGTAGTCTTTTTAGATTTCATTTTGCTTTCTATTTACACATCTTACATGTACTGAGATTCAGTCATGACAATAAAAAGGATAGTACTCCAGTCAAAAAGGAAGAATATATATAGGCTGTCTGAAGACATTATCTAATTTTTTAAGCCTATTAAGGTATTCTGCCTCTAACCCATCTATTTTTTTTTCTGTCCCTCCCCCTTTCCCTCCCAATCCTTGAAGGAAACAGAAATTTAGAAAAACCAGTGAGTCAGTTCATAGCTATTTTGGGAGACAAGATGAAAAAAATAAATCGCTTTATGTTAAAGAAATGAACTGGAATTCAGAATGTATGAGTGTAATCCTTGCTTTCATAAGCCATCCATAAACTTCCAGCATGACAAGGCAGTTCTCTATGCTCCAGTTCCAGCCATCTTCCTTCTCTAATTTTAGGTAATACAGGAAAGACTTCCTTGTAAAGTAGACAAAATTGAACTTTCCAAAGAACCATTGTAATAACCAATACAAATACTTCTACTGGTGAGATATGAAACCAACACCTGAGTGACAGGGAATGTTGAGTACCAAGAATGAGATGAAGGGAAGAGAAGCAAAAACAACCTAACATTACATGAAACACCTAACATTACAATAATCTTGTCCCAATTAGTGTAAATTGGTACGACTCATTCTTAATTTAATTGTTTTAAGGTGAAACAGCTTCAGCCAGAATGACTTTATAATGATTTATCAGTTAAGGCATAAATTTTACAGGTGGAGGAGAAAACTCATGTATGTATCCTACTTTGACACTATAATCCTCAAAAACATTTTATGTTCAAATAAAGGAGTATGATTTTTATGAGGCATCAAAAATTTACTACTAGGCTCTTTAAAGTTTCAAAGGCAGAACTAATTTACACCATTTTTTATGGTTAGTCCAGTTAAAATGATACTAACATTCATAGCCTAAATTATGTAAATAACTTTGACTAAACCTTATTATTAATACGCTTAAAATTTATTATATATAAAATTTCTAGTTCTGCATTTTGTCTGCTGTTAATCTCTACACTGTTTCCCTGTTTATCTCCTGGAGGACAGTAATGTTAATCACGGAATTTATTTGGCTTTACTAGGAAAAAATACGTTATTGATTGTAATGGTTTCTTCTTTATTGTGGATCAACTTCAGACTATTTATTTTCTATAAATTTATGCAGTTAATGTATTTAAAAATAAAGAATATATTTCTATAGTTTAGATACTCTTTTGTCTTTTAACTATTGTAAACCTTGTTCTGTCCAACTCGCAAATCTGCACCACAATAGCTCACCACTATTGAATTTTTCATCACATCAGTATTAAGTGTACATTTTTTTATCATCTCATTCTTATACTTCTCTGCACCATGGAAATCTCTGTCTCACTTTTATTATCAAGGTCTCATATTTAATTCTCTACAGAAAAATTACTCCTTATTACTTCATAAAAAAATTATGGTTATACGACAAAAAGATAAGCAAAAGGACTTAAAAAAACCAAACCACAGTCAAAAAAATGCTGCTGCAGGCAAAGAAACTAAAAAAAAAAAAGAAAAAAAATCAGTGGCCTGTTGCTAGTAATGGCAATGCTGTATATACTGGTCTGCAGGCTATAAACCTGTGTATTATAGTGGGAGTTACATCAAAAAAGAATATCTCTCCCTTGTGCTTTTAAAAGAAAGCAGAATCATCACTGTATTTTTCAGAGGATTTGATCTTGATGTCATGCTTTGACATTATCCTAGAAAATGCTGTAGACTGAAATCTTTCAGGAAAATTAAGTAGAGGAGTGAATAGTACCAAAATCCTGACTGGTCTTAATGCAAGCTATATTCTGAGTCATCCAGCTATGTGAAGATGTAGTGTCAGTCCTCAAAAATCTTCACAGAAGAAGGGAAGGCTATGGACTGTAGGTTCACATCAAGGGCATAAAAATTTCTTAGAGAAGGAGGAAGATTGTTTGAATGTGTGAATGCTGTTGAAAATGTTGCACAATCTGCACTGTAGGTCTATATGAACTGAGATTAGAGAAGTATAACAAAGCAATGAAGAAGAAAAATACAAATGAGCAACACCTAAAATAAAAAAATGAAAAACTACAGAAAGCACGTTATTTAAAATATTTTGACCAAAACCAAACATGATATTTTGATACACAAAAGGACATGTTGTGCCATCTATATGTCACCTCTACGTCGTGAACACTGGGGTATCATATAATCAATAAAATAAAGCAGTATGAAATATGTTAAAAAGGACATTTTTTTCCTCATGTTAGCTATAGAGATACAGGACTAGTGCTATTTGTATGAATGCACTTCAATCAGAAGTCTTCTCATCTTACAAATCTTGTCATATTCTTACTGTAGCCCTAGATTTGACATCACTATTTTGACAGCAAAGCTATTAATGCTTAAATGTTAGGAAATTGTGACTGAGCTTAAAAACAGATGAGTTTGGGGAAGATAACAGTCTAAAAGGTATAGCAAACAATTAGTTGGGGAAGATTTATCCAAAATTGTACACATAAAGAATTTTGCATTCTGAAATATGACACACAAAAATATTAGGAATGGTTGAAAAAGAAGTATGGAATATAATGTTTGTTACTTAAATACTAAGTCAATAAGCAAGCCAAATAAGAGACAAGTGTGTTCCCATACCAATATTAAATATCTATTGGAATAAGATGTCTGGGGAAACAAGAAACAAGAAAATAAAGAAACCAAACAGAAATATCTTTCCCTAGAGGGACATCTATTAATGAAATAGAGGCAGCAGAAATTTGTTGACAAGCACTGGGATGGTAAATGCAAAGATGAATGTGAGACCATAGTATAACAAAAAAAGAGAACTTCAATTTAAAAATATGAACATATTCAGAACAGAATTTTAATGGACCAAAATACCAGTCTTAAATGACAATGTACATTTGGATAAGTCTTAGAGAGCGTCTGACCGGGATAATGATGCTGATTACCAGATTCTCAGACAAGAAAGTTAGAACAGGCAATAAAGCTTTTCTGGATAGCATCAGCATCCTCCTATCAATTAGTCAAATGTCAGTGTGGGAAATTAAACAGATAACATTTGAAGAGACTAAAACTATGTTTGTTCTAGGATCAGCTAATCAGAAAGCCCCTCCAGTAAGAAATTTACTACTGATTTGATGCAAAACAGTGATACTCTTCAAAATCCTATAGTATACAATTTCATGTTTGTGATGATTCATTTAGATTCAACTGATGTATAGAAGAATAAAGGAAAAAAAGAAGCTTGTAAACAAAATCAAAAGTAGGAAGACATTTCAATAAGCAGTTGGATAAGAGACAGGAAAAAGGAGCTAAGAATAAACGTCCAGTTGTTCATCCAGAATTGACAGTAATCAGAAGTCTTTCACTTGGGTTTATGTAATTCAGCATAGATATTAATCACTAAAACAGGTTCTGTGAGGACAAAAATTATGATTTTAACAGTATGTACACCTCTGAGTCACTGGTCAATGATATAGCAGGTGAAATTCAAGGTATATGGAGAGAAAAGAAAAAAAAAACCCAAACATTTTTTGCACACATGTAAAACCAGTGTGACCTGAGTACAACCACTCAGGAGGAAAGTTCTTGGCTGAATATTAAATCCATGAACATACAAGCTCAGCCTGCAGAACAAGTCAAAAATAGAAAATCAATTGTTAAGAAGCATTGAGAAAGAAAGCAGGGGACAGAGAAGAAAATATCATTATGCCACTATTTAAATACATGGCTTACCCTCAGCCAACAGCACTGTTCTTCAGGGGTTGATGCTAGGTCTGACACTGTTTGAGAGCACTGCTGATCTCCATGGTGAAGAAATGCAGACACTCACATTTATAGATAATATCAAACCAGGAAGAGTGATTAATATTTTAGACTCTGCTATTCAGAGGGATTTCATCAAGCTGAGGAAATAGGATGATATCTGAAGTTCAAAAATGGCAAATGCAGAGCCTAATTAGTACAGATTAATAAAGAAAGGCTGGGGCCTGACTGTCTGGGGACAAGCTTTACAGAGAAGGAAAGAAGGGCTCTTGAACAAGTTGAGCATGAGGCAGCTGTGTGTCCTTGCACTTGTAACAGTAAAACAAAAGGGAGAGAAAAATGCCGTGATGTTCCTTTAAAAGCTGTAGCTATTCCTATTTGACATAAGGCAACACTGTTATTAAAGGAATATCATAGTCCTAATATTGCTTTTCTTTTCTTCACAAGTTAAGTGGAAAGCTAACAATCTACAACTGAAAAAAAAATTACTGAGAGTGGCTCAGGGGAAAAAGTCAGAACAACTCACTTTTAAGGATTGTGAGCTGCTTTGAAGGAATGGCAAACAACAGCCATGGATTATTTCACCTCAAGCACTTTTTGAAGAAGTAGGAAAATGAGAGCTGATTTTTCTCCAAACTTATTAAAAAGGGTGCATAAACTAATATTGTTATCATAATTGCCTAAAGAATTTTTGTATGATAACAATGATTTTTACAAAGTATAAATTAGAACGTCTATTCCATTTACTATGTAGAAGCACATAGTGAGTGATCAGCAACATCATCAGGATACTTGAACCTGGAAGATTTACTATGATTTTTTTCTTTTGTGTGTTACTGTTTAAATCTTTCTGAGACATAAGCAGCACTTATTGGAAGAATATATCTGTGTGATTTTGACTAAGATTAAATCCTTATCTCAGGTCTTCTAGAAAATGTTTGGACTGAGAAAGGGAATGTCATCTCTATTGAAACACACACATGTGCAAGAGAAAATAATCTACTGGCAGGAAGTATATGATAATTTATTGCACATCTTAGTAACTGAAATCACCTAAGTTCCAGACTGACTACAATCTGATCCTGGTACTTTTAGTGAAAGAAGATTGAAAAAACCCTTTTGGTGGTGCATCCTGTATCCTTCTCCCTGCCATTTTTCTGCATATGCTTCCTCTATGTACTAGGTTATAGAGTGAATTTGCCAGTGAATTTTGTAAAATTACACTTTCAGAAGTTTATATTAAAACCTGCTTTTTGCCAATACCATTGACAATGATTAATTGGCCACACCACTCATTCACAATGAACCATTATATGCATTAAAAATATAAGGGGCTTTGGATACATATATAAAAGAAATATAAAAGAAACAAAAATATGTTATTTTCATCATTGCTATATCAAAAACCTCAGGTATTTAGTGTAGGCAAAAATTAAGATGCACATGTTTTTCAGTATCTGAAACGTGAAAAAAATAAACTGATAATATGGCCTAAAGTAAGCCAAAAATTGCTTTTCAAGATGCAGACTCTTTCTGTATTGAATAATAGGTGGAAGTATATGTGATGCTTATTGAATAATACGAAATCAGATTATTTGTAAGTAAATCTTTAAAAGGTAGAAATAAAAAGAATTTTCAACTTTGAAGAAAAACTAGTCAAACCATATATCTTTAGGGTTAAAGTTACCATAAGACTGGAAATAACATTTGCATTCAAGATCACTGAAAAAGAAATAGAAGTTACAGAGGACGTTTCACCAGGACTATTACTTTTCTACTAGATTCTGCATAGTTATGTGTAATTAAAAACATGATACATGTAAGAAATAACTTGATCCAAACGAAATTGAGGTCAAGAAGAACTGTCTGACTGTTAAACGGAGAATTGCTGACATTTTCATTACTTGAGAACAACAGGTCTCAAGTGGAAACTGAAATTAACAAAGAGAAAAATATTAATCAGAATCTGGCTAACTTGAAGTTGCGCTTTATTTGACTTAGTAAGAGAAAGTGCCTTGTGTCATATTTTTGCTGACAAAAGTGACTAATCTCTGATCTGAAAATAATCATAAAGATGCTCAGGCCCATAAATATGTCAGAGTCAAAGAACTTTAAGGATAGTGCTGGACTTTCTTAATCATTTCTGAAAAAAGAATAAGAGCTTCTGAGCCAACTAATTTAAAGTCATCATACAGGAATGTGCAGAAATACAAGAAAAAGCTTTTGAAGAAGTAAAGAGAATAATTTCAAATTCTCCATTAATGGAATTTTATAACCCAAAGGAAAGTCTAGTCTTAGAAAGTGACACATTGCAGAGTAGTGAGAGAACCACATTAATGCAGAGAGAATGTCTAGAAGCACTTATGAGCTGTTATTTCTTAGTTAACGAATGAGAAAGAATTAGCACTAGACTTTTACAAAACTCACTAGAATCTTTCACAAGCTCTGTCAGGACAAAAAAAAAAGCTGTACAGTGTCATGTCCCCTCAACTTTGCTTGTTTAAAATGTCTGAAAGCATTAATTTAAATGGAGAGTGGAAAACTGGTTCATCAGCATGCACATCTAACAGTCTCTGGCACAGTTAGGATCTCCTGCAATGCTTTGCCAAGCCCTATGACAATGCAATTGTCAGACCCATTCCTTCCATACAGTTAATGTTCCCCATAATCAGAAATTAAACCTGAAAAGACATATTACATTTTTCTCATCAGAATAATGTCACCTTTTCTCTTGAGAGACTCTTCAGTTCCTATATACTTTTTCACCCAAAACACTGTGTACATCAAAAAACTTGTGTCAAGCAAACCACATCTGAATACTCACCACTTTCAATACAATTGCATTTCCAGAGTTGGGTTGAACTTTAACACATTTCACTTTTAAATTCTTGAAGTTGGGTTGCCTCATGAGACAGCTTCTCTCTGAGGTTTGGAGACAGCAGGGACTGCCCAAGTTGGCAGGGCAGGGCAGGATTTGGCACCCTGGGCCATTCCCACCATTTCAGCCAGAGCCAAGGCAGCTGCGGGGGCACAGAGGCAGCCCCAGCCCTGGGCATGTCCTTGGGCACAGGATGAAGCTAGGCAGGGGTGTCAGCCCACATGTAGGGGTCAGGAACAGGCCCTTTGAGGGTCCAGGGTCAGACATGGTGCCAGACTGGCCAGGAAAAGTGTTTGCAGGAGGGTTAGGTTTGGTTATGCTCACTCATCAGCTGGTCACAGACACAATGGGTATTTCTGAACAAAAGCTTTTCTGCACACCCCAAAATAGTTTTTCTGGGTGTTCCCAAGAAATCTCTCATCACTGGGAGATCAGAGGTAACAACTGAGCACCCAGCTGCTGGTTCAGTGGGGATACAGATATTCAGCATGATTCTGCTTAAATCTCAAATCTAGCAAATGCTGTCATAATCCACTTAGTAAGTTTCTAATTAACAAACAGGACCTGGTTAGTAGCCATGTTGAATATGGTGACTGAGTCACAGAGCAGCAGAAGAGTTTCCACCATGGGACAACAAAACAGCAGAGATACAAGTACAGGTACTCTGGTTGATTGGTGAGAACTCAAAACATAAAATTTTAGTGTTTTTGTGAGATAGAGAATATCTTAATTATAACATCTTCTAGATAACACGTATATGTAAGATAGGGTTTCTGATTGTTTTCAAAGTCAGATTTTAGCCTTTTAAGGACAGAATGGGTTTAATTAGTAATGATACTTTCTTTTATTAAACTCAGAACAGTGTCATTTTGAAAAGTTAAGATGGCAAATGGAGACGGATCAATTTAGTCTTTCAAAAATTCCAGGTAAAATTTTGCCTTTGTATAGTATTGCTCAGGAAAATCACTCAAATCATGAAGGATTCAAATCCTGAGACCAAGACAAAATACAAAATGTATTCAGTGTGTCTGTAATCCTATTTGACTTGTGTCTGGAATTGTTGCCCTTAGTAA
Source organism: Hylia prasina (assembly GCA_013397195.1). Taxonomy (NCBI): domain Eukaryota; kingdom Metazoa; phylum Chordata; class Aves; order Passeriformes; family Sylviidae; genus Hylia; species Hylia prasina. The sequence continues at coordinate 771,584 of VYXD01001633.1, read as the reverse complement.
TTGCATCAAAGATCCTTCCAGGAAGAAGTCTAAATCATCTTCTCAGTTCAGAGATGGTCACCTATGGTAGTTACAAACGAGCAAACAAACAAAAAAAAGATGTGGCAGCCAGGTATACAATACCATTAAGCACACACATTTCGCAGGAGTGGATACCTGCACTCTTGAGCAATTAGAGTTCATTTTCACCTGTATCTAAAATGTGCCTTGTTGTCTGAGGTTTCTCTTCACCTGCAAAGCAGTGCACCATTGTATCAGAGCTAAACATAGATTGCACCAGTCTTAAATAAGAATGAGGTAAGTTGGCAAGTTTGGTATTGAGGTTGACCTCAAGTCCACTCCTGCACTGTGTTCCTAATTACGTTCACCCAAAACTTCATTTTTGCAAATTATGTTCCAACCTCTGAACACTTAATATTGGATGACATTATTTAACAAGACCTTTTTTCATTTCTTATTCAGTATTTAGCTAACCCAAAAGCAACAGGACATATGTAATACCAAAAGTCATGCAGTAAAGAATGCTGAAACAGTTTATTTCTTCATTAATATTAATGAAATTATTTTAGAAAAACAATTTCTTTTGTGATTGTTTTATTATAACCTACTTTAGCATTAAACACATTGCAAAATATATATCTTTAAGCAGATAAGGATAGAAAAATTAATTTTTTGGGAATATTCTCAGTAACCAAGGACAACCTCCTCTGAGAACTTTAAATATGAAAATAAAACATAAGAACTGAGGGGAACTAAAATGTTTTCCAGATATTTAAAATTAGATGTCTTATCTGTATTTCACCCCAAGAGAGTTTCAGCATTGACAAACAGTAATTTTAAGTGCAGTTAGTATTTTTTAGTACAGAAGTACTTTGAGGCAGCAGAACAATATAAGCTAAGAATAAGAATTAAACTGTTTCACCTAACTACTCATAGTACTGTAGCCAAACTCAGCAGAAGCTGCTAAATCAATTTGAGCAGCTAGTACCTATGGTGCCTTATTTTTCCATAGATACAATAATGACAGCACCACCCATACACAAGTCCTTTCGACTGCAGGGTTGGCACATTATTAGAGTTACAACCCACATACAAACATTCATCCACTTACTAGTGACAACTGAGTTCTGATTATGTTATATATCTGAACAAAAGACAAAGAACTGCAGGCATTGAATAGCTAACAGAATAATTCATTTTTCAGAAGAATATTGAATGTGACAAATAATAGGTTTCAAATGTACCTAAGACATATTTTTGCATATTCCCAAAGTTAGAAAATTCCACATGACATAATTTGTGGTTAACAACTCCTTGAGTCTGCCTTCAAGCACTTACGTTGTCATCTTTGAGCACAGTAAGAACGACTGAAAAATCAACAGAGTTGCCCAAGGTTTTTTGAGAAAATTACACACTGGAGAAAATAGACTGTGATTGTGCTTTAAAATCCCAGCAACTCTCAACCAAAGGCTGCAGAATGGAAACAAAAAAACCCCAATGCATTCAATGTCTGTATCCAAACACCTAAAAAGAATCACATGTAAGAATCTCTCCTATATCATAACATTGATATTATTTCAAAATGTTTGTACAGTAATCTACACTTGGTGGACACCCTGCATAATTGTCTTACTGGACTTGGAAAAAACTTCAATATTTGGCATCAAATCAAATTTTGGGAGGCCACTGTTTCCTTTCCACTGAATCTGATGGCTTAATGATTCTATGAGACAGCAATATAAAATCAAAGCAACAGTTAGAAAATTAGAGAGGCACTTGTCAAAGGCTGTTAGTGTAGGGAAAATTAGTATAACAAATAGCTTTAAGAGCTGCTCTTTAAAATTACAACTTTCAATTCACATTTAGCATTATAGATGAATTACCTTATTGAACACCTACCAGACTTGCTGAGCACAACGAGGACAGATTAGCACCTGAAAACTTGGGCTGGAGTCTATGTGAGTGACATATGATGATTGGTTCTCTTAGTCCTAAATAGACTTCTTGTGTACCTAAATAAGGACATAAGTATCTAATTTTAAGCCTCAGGGTCTGAGGCTGAGTTAAATATGTTTCTGCTTGAAAATGACACTTTGTATATCAATAATAATCCACAAAGTTGAGATCTACAAGAGAAAAAAAAAAAAGGACCTGGTCATGCTGAATATATGAATATATGCAGATTTGCTTTAGGACTAGAGCCCTCACATGAACAATATTCTACAGATGATGAAGTGATGCTTTGCCAACAGACAGCAGATGGTTGTTAAATGACAGATGAGGGTCTACATTTGATAGAGTCAACAAACCAGGCTGTAACATATGTAAAACTAGTAATCCGTATGCATGTTTCAGAGACTAAGAACTCACTGATGATTATAAAAAGTTCAAAATTATTCCATTTTCAAGATTTACTTTGCCTCAACATTTTTTTGGTTGAAACCATGTCTCTTTCACTTAACTTCAAATGGTAAATGCTAATAGCCTCACATGTGGTGAGACAGAGAACTGAGCAGTTTGATTAGGAAAGGCTTTTACTTTTTATCAAACGCTATCCTCTCAGTAAATGAAAAGAGGATCATCCTATTGATTCACATAGGAATTCTGTTTGATATTGCAAGAGATGACGACTGATCAGCATTTTCATGTGGTTGGTACTCATAATAAGGCAGAGAATCACAATACTAGGGCACATAGACCTACAGCACAGTGTTGCCCTGATCTGCTGCTTCATGGGTTGTTGGTAAAAGAAGAAACAGAAACAGCATTTTCATTTTTAAACAACATATTTCTTGCAGGTATTTGTGGAAAGAAAAACAAATCAGTCTTCATTTTTATCGTCAAGCAACATTTTATCTAACTAAGTTGCTTTAGTATCAGGAGATACTATCTAGGAAGATGTATTTTTATTTCTGCAAGGGGTAAATTCTGGGGTTAGTTAAAAGTTCTTTTGCAGAAATGAAGACCCAATAAGCAGCTGAAAAAATGTCAGGGAAGGATTTTCTCACTGTGAGAAGGCATTTGGGTTATTTTTTCCTTTTTCTCATCATAGGAGGTTATAAAAACTCTTTCCTTTCTCAGCATTCTGAATATGATTTTGTGTTTTAACTACTGCTGAAATCTTTATCTGAAAACCAGCTTGTGAAATTTCTTATTTTTCAATTACATCTTTCAGCTTTGCTCTAGGGTTTAAAATACCAGCTGAGGCACAAGTAAAAAATCTGTGCATACAGACTGGTTTCTACTATTCCAGAGATTAATATCGGTGCTCCATTTCAACAGAATATTAAAAAGGCTCTTAAAGATTACCTTGACCAAAGAAAGCATATGAGTAATTAATTGTTTCTGCCAGAACTCTGGTTAGTGAAGTGAGGATTGCAATGACTGAACAATACTGCAGAAAATATGAAAATCATATACTGGTTTAGACAGTGGAACCCCCAGGCCTTTTCTGTTTTATTTCCAGATTGATTTAAAGTCCATTGAGTTTTGATTGACTTTTCTTTATTGTGTAGTTTAGCAACAGGAGTGTGCTAGATTTGTTTGTACATGGTTATTAATATTGACTGGATTTTACACATGCATGCAAATATGTGAATTTGATGTGGGATATAGCTTTAGAGTGTTTTTTATCTTTGTATTGATGTTGAATTCTTTTAGAGCCTTTTTTTTAATAAAGTACTCATGCATGAAAATATAGGTTTTTTGCCGTTCTTTCATTTATCCTTGATAGTATTTCCTGCCTGTTCTGGGCCCAAAAAGCTTGGTACACTCCTGTAGGGAGGACTGAATAATGATCCCAATTAATAATAGATAAGAAAAAGACAATAAAAAACGGGCCCAGAACATGAAATTGCCCTTAAGCCTTAGACTGCAAGGTGACCTCTCTGCACATCAAGTGTAAGCACTCAAGGAATACAAGCCTGTAGATTTTGTGCGGGTTTTTCTGCTCTCTGTTACTAAACTGGAACAGAACAAATTAGGATATCAAGAACTGGAAGAAACTGAGAATTTAGATAAGTACTGTATAGCTTTCTTTGTCACTGTTTGGGTCCTTTGTTATCATAGCTGTCATCACATCCTGGGGAATAGGTAGTGTCACCAGCCCATGTCCGCAATTTAGGAGCAACAGGTGTGTGAGGAAATATCCTAAATTCTCAAGCACCATTGCAAATGTAAAGATGAATCACATATGGCAAGGCCCAAGAGTAAACCTGGTTGGTATGAATATCACTGCTGAGGATAAGGATTAGAATGCTTCTTGCCGACACTATAAGCACACATCAGTTGAGACTGATGCTAACACTTTTCTTTCTGGCTATATGATATAAATCTTCTGTGATAGGTGTAGATAGACACAGAACATTCAAATTCCATGTATCTGTAAACATGCATGTTCCAGATCTAACTTTCAGTATGAGAGAAAATGTGGCATCAGAAAATGAAAGAAGCTGGGTATAGCAAAATTCCAGGAGAGCTCTGGGAGGAATGGAGGAAAGGATTTGGGGAAGAATGTCTACTGCACATTGGTAAAAACTGGAAAACTTTGGATCTTTATATCAGTTTTCAGAGTGAATACCAAAGTCAAGGGGAAAACCCGCAAGAATATCTTACCACAGCAGTGTGGACAACACTTCAGCACAGGCTGAAATGCATGCTCAGTATCACCCTGGTCAAGGAAGTTACATATCTATTTGCTTCTGAAACTCTACAACTTGTGTGTATCAGTAAATGATCTCACTGGTCATTTTTCTCATCATGACAACAAAAATATTTCTTACATCAGTGGAGCTGGGTGACCATAAAGATCTATAAAGATGCTTAACATTCCAGAAGCAAGGCAGAATTATCTAAATATGTATTTCCATTAACATTTTTATATAGATGTTCTTGTATTATTAGCATAAGCTTCTTAATTTCTTGATTTTTAAATGCAGAGTTTAGTGGAAAGTCAAAATTATGTTTTCATTTACTTTCAATTTGACATCTAAAAAGCTTTAATGTGACTTTAAAAATCCACATAATTAGAAATCCGCCACTCACTGATACTGGCAGAGATCATAAAAGGTGACAAAACCACATTTAAAGAGCGTGAAGGTTGCACAGTCCTGCATTCAGAAATGTGAAAAAGTCTTCACCTCAACCCAAAACCGAGTATATATAATCATGCTATTTATTTACCCCTCTGTATTCCAGCTGAATTCTCCCTCCATTTCCAGGTACATTGCCTGAGCAAAGCTGGGAGCTGGGAGCACCAGTGTTCTCCATGCTCCTGTTTTATGCATAATGCTGCATGCTGCAGGGGGAGCAGCTCAGAAGAAAGATGATTTCCTAATGTGCTCCACCAAGAATAGAACACACCAAGGATAAATCAGCTACCTATAAATATTCAGATAAATGAAATATGCAACTGCATTTTTAGATGGCCACAACCTGGTCAAATATAACTGGATTTTGTATAAGCAAATATACTTTTCCTCTACTAAGCACCATTCCTTTGAAACACAGACAGACATGCAAACGTCCATTTCAAGTGGGTACCCAAAGGATCCTTCAGATATCTTTTAATGCTTCTTTTACATGGGAAAATTTGCCCCAAATTCAATCTCACTGAACAGCTTTTGCTGAAATGATGAAAATTAAATTTATGTTCAGAAAAATGTATATCCCATAGAAATTCTATCCTGAAATGTAGCAGAGTTCTTATCAGCTGAAGAATGTCTTAGAATGGAAGGTGTCAGCAATTTCTACCTCCTGTCCTTATCGTAAACACAATTAAGTAATGTTGCAGCTCTTGAAATGTTAGTGTTTGCAAAGTACAAGGGAGCATGTTGCAAGTACAAACCCTGATAGTCATCTACCAACTACCACTGCTATCAGGTAGTTGCAGCATGAAACTGCAAATGGATTATTACACTTACAAGATACCACCCTAAGTCTGGTAGGCACATCATTGATAAAACAGAAATAAAAACATTTCCTGGTTTGACAGCAATTTTTTCAAGGTATATCCTGTCATTTTCATGTCTTCCAGCTTAAGCAGAGGAGAAGATAGGAAGGTATGTATCTGCTATAATAAAAAGTTTTCTTTGTTCATGATTGCTATTAGTTCATCCCTGATAATCTGAAGGAAAATAGCAGAGGGCAAACTCAGGCTGAACACTACATCTCTCAAATCATGGTGTTCTGACTGGGAAATGTGACAAATTTTCTGAAAACTGAAAAAGGTAGCACCTGCTTTTTTTTTTTTTTTTTTCATTTTGGGCTCATGAAAAAACCTTTGTTTAGCATTTTTCTGAACTCAGGTCATGATGTTTTAAGCTGTTAAAGTGTTTGGGTTTTTTCTCTTTATACCACTTATTCCTAACAAAAACTACAGTCCCTGGGTGCTAAATCACTGCATTTCCTTCCTAGAATTTTTTGTATTAATTGTTTGATCTGATAAATAATGCTTGTAAAGGTTGCCCCATCTCAAAAAACCCCCCAAACCTACCCAAACCCCTCACCCTGCATACAGTTTCTAAGGTACTTTCCATTAGAACAGTAATATAATATATATGATATATGATATATGATATGATATGATATGATATGATATATGTAACATATAACATAACGTAACATAACATAACATAACATGTTAGATAAGGGTTTCAACCTCTTTTGGAAGTTTAGATTTTTAGTTAATCTTTCCTGTTTGATTAAACAGATAGCTCTATTGCTACTGCAAAAATTACATGGTTTATTTTTGTGTGTTTTATTTTCTTGGTTTGTTATTTTTTTAGAAGCCTCAGTTTCTTATCTACTTGCAGATATCTTCATGAGTTGATCAGTTATAATGGTTAGTGCTGGATCACAAGTTTCTATCTCAAGAGCAGGCATATTTTCAGAAGCAAAAATCTTGCCATGAAATCATTAATATACAATTCTCTAAATATTGTTTATTTTTAAAAAATTAAATAAATACTACCAAAAAAATTAAATTCTAGTTTTGAGGAAAGAAGCTAAATTTCAGGGGGCAAAAGAAAACATTAATGTATAGAAAGTAAATGCTAATGTAAAGAAGATATTTAGGAAAACACAAGTCCTAAAGAATAGTGTTAAAATATGTAATGGTATTCTTTCAGAACTTTATTTAATTTATGTCACTTCCATTTTGTTAATTAGGGTATTGTCAAATAATTTCTCTTGACATAATATAACTATAGCAAAGCATTTCCCAAAATATTAGATGAAAACATTGAGTATTTAATTTAATTCATTAGTTTAATTAGCTGTTTAAAAAATAACTCTGTAGCGTACACCTAATGAAATCAATAAATTAATAGATAGGAAACACATGCACATTGGATTCATTACTCTCCTCATTGCCTGAAACACTGATGTATTACAAATATTATCTGAATTCAGCCACCAACGGAAGGTACTTAAAATTATACCTGTCATAATATTAATTACAAACTCAATCACAAGAATTTTTAATTGAAATTTTCTCCAGTTCTGCTAAATAACTCTTCCAGTTGCATTTGATTTGTTCTGCTGCTAACAAAATCTTGCCATTTACTTGGAGCAAACAGGAGGTACACAAATTACTTCAATAATTTTTAAAGTATTTCAGAAAAAAAAAATCTGTACTAAGTTTTAAAGAGATAATTTAAAAATAATTCTGAAAAATGTGTATTATGAATTATTCTGTGAAAAATATATCCAATAATTAAAAAATTTAAGCAATATGTAACAACTTTCTGTGTTAGTTCTTTATCAGAAAATAGTAGCATTCTAGTAGAATTCTGTTCTAAAGATTTCTGTGATAAACACTGGTCACACAATCATTCAGTGCATGGCATAATCTTCTAATATACTGGAGTATGCACCTCCACTGAATTCCACTTTTAGATTTTTTTTTTTGTAAGCAAAGTCAAACACAGAGACAATGATCTATGACTTTTTAGTTTTTTGGTTTTTTTTCCTGAGGAAGAAAATGGTCTATATGTCCTTCTTAAAACTTCTTGTAATATTTCTTGCTTTGATTAATTTCACTTTAATGTTACTTTGACTCTACTTAAAGACTTACAGAGAATCCTTTCCTACTAATTCATAGAACTATTCCAAGTATATTTCTAGTAAATTCCAAATCAGCTTTTACTCTCTTGCTACTTCAATGTTTGATCAGTTTTATAGACAAGTTTAAGGACTTAGCAGAAGTAAGATTATTTTGTTGTTCAGTAGAGCTAGAGGGAAAGAAAACAGATCTGCAGCAGTATATGGCTTGGATGTAGGTTGCAGGTGTTCAGATCATAACTCAGCACAAGAGACTAATTGAGTGTTCGGAAGACTCTGAGGAAGACCTCAGAGACCAGTTCTTGTAATTGTCTTACTCTACGTTTATGATGATATGAAATGTATAGGTATGAGTTGGGAACTTCTAAAAATTACAACTGTTTACATGTGTAAGATATGGGGTTATAATTGCTAAAGCTGTTAAGGCTCATGTTTAGCAGAAAGCCCTGGAGGAAGGCACAGCTGCAGGATGGACAGCTGGAGGTCAGCTGGGGTGTGAGAGGTAGCTATGACTCCTGGACAGCACACTGAAGCTGAGCCAGCCAATGGGTGCTCTTCTCCTGTTATGTTTGGGTTTTGTCTAGTTGAGATTAAAGGTATAAAATGCGGGTAACTTCTACAATAAACTGATTCCCTTTGCATGCACAAGGGGTTCCCTGTCCTTTTTACTCATTGCTACGTACATGCACAGCTTCTAAATAATTGATTGAGGGATCAAAACATAGCATATATAAGCTTCTAAAAGAGTTATCTCAGCCAGCCTGCAGACCCTGGCAGAGGAATTATATTTAACCTGCAAATTTTAAAATTTGGAAGTTTGTAGTAGTGAGTCACAGAATTATAGAATATCCTGAGTTGGAAGTGACCCACAAGAATCATGAATGTCCAACTCCTGGCCCTGCATATCACCATCCCCAAGAGTCATACCATGTGCCTCAGAGTGATGTCTAAACACTTCTTAATCTCTCTCAAGCTTGGTGCTGTGACCACTACCCCTGAGGAGGCTTTTTCGGTGTCCAACTGCTGAAAAATCTTTTCATAATATCTAACCTAAACCTCCCCTGACACAGATGGGTAATGAACAGAAGTTGGGAACCGAAGTGAAATTAGAAAACTCTGATTTATTTGCTATCACATGAACATGGTGGAATGAATTACATGACAGGAGCACTGCAATTTAGGGCCACAAGACTTTCAGAAGTGATAGCCTGGGAAGGAGGGGTGGAGACGTTGCTCTCTGTTAAGGAAAGGATAGATTGTGAAGAGCTTCCCCTGAGTAACAGCCACGAAAGGGTTGAGAGACTGGGTAAAAACAAAGCACAGTACCTCTAAAAGACAACATCATTTCTTAGTTTCAAGCTGTCTTGCAAATAAACAGATGGTAAATGATGGTGGGGGTAAAGGGATAGCAGGTTAGTTTCACTCTGTGGTGCCCAAGATGAACTCAAACTTAATTTTCTCTTTCCTTTAAAATGGTTTTATAACAAAGAAACAATATGGAGATAATGTGAGACAAGTAGACATATGCACCATTGTAGCATGTTTCTGCAAAAAAATATAAATACTAATATCTGTTTGGACTATTATTAGGAATTTGTTGGTTATCCTGAGTTTGCTATGGCTTCTAATGTGTTAGTCATGTAGGACATTTATTTCTAAAAGAAATCAAAAGAAATTTTATTTTTTGGAAACAGAAGAGTTTTTCCATAATTTATGGCTAAATACTTATATAAATGGTTTTGAATTTCTGATACCTAATCAGTTTCCAGTCAAAATGTAAATTCTTAGTTCAGGAAATCTGGAAAAGTGGGGGTTGAGGGTTAATTATTACTTTTTTAATGCTTGAATGATGACATTCTTTGTAGGAAAAAACAAAACAAAACAAAAACCACAAACTAAAAATAAAATAAAATAGAAGAAAATAGAAAAATATAAATTGCATAATTTTGGGAAAACATAACTTTCCAAACTAAGTTTAGTCTCATGTTTATTAAAAAAATTACCTAAAACATTAAACTAAATCGTTAAAAGAAAGAGCAGATGTGTGTTTGAAAGAGTGTTTCCTGCATAGATTAGGAGAGAAAAATTTCTACACACAAATACAGAGTTTAATTGCTTCTCTGAGTGACTTGCAATAAATTCTGCAATATAAACTGTGAACAGTGTAGTTATCCCATTTTTTTATTCTATTTTTACTAGATAATGACATTTTACAATTATCATACTATGACTTAATTTTGAAAATAATGTGAGCTTCTGATGCAACACACTTCTGGAGGCTGATCACGTTATAAGTGATAGAAACTACAGCATAATAGGGTAGCTGCCCAGCAGCTGTCTGTAACTACAATGATGATTTATTCAAGAAATGATAAAAATTAAGTTTGCAACCTGTTATTCTTTTTCACTTGTACGTTATTCAATTTTCTGTTTATTTGAACAAACTCAATTTAATTTGAGAGGCTTTAATTTATCTCAGAATTGAGAAACAAAATTAAGAGGCAACAAAGTTAAAAAACATCGTGTTTTTAACTAAATGTTAAAAAAAAGTTAATTTATGGCCTCTGACAGGTAAATGACTTCAGTCTCTTTTAATTCTCACTGTTTGTCTGTGCTATTAATTTTTAGGTGACTTTCTCTTATTGTGTACAACAGAATACCACAACATGGTAGGTATCATTTTTTTTATCATCCAGAAATTAGTTAAAAAAAAAAAAAAGAAAAAAAGAAAAAACAAAGGCATAAAATAGAAAGAAGATTTAAATATGAGACATAAAATGACCTAGCATCCTCAACCTATCCACATTCTGTTAAACAGAGTAGATTAATACTTGGCTGAAGATTGGCTGTTAAGGCACATCATTTAATAGGTATTAATTATAATTTTCTTTTTTAAGGGAAAACAGAGAACAACAAATCAATTATAACAGTAATGTATGGCTAAAGTTTGCCAAAACTGAATGATATTAGTATACAAAGAGAAAGAACAAATAGAGTCAGAAATCAAGTTTGTAAAAAACCTAAACATACCAAAACATTCTGGTGATCTAGGTTGTATTGACCCTGCCTGAGCAGAAAAGAGTGCTTAAAATGATTGTCTGTGACTGTCCAACTCTTTTTTTTTATTTATAAGTGACTGTCCCAGTTTCGTCTGGGATAGAGTTGGTTTTCTTCTTAGTAACTGGTACAGTGCTCTGTTTTGGATTTAGTATGAGAATAATGTTGATAACACAATGATTCAGTTGTTCCTAAGCAGTGTTTCCTGAACCAAAGATGTTTCAGTGTCTCGTGTTGCTGTTTTACACTACAAATGACACAGACTCCGTGATTCAGAAGGATATAAAGTGACTATTTTATTTCAGGATGTATCTCCCTTATATACTATTTTACACAGACCAATTTGATTGGTGAAACAAAGGCAAGTCTTTTCAACCACATTGGTCAAGCCAGAGAAACATCAAGAAGTCCCTCCTGTCAGAGGGAATGAATAACATAAGTACAACTACAAAAAACATTTCTCATGTTTACCAAGCTTCCCTGAGAAAAAAATTCAGAGGAAACCAAAACATCAAGCCTGGAACCAGGGCTACACTCATGGTCTGCTGGTCTGGAGATGCACAAGAAGGTAGGTAGCACAGTTGGGACAGCTGAAGCAAACAGGTCAAAGGGATGTTCTGCACCACGGACTTCATGCCCAGTGTATCAACTGGGGGTAGTTGGCTGAGAGAGGCCACTGCTTGGGGATCTGTCAATGGGTTGTGAGCTGTTGCTTCGGGCATAATTCATTTCTCTTGGGTTTTGTCCCTTGCTCTTGTCTTTTTCATTATTTTTAATATTTATTATTCTTAGTTGTAGTATTCTTGTAGTTAATTTTCTTTGAATTACTAAACTGTTCTCATCTCAACCCACAAGTCTGACTTTCTTTTTCAATTCTTCTCCTCATCCCACATGGTGTGTGGAGGGCAGTGAGTGGGCAGTTGCATGGTACTGAGTTGCTGACTAGGATTAAACCACAACTGGAACATAAAATTGAGAAATATTAAAACTGTAATGGCAGTAGAGAATATCAGTATTATCACCGATGTATTTGGAAGACTGACAATATTATTATGGTGGATGAGATATGAGTTTAAAGAAGGTATTAAAAAAATCAAACTTTTATTTTAAAACAAACTTTTCAATGAGTTTCAATAGAAAGAAACAGAATACAGGTATATATATTCTTAAATGTTATAAGCTACTTTAAACAGAAACTGAAACCCTATTATTACTCCTTTATTACAAAGACAGATGAAGGTTACACAATTGAAAGCTAAAATAGTTTTCATCTCTATATCAGCATTATTTTGAAAATCCATCTGAATTTCAAAATGTGCAGACTCTTTGCCTAAATGATATAACTGACAAATTTTGGAAATAATACTGAGGTTACAATAAAATAGTAGAAGGGGAAAAAAACCCTCAAATTTATTGTCTGGCTATTGAATGCTTTCTTTATATTTCATCGAGAAGAAACCTATGTGGTTATGATCGTCAAACAGAACTGTTTGTTTTCTTTGGACCTGCAATGCAGTGCTTTGGTACAGTGGTGTCTTTGGTGTCAAAAATATGTCTTTGAAAATCCTGCCTCCACAGCATGTGCTTTTCCTGGCAGTTTATCATTTCCCACAGTTAATCAATCTTCTAGAAATGATGTAGCTATGAACACTCCCCAGGAACTTTATAGGTATGATTCTCACATGTTGAACTTGTTTGCCATTGTTCCTCCTGCCTACTGTGCCTGCTGTGCTGAAGTTATTTCAATCTTGTCCCTGGGAGTCAACAGATGATCTGAAACAACTGTGTAAAACGAACAGCTCAAAAATTTTTATTTCCTGAAGTTTCAGGAATGCTTGGTAGTAGTTTGAAAAAGTACCATAAGAAAAAAAATGCTTGCTCTTGATTTTACACCAACTTCAACAATTGAACTCAATTCCTTATTTCCAGGCAGCACTCTAATTTATTTTTTAACTTGTAATAAAATGGAGTCTTGATGTTTTACATAAAATAACTTCCTTGTTATATTTGGTTTTACCAGTTATCTTGGAGGCATGTCTGTAGAATCACAGAAAATTAGGGGCTAATTTTTTGTCTCAGAGGCCAGATGGCTGTAAATCCAACCAAGGACAGTTATAGCAGATAAGTATTGTTGGTAATAGAGCTGAAGTCTGTTGGTATTAATATGCCATGCGAAAAACCCCAGAGTTTTGATTGGAGATGGGTGCCAGGTGGATGTACAGCAGCACTTTTCTGGGACAAAAATCCTTGTTCTAGACCACAGGGACACAGGAGAAAAAAAAAAAAAAAAA
>VYXD01001633.1:638185-757290 GCA_013397195.1 Hylia prasina | reverse complement strand
CCTGCCTGCCTGCCTGCCTGCCTTCCTCCCTGCCTGCCTGCCTGCCTGCCTTCTTTCCTGCCTTCCTGCCTTCCTTGCTGCCTGCTTCCCCCTGCCTTCCCACCTGCCTGCCTGCCTGCCTGCCTTCCCTCTTTTCCCTTTCCTATTAATCTCTTCCCTTTCATCCTACCCCTTTATCCAAAACTTACTTCCACATGCTTATATAGTGGGCCAGGAACTAAGATACCAATTTCCATGTCTAGTGTGTAATTTACCAATAAAACTTTCTAATTCTGGATCCTCACATTTCTGTCATTCCTTTTGACCAAAAGCATTTACAAATTTTAGGTACTTTCTTCTTTCTTAGGGGTGAGATGCCACAATGTCCTCCTGCATCTTAACTTTTAGTTTAAAATATGCCCTGCTTTATTTATTTTACATGTCATTAATGTATAATGACCTTTGCCTAGTTATGTTTCCTTTGTTCTTCAAGGAAAATGGGAATTTACAATGATGAGTTAACAATTGCACACAAAAATATCTCTGTTTAAGAAATTACTCTTTCTGTCTCTCTTACTCATCCACTAGATTTCACCTCATCCAGAACTAAATTCCAAAATGAGTACCTAGGTCTGCCATGAGAGTAAAAAATATTTCATAGCCCATTCAAATCAAACAGTAATGTCTTGGTTTAAATAAAAACCACTCCTTGTCAAGAAGAGTAGTGGTAGTGAAACTTACTTCATCAATTAACTGGCATGTCAAAAATGAGGAATATTGTTCCAAAGTAATTTGCTGATGAGCGTAGGCACCCCAAATGATCTTCAATATGAACTTTGAAAATTAACCTTGAAGATGAACTGTGAACAGTATTGCAGTATTGCAGTATTTTTCACTCTGGCCTCATACAAAAAATAGACAGACATTCCCTTTTCTGTAATTAATATTATCCAAATAAATGTTTCCAAGGATTTTAAGTTCAACTTCAGATGCTTTTTGCAGGAATATCGCTACTGATTCCACTATAGCTATTTCCATTTCATACCTAAACAAGAAGACTCTTATAGTTATCATAGGTTTTTGCAGGCAGTTCTACATAACTAACACGTTAAACAGAAACACATAAATTTTTTTCTGCTTATTTTTCCTCAAGATCTTCCAGTGTAATCCTTTTTTAGATAGTTTGCTGTGTATATTTGCAAGTATTTATCATCTTTTTATATCTTGGAGATATTTACAAAATATCTTACTTAAAGGCAATATTTCAATTTATGTAATATTTAGTGTATTGTTCTTTTCCATATCACTAATGAAAATGTAAACATATCTAGCACCTCTCACTACACCATTCACAGGGAAAATCCATTCAAATCAATCCAGTTGTTGGAGGACTGTAAATGCCAATTGCAATCTTGCAATCTGTAAAGCAAGTTAACATACTCTTATTAATATTGCAAACATCTTAGTAATATATGTCAGCATTATTTCTCAAATGCTCTGGCCACATTTCTTTCATTCAGCTGGTATTTTTGTAATTGCATTTAGAATGTACACCTGCTGCATCCTGTTCTCTTTAGGCCCCAGTGGTTATGCCTCATAGTTTGTTTTAGAGCAGAGTTTTATAGTTTGGAAGGAAGATCTAAATATGAAAATGCTAAAACTAATATTAATTTTCACTAGAATTTTAAGTTATTATTACTTTGCTTGCCAGATACATAGGGATTTTACAGAAGAAGTCAAATAATTGTCATGTACACTAAATGCATCTGCTACATGCATTACCATCAGAAATATGATGATTCAGGCTGTTTTGAATTCAGATTGTGAAAGTATCTATATTCACTAGGTTTAAGAAGAGTATCAGCAGGATTTGCACAAGACAGAGAAGGAGGCAATGTTTAGAAAAAGACATATACTAGATTCTTCACAAATAACCAGACAACAGATGAGTATGGTGTCACTGACTGTCAGGGCAAAATGTGTCAGTAAATTGGGATATTTCATGTGGCTTTTGTAAAAATAATTCTTTTAAAAGACAGTGGTTTCACTTGGTTACTGTCACATCTGCTGTAAAAACGCATTCTTATGCCTGTGGCTCTTTCCATACTGGTGACTAAAAGAACTAAAACAAAAAGAACTGTAGACTTTATTGCTCCCTCTTCAAAGAGAGATTCAGAAAGGGTTTTTCTGTAAATTGTCCTAGAACATAATCCTTCTACACCCAAATTCATTTTGATCTCTGTTACACAGAGCAGTCTGCTTAAAGTATCTACCACTGAGCTGCTTTCTGATGATCAGTGTAGCACTTCAAGACTTTTTTTTTTTTTTCCTGTGTGAAAAAATGTTGACTTACTGGTATAAGGATGAGGCATAAAAGTACTGGAACAAATCTAGACTTTTTTTCCTTGGACTGAGACCCTTTATTAGATGAAAAAGAAAAAGAAATTATATGAAAATGAAAAAGATTGGATGACAAAGCTTAATAACTCTAACATAATGCAGAAGTAGTGGCATCTGGATCCAGATGCATTTGCTCCAACTGGTTCAGAATGTCCCAGTGTTTGACATGTATTTACCTTCTGTAAGAAAGCACACATCTGTTTCCCTGTTTTTATCTCTAAACAGTTTGTAAACTGTGTTGAGCTACTTCTGTCAAGACTGAGTAAGGCTCAAGTGAGGCAACAATTGAATCCTATTATTTTGGTATAATAACTCTTCTTTCCCTCTAGCGAATCTTATCAGTCTCTCCCAGTCACCAGTGTCAGTTAGTGTTAGCAGCAAGAGAGTCACATTTTCCACATGGTATGCAGACCTCTTCAGCAGACTTCTACAGCATATATCTGTATTGCATGAGTTATTCTCCAAATCAATAGTCAGAAGAGATGAGAATTTTAAATATTAAGGCAGTTATGTCAGCACACTCCATCTCAGCATGAAAGATGAGAGCCTGACAGGTTTGGTTCTCTGTGGTCTCCAGCCACTTTCTCACATATCCGCAAATTTCAAAGTGTGGGTTTTTTGTGTTTTGTTTTGGGTTTTTTGCAAACTTTATCCTACACAAGAGCTTTCTGTATTGTGTCTGTTTTCTGTTACCTTCTTCCTAGTAATTCTTATATGTAACAGTCCAATATTTCCTCTGGAGAAATTTATTTGAGCAGATAATCATAGAATCATAGAATGGTATGAGTTGGAATGGGACCTTAAAGATCATCTAGTTCCAAACCCCTGCCATAGACCAGGTTGCTCAGTGCTTCACCCAACCTGGCCTTAAAAAATTAAAAGGGAGCCACAAAGTTGATTATAGGGCTGGAGCACCTCTCCTTCAACGGATTGGAAATGTTCAGCCTGGCTTTTTCACTTTTCAGGGAGAACTAATTGCAGCCTTCCAGAATTTGAAGGGAGCCCACAAGAAAACTGGAGAGGGACATTTTACATGAGCATGTAATGACAGGACAATGGGAATGGCTTCAAACTGAAAGAGAGTAGGTTTAGATTAGATATAAAAAAGAAATTCTTTACTGTGAGGGTGATGAGGCACTGGAACAGCTTGCTCAGAGAAGTTGTGGGTAATGAGAGAATTGGAATAAAAAAACAAGGAAAATTCAAGGCTGTAGCGTGAGAATAGTTGATGTTGTCTCATTATCACATTTTCTTTCTTATTTCCAGATGCAAGATTAGTAGCTTTTAAGGCATAAATCATATAGACATCTCTATTTGAGGCTCTTTCTCTCCTTGTGTGCATGAAATCTACCACTTATTAAGAGTTTCAAGTCTCATTTTTATTCTTTGATGTTAAATATTTTGTATTAATATTTTTTAATGGACTAAATAATGCAATATTTTCAACCGGATCTAATTTGCCAGTAGGTCAATAATTTTTGGATAAGAATTTAGTTGTTTTGGTTTAATTTTACTTTTTAAACAAAAGACCATTTACATGCATTCCTTTGCATGCAAATACTCCCTGTCTAGATCTTTTTTACGATGAATAAATTTAAAAAATACCATTAATATTGACAAAAAAAAAATCTTGATGAAATGTCTCCCCATTAAAGAATTCTCTGACAAAGCCTTTGTACATGTGGTTCTCTCATTATATTCTCTGCACCTTCTCAAAGCAAATATTTAAGCTTCTTCTCACAAGTAATGAGAACTGTTAGTGTGTTCTTTAAAGGCAGGAATTCAATATTTGGTATGCTTAAGCATGAAATAACACTTCTGTGTTCTCAGAAAAAAAATTGTTAAAATCTGCTTTGCTTTGCAATTTGCTTCTTTCATCAGCTAAACTTAATATAGACGAAAAGATTGCTTAATCAAGCAAATGGTCAGATCTCAACCAAATCAATATATAAGGACTCAGACATAAAGCAAATACAGTACAGAGGTTTACACTGTCATAACTTTAAAACAGAAATCTAGAACACCAAAACTGAGGTCTTCCCCAGGATGTTTCTCCTTTTCCTGAAATGGTCATTAGTTATTCCCAGATCTGCTTTCCTTGATACACAGTTGGTTTCATTCTGAAATTGTTTTACTTTTTTTAGGATTATACTCTGTAACGCCTGGGTATGTTTAACTTAATTGCTAAATGATTATCACTTAATAGATAAATAATTGACACTACCTTAACTACATAATAATACACACTCGATGTTAATAAAGGTATTTGAGTTAAATTTCTAAATTTCATTTTAACTATGTGCAGGATTAAGTGTCCAGCTGCTTTAGGAAAACAAATTACTATATAGTCCTGATAACTGCAGTTTTAAAACAGGTGGCTATGAACAAGTAAATGAGTTCTAACCCACAGAATTCTCTTTTTCATTTAACTTTTTTTTTGTGAATATACATGTCTATGGACAGGTTTATATTAGAGTAATTCAAGGACTGTATGTGGCATGGAATGCAACATTATTCTTCATCCTGTTGATAAGAAAGAACCAAGCATCATTTCTATTTATAAATAGGTCCAAGATCCACAGTAATAATTCTTTCTTGAAAGAGACCAAGTAACTTCATGGGTCTACTGTCTCTGTACCTCTAATGAGCTGGCCTGGGGTATCTCCACAACAATACCTCCTTTTCCTTCACAAGAAGACAAAGGTGGAGAAATGCAGTGTTGTCTTTGCTAATTAAGTAATCTTTAAAATGTCTATGTATATTGCTCACCCGCAAATTTTTTCTAAATGTCATTTTCAATGACTTCTGGAAGATACTACCTCTCACTATCTGACTGCAAAATACTGAATCTCACTAAACATTTTATGATTAATCACAGTCATTCATTTCTTTCATAAAAAATGGATATCTGTCCTTCAGGTTGAAGGAAGTTAGAATTTATCTGACATTAAATGTAGTCATGTATTTAATTTTCAGTTATGCCCTCTGACATAAAACAATGTAAAACTTTAGTTCTTCATTTTTGCTATTCTACAATCTGAATTCAGTTGTCCTATGCAAATTGTTTAATGATTAATCTCAAGGACCAAAAAGAGGCATCTCGAAATATCAAAGGATTCTCTTTTTTTCATTGACAATAAGAGGATTCCCATATTTGATGGACGGTCATACAGATGGCTTTAAGATTTAATTAAATATTTTCCAGTAGATGGCAGCCTTTTACAGTGATTGGAATCCTGAATGATAGCTATGAAGGCTTCTGTATTTGACTAGTTGTTATGACCTTCCTCTGCAAACATTGGTTAAAAGCTGTTTGTAACCTTGCTTTTGCAAATGGACAAAAGCTGTTACATATGCTCACTTTTATTTTCCTATATCCATAGGAAATATCTATGCCTGTGTCTGCCTATCATAATAATAATAAAAATAAAGACTAGAAGTACTACCTAAAAACAGGAACTACAAATGAAAATGCTAAATGTTCCAGTTGATTCACTTCATAATATCTGAAGTCAAGATGATTTGAATTTTTAATGCTACTCATATGATCTGGAGCAAAATGTTTGAAAATCTTTATGATATGGCTGAGACTGGGATTGCACAGTATTGGAATTAAAATTCATGCTAGTGGAAGCATGTTTTTCCACAGGTTTCCTCAAAATTTACATCCTTGCATTTATTGTAAAAATTCACTTGTTAGGACATGATTTTTTCCCATCCCTAATGCAATTCATTAGATATAGTAATACTTACTCTACTTGCACATAGTACTGTAAATCATGATTCTAAATACATCCAAAAAAATACATCCAAGACTTTTGTGATTTCATCACTTCACATATGCCAATGTAATTTGTTTTCTTAAGCTTTTACTGCACTCTCCCACCTTTGCTTTTTCTTGTTTTCACTGTCACCTTGGAGATCTTGTACTTTGAGAACAACGAAGATATTTGCTTGTCTATTTCAGTGTTAGTGAGACAGGATTTGCTGAAAAAAAGGTGTTATCTTTTGATAGAGTTATGTCTAAGTAAGCATATGGTTCAAACACGACCTACCAAATGATAAACCAAAACAAAGTACCAACAAAGAATTTCTCCTAGGTGTGAGGTTTACCTTTTATGAATGCCTTAGTGCAACAACTTCTACTCCCTTAACATTTCAGCTATTTCACACCATTCAGTTTGTTCTGAAAAGGGAATATCAGCCCCATTTAAAAGGAAAAAAATACAGGAAATAGAAGTTGGCATGTATGATGTTCCTGTGAAGCATTTTAATTTGAGGGTGAATAATTCTATGTAGTAAGCAAAAATGGAGTGTGGAGATTAATTTATTAATTAATAAATCATTTTTAAAGCAATGTGATTATCTTATATCCAGGGTACTGTGTCCAGTGCTGGACTCCTCAGTACAAGAATTAAGGGACTGTAGCATCTTTTGTCTGAGGAAAGAAGGAGAACATTGGGATTATTCAGTCTGAAGAAAGAAAATCTCACTGGGCTCTCATCCCTCTATTTAAATAAGCAATAGGAATACACAAAGAAGACAGAGCCAGACCCTTTTTCAGTGGTGCCCAATGTCAGGACAGAAAGTAATGGACACAAACTAGAAAAACATGAATTTGAATCTGAACACAAGAATATACTTTTCATGGAGAGGGTGACTAAGCACTGGAACAGGATACCCAGGGAGGTTATGGAGTCTGCATCAGTAGAAATATTGAAAACCCATCTGAACATGATGCTAGAGAGGCTTCTTGAAACTACTCTGCTTCAGCTTTGTGTATTGGACCTGGTGATCTCAAGATCACCTCAAATATCCTGTAATTATATGTGTTATATACAGAAACTTTCAGGGCAATTAAAAACTTATCCAACATCACACAAGCATTTCAGATTGTTATTATTTCTGTGTTGTCAGAAGCTTACTGACAGGTACTGAAAATTACACAGGCTCACAAAACACTAATGGTATTTCAGTAGTTAAGTTTCAAGTAGGAAGTAAATAGTTTTTTTGTGAGTCTTTGTGAATGGCTATTGAAAAACCCTACTATGTCTTGCTCAGAAGTTATATGAAGTTAACAAAATCTTAGAAGTTCTGAAATGCTCAGAAACACTTCAAAAGGATTGGTGTGCAGTGCCAGTGGCCTTCCCTAGATACTCATGAGTTTGTCAAAACCTAAACTTTTTTGTCCTCCAGAAATCAATAACACATGCTTGAACACAAAATTCACAAATCCTTTATTGTCATAATTATATCCCATATTAAAAAAAACACTCCTGTGCTCCTGGTTAGGCTTACTTGTGGCAAGCTTTTATATTTTTATTGATAAAATCAAGAATTGGATCTGGGAGATCTAAGAGCACTATGATGAGTTAAAATTGTAGAAATTCGGGCAGTTAAGGGTCCGATAGCTGCCTTTGTAAAAGTAAAACTGTTGTAACCTTGTGACATGGAAAGCAGGACTGTAAGATTTAGAACTAGATGAGAAAAATACATTGAAATTATTTGGGCTCATCCATGGAGTGATCCTCACTGATCCACCATGGCATCAGTCACTTATCTAATCTGCTTCCTGTAGAGCAGATCAATAGTCTGTCCTGCTCCTTGTTAAAACGTGAACTCCAGTTGATCTTTGCCTTATAGAAAACCAGAGAATGTGATGATTTGGTTCTGTTTTTCTCTTTTCCAATAGACACTTTTAACTAAATGATGACAGGAAAAGCAAGTTCCTCAATTCTTATATGAAAATCCCAAAGAACTGAAAATAACTGAGAATCAGAGATATTTCACAGATCCTGTTGTATTAAAACTTATTTGAATGTGTTGGTTATTTTCCCTTGTTTTATCAAGAAACTACTAAAACAACACAGAAGAAGGCTTGTTATATTTTGCTCATTCCAAACTAATTAACTTCAATACATACCTACAAACGCTATTGTTCAGCACCTTTGACAGAAATGGTAATCTAGGCTGTAAGTTATATTTTACACAGTTCTAATGCTGCTTTCAAGGAAATGTGAAGTAGGTGTTTATTAAGTTTAAGGAACAAACTCTGATAAATACCCACAATTTATATTCTTCTGAAATAGTTATATATGCAGATCTTGGAAAATATTTTAGGTTTATATTTGTTTTATAGTGGATTATATCCTGTTAAGCACCATCACAAAACCATGTAGTTACCTTGCAATTTTAGATATTTCGAGAAAATTACGCATTTACATCCAGTATGTAAATAAGCACAAGAGAATGGACAGATTAACCATCTTGAGAGCTCACTGGTGTCTTCAAGATATTTTCAAAATATCTGCATGTGAAAGCAACATTTTTTTTTTCCTTTTTAAAAGTAAGGATATATCTTGGATTTTTCTGTCATCTGTATTTATTTTCTGCTTTACTGTATGGTTATCTTCAACCAGAGAATAATTAAAATTAAAAGGATGTTCCTTTTTTTGCTTTAAAATTTCAAACAAAATACTTCTTAGCCAATGTCTTGCCAGCTTGTTTATGTTGGAGAAGAGATGAATGTGCAGGGATCTTATCAATGCATACAAATACCTTAAAGATGGATACCCAGACGATGGGACCAGTCTCTTTTCAGAGGTGCCCAGTGACAGGCAGCTGGTGAAATCTGAAACATGGGAAGTTCCATCAGAAGATGAGGAAAAACATCTTTAGTTTGTGGGTGACTGACACTGAAACAGGCTGCCCAGAGATGTTGTGGAGTCTCCTTTTCTCGTGATACTCAAAACCCACCTGAACACAATCCTGTGCAGTCTGCTCTAAGTGAACCTGCTTTATCAGAGGATTGCTCTGGATGATGTCCACGGGTCCTTTCCAATCCCAACCACTCCGTATGACTTCGTGATATAAACAAAGTATGTGTCTATTCTGAGGCTGTTCAGGCCAACCTAACTGCAATTAATACAGTTTTTTCATATTCTCAGTCCCAATATCCATTTATCAGTCTTTCTCCATATGTTTTTCCTTCTGTATTCCTAAACTCTCTGCCATTCGTTACAAATTGCTATTGTTCTAATAAGTGAAAAACACCTAACATGATAAAGCATCTGAATGTGGTTCCAGTAAAATGAATAAAAATATAATACTGGATAGCTCCGGTCTTTATCACCTTGGAAAGCCCTGCTGATTTCTTATGTAACATAAT
Source organism: Hylia prasina (assembly GCA_013397195.1). NCBI lineage: Eukaryota > Metazoa > Chordata > Aves > Passeriformes > Sylviidae > Hylia > Hylia prasina. The sequence goes on along the minus strand of VYXD01001633.1, from coordinate 747,743 downwards.
TAAGCATTAATTAGATCCCAAGGCCTCTAAGGCAAACTTGTGGTATTAGTGTTTAAATTGCTGCATTAATTTTGTCCTTTTTATTTTGGCCCTCATTTCTTTGCACATCAAATACTAAAAATTAATGGAAACTTGTTGAAATATCTTTTTATTTTGGAGTTGTTCCATTTGATTTGGTTGGGGTTTTTTTGCTTGTTTTTTGATTGATTGTTTTTTTGGTGTTTTTTAAAATTTTATTTTTTTCTTCCAAGGGAGTAATGTGAAGAATGTTTATGAAGACTATTTTTTAGGGAACAGATATTTTGTTTCATTTTATGCATTGCTTTTTGTTCTGATTACTTAATGAAGTAGTCAAATTTTATTTGTCCTAAATATATGTCCAATGATGATCCTAATGTTCAATCTTGTTCTTTATAAGACGGTGAAGAAAGACTGTTAAGGAAATAAGGCTAAGGACCATGGAAAGTGTTTTTCTTCAAGATCTCGACAGTCCTGCAATTTTCTGGTGGTGAAATAAAATCTCACTCTCTTTTATGCTTGGACTTTTGAACTTTCAAGATAATGGCCTAGAAATGAATATGCTGCAGGTTTGTTGTTTTGGGTCTTTTTGTTAGCAGGTACTCCTTTAAACTGACGGAAGTAGGCCTGATGAGATTTGATAGATGCTGAAACAGGACAAGAGTAGGCTTTTAACATGGAGATAATAAATCTTTGTTTAACTGATCTAGGGACATAATGTATTCTTATAGCTTCAGCCTTTTAAGTCAAGGTTAGACATCATTCTAAGGGGCATTCTGTTTGCAAAAAAAAAAAATAATATTTCTTAGCTGAGGTTCTTTCATTTGCATTATGAAGAACTTTAAAATCAGAGACAAATATTGGTTTTCTGGTTTTAAAAGCTACTTATCTAATATATGTACATGGGTTAAATTCTAGGCTCTATGCAGCTGCCAAAATCTGCTTGTCATTTGGGATACTCATAATACCTGCTTGGACTCCAGCCTGTTCAGAGACTTCATAAGTTTCTTCATTTCTTATCTACCAGCTCTGTGAGGATGTTTTAGATGCCTGATGGTAATCAGCATACAGTTTGTTGTTCCAAATACACATGTATAGGCAACTGAATTTATGCGCCTTTACCAGATTCTGAATCATGACATTCAAGTTCATTGACAATTCTCATCCTATTACATGTCCCAGACTGCATATAAGCATTAAGTATGTATAGGTGAGATGATGTTTAAGTGTCAGCTCAATGTCAGAAGAAAACCAGGGACCCTACTAAAGGCATCTCCCTTTAACTATGTTAGAACACTCCTGCTTATTCACCTTTCAGACTGATATATTCTTGCTTTGCTTGAAACACAAAGATGATACTTACAAGGAGGATTTGAGGATAGTCCACCCTTTTCCCTTCAGAATCCCTCCTTGATGGTGTTCAGGATATTTTTCCCATGTTGATCTGGACCCAAATCCATTAGAGATAAGCAGGCACAGAGAACAAGTTTTCCGTGAATAGGATAGGTGTTGTAAGAGTTATCCCCTTGAGGAAAGGCAAGATGCTGTGGGGCATTTCAGTTCATGCTTTTTGTATGCTCTAACTCTGGTGTAACTAGAAAATTCTGTGCACCGGAGAACAGGAAAAAAAAAAAAAAAAAAAAAAAGAAAGATTTTGATGGCTTATTCTCATAATTTTTAGAGGTTTATTTCAAAATTGTTTTGTGTGGAATTATTTCTGCTTTTGTAAGAAATGAGAAGTAACTGGGACATATTGCAAGCAGATACAATAGAAGAGAAGCTTTATAGTAGGCTGTGATTAACCTATAGCCAACTGGTTGCTGCAGTTAACCAGCCCTTGGAAAAATCGGAAATATTACATAAGACTTCTGTAGGCTCAGACGGTAATTTGATTATAAAAAGCAGAGGAAAAATTGAACTGAAGGATGAGGTAAACTTTTCTGTGGGATTTAGAGAGGCAGGCATTATCTCTATCTCATGCAGGTGACAAATACTGAGTAATAGAAATCTGAATAGATAAAAATAATGTTTAAAGGATATTGTAGGGAAAAAAATAGAGGAGTTTGTCAAAGCCAGTCTTGTTAATGTGATATGGTAAAATATCTAATTAAACAGTAGAGATTTCAGGGAATAATAAAGAAATATGTAAACATTTAATGAGATATGGAAGTGACATTAAACAAGGCAACGTATATATATGCATGCAGCATATATACATATGTAGGTGCAGCTATATAATTGTAAATCCAAATACATGGTTGCAAATAAAGCAAAATGGGCCAAATTCATTTATATTAAAAGACAGAGACAGACAAAGGGAATTGGTCAAAGCCTTGAAAAGGCTCCCGTTTAAAAACGAGAAAAGCATGTGTTTAAATTCCAGATGTGAATTTTTCAAGAATCAGAATCCAACTGGAAAAGACCAACAAGATCTTGAAGTCCAACCTTTAACCAAATACCATGATAGTACAGAATTAAGGGATTTTAAAATTCTTATCCATTCTAAATAAAAATAATATCTGTCAGATAAGTGAAATACTGTGGAGGAGAAGCAAGCACAGGAACTGTAACTGGGATGTGCAAGAAACATATTGAAGTAGGAGAATATTAAAAATGTTAAATGTTGAGGCAGGTCAAATATTTAGAGACTCTTCTCTGTTATAACTTAGCATGTGTGCATACAAATGTATAATGCTGGTTTGCAGAATGACTGACCACAGCATGTAGAGTATATTAGAATTGGTCTGGTCTTTTTATCACAGATAAAAGTAAATTAGGATCACTTGGCAGTCTTTTAAATAATATCACAGAAAAAGACATAGAGAGCATTTTATTTTCGAGTGTGTATATAACTCCATGGCACCATCCATCTCTGAGTCAGGGTGAACAGTATTAGGTCAGTAGAGTCAGATGCTTCTCAGATACTGAGAAGTCCCTGGGGTATGTCTACACATTCCTTTCCAATGAATAGATAGTTTAAACAGAATATTGGTCTGAACTCAGTGTTTACCTGTCAGTGTATTGTCTGTACACACCAAATGAACTTTGTCTCTTGGGGTCTTCTGTGGAAGGGAGTGAATTGTCAACTCATTTAAGAATTGCAAAGAAGATTTAGGTGCTGACAGCTCAGTTTGAGGCTTCTGCTCCTCAAGGATTTGGCAGATATGAACAGTAGGTGGTCTGTATCATCTACTGAGCTTAGAAACTCCAATTCTCAATCCTTGCTCCATCTGCCAGTGGAATTTGAATTGTTCTCATTTTTTCCAAATTGCCAATTAACTGCAGTAAAGTTCCCTTAAAACTAATAAAAATCAGGAAATGCATTAGTGTAGGCCACAAAGATGGGCAGATCATAAAGAAAAACTACACTTTCTCTCCTACCTATGAAATATGCCAAATCAGACTCAATATATGCAGTAGTAAAGACGTGAGCTTCAGTAGCAAGGCTGTTTATTAAGACAAAGAGATTCTGCATATTACCCCCATTGATTTCTTTTAGTCAATGGGGAACAAAAACATATATAGGAAAATAAGTATTATGAAAAGTTTAATAAAATTTTACTGATGGCAGTCCAAGCTCACACTGTTAAGTCATAAATCAAAGAAATATTCTGCTGTAAAGCTTTTGTAGTAAGGTTCAACTAAGGGTTCAGCATTGTTTTTGCAGGTGTAGTCATGTTGCATTTAGCACCAATTTTTACCTGGCTAATTGAAAGAATTACAAGTAATGCGTGACACATAAGGAGGTAAATACTAAATTTTTGCAGGTAGATGAATTCTAAAGGCATCCATGATACTAATTCTGTAAACCTAAAGATTCTTTAATATTTATATAATCAGCTGTACTGATTATACTGTATTTATATAACCATATTGATTATTAATCCTACTACTAGGCATGATATATCATTGCATTTTATAATTTGGGTTGCAAATATTAAGATTTGATCAGATTTTTCAATTCCAGAATTAGATATCGATAGAAGTATGGCAAAGATGGGTTTTTTGGGTTTTTTTGCCTTTACAACTGATGTAGTCCATGACTGCACTTAATTTCCTATTGGTGCGATCTGTTCTTTGCTGCTCAGCATCAGTGCTCTTTTTTGTTAATTTGGTGCTGACAGTAGTAGGCACTTTTTAAATACCAGTAGATATTTAAAATGAGCAGGTATCAAGAGTTTATATTATGTGAGCAGGTTCTTCTAGATATTTGTTGGGAACTGTTATTTTAAGTATGGAGGTATTTTAGTTATTGCTGAGAAGTGACTGACTCTGTTACACAGAGTCAAGGTCTTTTCTGTCTGTCACACAACCCCTGCCCCTGAACACAACAGGTATTTTATTCTACATGGTATCATGCTTAGCATTTGAAGTTGGGGGAAGAAGTAGAAGGGGAGGACATTCAGAGTGATGGCATTTGTCTTCCCAAGTCCTTGTCACATGTGATGGAGCCCTGCTTTCCTGCTGATTGATGAACACCTGCCTGCTGTGGGAAGCAGTGAATGAATTCCTTGGTTTGCTTTGCTTTTGTGGCTTCTACTTTACCTATAAAACTGTGTTTATTTCAACCCATGACTTTTCACATTTTTCTGATTCTCCCTCTATCTTGACACAGAGGGGAGTGCGTGGCTGTGGGTGGGGCTAAAGCACAACAGCTTTCTCTGAAATTCCCTTTGATCATTGTCCACTTCTTACAATTTGAGTTGCTAAGAAATAAGTCTACATTTCTGTGTTTGTCTCACTAACTCAAGAGTATATTTGCAATCTTCTGATAAACTCAGGATGAACAGTTACAAAACTGGTTGATTCATTTGGCTGATATAAAGGCTTGATTTGGTCATCTCATGCAGCTAGTTGATCCACTTACCTGGTGAAACCATTTGTCTAGAAAAAAGGCCATCTTCTGGTCAGCTCTGTGTTAAGTTCATCTCTCCTCCTCAGAGCCACCTTCTATTGTAGACATTCATTTATTGGTCATAGCAGGTCGGATGTATTTATTTGCCATTCATATTGCCATATAGCTGTTCCTCTACTTGCTCTATTTTTGTAGCAGAATGATACTACAAAAAGAAGAATCATTAGTTTAATGATTGTTCAGTGACAACACATTCCTGCTCCTAGGTGTAACAAATGGGCAAAGGAAAAAAAAAAATGTAGAAAGCCTAGCAAGGAGCTGGAAGGGGAGCCTGGTTAAAGCTATCCAAAGTTCCAGAAAGTTAATCTAATATTTTTATAGCAAATCTACACACAGCTTGCTACTTAGGAACTGTATTTTTTTTTTTTGTAGGCCATTAAACATAAAGGGAAAATATTAACAGCTACACTTCTCAGTTCTGCTGCAAAGAAATCTCTGTAGTTTCTCTCTATACCTATCTCTCATCCTCTCTTTGAATAGAAGAAATGAGGCATGAGATTGTAGTTAGCTACAGTCAGATTGTTCTGGTGAACACGTAAATAATTCTGACAGATTTTTTACATTATTCATACTAACACAATAAGGAAATGCAGAAGAGACTTGTGGAGAACAGCAATCCACTCTACTTTTCATAGAGAAGATACTCTTAGTGTCATGCATATATGTAGCTAGTACTACTTATTGTCTGGACAATTGTTCATTATTGTGTAGTTTTCCTAAACTGTTCATAAAATACTAAGAAGACCAGCTGTTTTTTGGAAGAAATGTAATTGCCCTGAGTAGAGGTTCTGTTTAGGTGTTTTGTCTTTTGTAGTAAACATAGAAAAGTAGCATCACTTCTTGTAGAGCCACAGGAATAATTGATTATTTTAAAGAGCCTGTTAGAGTAAGTTAAAATAGCTTAATTCTATTTGATTAGTAGTTCAGATGCTTATGTCTACAGTACCATGTTAACTCAAGGCTTCATTTTGCACTCCAATCCACAAAATAACCATGCCAATTCAAAAGACTTTAGTGCATCAACTCATTCACTAACTTGAGATGTTATCACTTGAAATTTAGAGATGAAGCAAGACCAGCACAAACTTTGGTTCTGTTCTCAGAATATAGCCCCTAAAGCAGGCTTACCTTACCACGGACTTACCTGAAGTTCATATCCACAAAAACGCTTTACTTTACATTCCTGCATTCTCCTCATCAGGAAAAATAGGTGCAGGAATATCAGAAGGGAGTCTTATAAGTGGGAGCAAAGCCATGAGATCACCAGAAACGTAAGTTCATTCTGTCAAAATGTGATGTGAATGAAACAGTGGGAAGCCAAAAGTGAACCAACACATGATCTGGATAAAAATAGCTCAAACACAAATGAACAAATTATAACCTACATTCAGGAATGGATACTAGGAGCAGCATAGGTTGGTAATAGATCTAGCTGAGTCCAGGAAAGCTTTCTCTGCTGGCAGATGTATAATAAGGGATTATATCTGTTGTAGACTGTTTAATGGTTCAACAGATAATACAAAGATGAAGAGAAAGACTGGCAAGTAAAGGCTTAGGAAGATTTTATGCTAATGCTTTCCTACTTTTCTATGTTGTGTAGAAAATAAAACAATCTGTTATCATCTTCAATTTCTCTTCTGGGGATAGAGATTCAAGCAAACACAGTTTAAGTTGCCTTTGTGTTGAGTATTAAAGTAGCTACCTGAGATTCTCTTTACCTTTCCTATTTTCTTACTTTTACTGTTTAGTAAAATATTTGCTACATTTTCAGGATTAAAATCATTTAGCAAAAAGTAGGAGACAGCAATCCTTATTCCACTTTAACTTACAAGACTGAAAGAGAGGTAATCATTTATAGCCCATGAGTTTTTCAATGGTCTATATGAAAGACGAAACTACAAAAATAAGCTGAAATAAATAATTAATGTCTTTTACTATACAATAAATTATTTCAGGATCACTCTTATGTCTGGTCCCCTTTCATTACATCCCCTCAGAAGGCTGGGGATGGGCAAGAGGCTGGGAGTGGACATAGCCAAGACAGCTGACCCAAACTGAACAATGGGGTGGTCCATACTGTGTGATGTTATGCTCAGTTCAGGGTAAGTAGGTGAATATTTGTGGTCATGGTGTTTGTCCAGGTAAGTTAAGTAGCTAAATATGTTCCTGCCAGTAGAAAGCAGTGAAAGAATTTCTCATTTTGTTTTGCTTCCAAAAGTAGCTTTTGCTTTTCTTATTAAACTTTCTTTATCTTGACCAAGTATCTTTGTGATTATCATTTTTTCTCTATCACCTGGTAGAAGGGTATGAGTGAATGGAAGGATGGGTATTTGGCTGCTGGTTGGGATCAATCCACCACAGCTGCAAATGAACACATAGAACATCATCTACTTACCTTCAAACAAATAAATCAGTCTGTAAATAAGATTTATTGTCTGGAATCTTATTAATTTACAAAAAAAATTGTAAAGTGTTCAGTCATTGCATTTAGTATTATATTTATAAAAAAAATAAAAATTCCTATTGTGAATAAGAAACAGCTCCTCTTGGTTTGACAACAGTATAAACACTATAATGATCTGAGAAGTGGGTCTACTGGACAGAAAAAAAATCTCACACTAAACCAGAGTTTAATTCCTTTTCATAACTACTGAAGCTTAGAGTTATCATTTTAAAGCAGACTTTATTAGAAGTTTGAGTTTTCTTATGTTTGAAGGAGAAACTCCTTCCCAAAAGAAGCAATTTCTGTGGTTCATATTTTCATTCTAACCAATCTGCTCTTTTGGTTCCCTTATAATTTCTGTTATAAAGATGCAGTGTGTCCCAGCTTCATGCTCTGCATTGATGAGCAGAACAATTCTGCTCCCTGTGATGCCTTAGGAGGCTGACCTGAAACAGAGATGGGACAGAGCTAGAGAATAAAATAGTTTTTTATTGAAAAAGGCCCCCAAGATCCACCCTGGACAAGAGAGGAGCCTGACCAAGGCTTCACCCAGGGTGGGCCAAGAGTGATCACAAAAAATGGCAGCTCTGTCATAAGAGGTTACATTTTTATAAATTTTGGTCCATTTGCATATTGGGCTTTAATTGTCCAATTACAGCTTCAGGTTGTGAGGTCCCATCCTTCTTGTTCCTCCCTCCAGTCCACCATTGTTTGTGCTTTTGAGCCTGACAGTCATCCTTGGTCCTCAGCAGGAAAAAGATTTGTTTTGTCTACCTACTACTCTGTGAAGAAAGCTTACTGGCACTTAATATGAGGCTCAGAATTACGTCCCTAGGCAGCACAGAATCTGAAAATATGAAAGCTAAAACTTTAGGCATCACCTGAAGATAGATCTCCAGCATCACTTCTGATGACTTAAGAGTATCCAAGACATTGATATGTCTGGCAAATGGTACAAAGAGTATAAAGGATAATAGTGTTCTTCTACAGCAGTGCCCAGAGGTGAAGTGGATTTCATGGCATATTTTGGATGGCACTACACACATATGAATAAATAACTTTAGTGAACCTTAGTATTCATTGGCATTGTGGGAGCGTAGACACCGAGGACACATGAAAACATCTGCGTGCTGGTATCTAAGCAGAGGAAAAATAACAGGGTTCTCAAGGACTGTCTCAAGGGTAATAGAAAATGAGTTAGAAAATGAGGTGCAGGAAGCTGTGGGATTCTTGCTGGCCATCCCTTCAAGTAGTACATGGCATACGTCTGCTCCTTAAAAAGGGCAAGACAGCATAGGACTCTTTTGACTTAATTCCTACCATTTTAACAGAATTTTCAAGAGAAGAAAATAACCACCTAACTGTAGGGTCAGCTAAAGTATTTTTGAGGCTAACACTTGGTAAGCATAAGCTAAAAGAAGATTATATGGTTAACCTTAGTCATCAGGGCAGACATAGACACATGAATTAAAGTAATATTTTTTTCTTTTAAAGACATATATAATTTGGTAGACTACCTGAGAGCTCATTGACTGGAATACGTTGCCATGTGTTTTTAGAAGCTCCTGAATCTACCTAATTACCTCACTACAAGATATTTCTGACTATAAGAATATCTGTGTTTGTGTGTTAAACAGAACATATCCTTTTCTATTTGCTACAATAGAAAAATACAACCAACACTGATAAGATCACAGCACTAAAGTTCTTTCACTTATTCTTCTATACTGGTATAATTGCAATTAGCATAAGGAACAAATACCGGATGCTAGACTATTCAAATGAGGTTTGCATTTTTTCACTGCTCCCAAAAAGTCAATCTATTTTTGAGCCAAATCAGAAGATGAAATGTTGTTGCTTTTATTATTTTTATTATATACATTCACATTTAAAAATGATGATGATTTTTGGTAGGACAATTGTCAAGGAGACTTTAGGAATTCTTATCTTTCAACTGAAGTTGTCTTTTTTATGCATATCCAAGAATCAAATTGTAAATAATAAATGCCACAGATAATGTTCTATTCTTTCACATAGTCTTCGAAAATATTTTTTCTTATTTAGATAATAAATGCAAGTGATTGTCCTATTTAAAAATTTGAAAGATATCTACCATACTGTTTTAGCTTACCTGCTTTTTATTAATTCTGATATTGCTCATCTGTGCTTTATATGTCAGAATTAAATATGAAGTATAAATTAATAGTTTGATAGTATGCAGAAATTTTTCTTCTGAGCAAAGTCTTGAAAAGCAGAATTATCAACACGCATATTAAGTGCTTACAGTAAGTCCTAATCACAGGAAGGTAATTATTTAGCATTTTGGTGGGGTTTTTGGTTTTATGTTGGCTTGTTCATTTGTTTTTGGGTTTGGGTTAGAGGATCTTTTTACTTTAATTATGATTGACAGTATAAATGGTTTTGTTAAAAATTGTAATTTTTTCCCTTGATATTACGAGTGACATTATTCTGGCTTTTGTGAGGAAGGTGAACAATTATCTGCCTTTTATTTTGATGCTGTCACTATACTATACACAGTAGCTGTGTTTTGCACAATCCCAGTCTAGCCTGGGAATAATCTCATATTCAGGAATTCAATATTGTTTTTATTTTTTGTTTTCATCCAATTAGTTATTATAAAACATGCATGTGTTCTGGTGAGTAGAACGCAGTTCTACTCTATTCCAGGATAATTCCTGTCTGATTGAGAGCCAAACGCAACTTTTTGGGTAAATATTCTGACAACAGGATTGCTATGCAACAGATGTGGAGGGAAATCACAACTGATCAGCATTCTATGATTTGTTTAAAACTGCAAAGTTTCTACATTTGGTCAATTAATTTTCAGTGAATGATACTTTGTTCTTCCATCATAACTTCCTTCATAGAGGATGAAAACTAATTTCAAGATACTTGCAGATGATTCTGAGTTGTTCTGCATAATATGTAACAGAAAAAATATGACTATTTATGTTTGCTTCACACAGCCTGGTTTTTTTCTTTATTTTCATGGGAGGGGATGCCACATGGGTGCTTCTGAGACAGAAGCTGTTCAAAGCTTCTACTACGTGTATCAGAGCCAATCTCTGAAGGCTCTAATGATGGACATGTTGCTGGCCCAATTAGAGAAGTTGGCAACGCCTCTGTGATGACATATTTAAGAAGAAAAAAAGGACACACCGTTCTTCTTCCAGGGGTAAGGAGGCGCCCACTCAGGGCCATCTTGGTGCGACCAGCGCTGGGAGTGGCCATGCTGCTGGGGCTGTGCGGCCAGCACCGGGGCCATGTGGCCGCCGATATCGCCGCACGGCTCGCAGTGGACTTTACCTGCTCAGCTGCTTTCAACCAGCCCTGCTGCAAGCAGAAGGGCAGAGGCAGCAGCAATGGCTTCTCCTTTTTGGTGCCCTGCATAAAAAAGACGTCGAATGGAGACAGTGCCACGGTGGACACCACGACTGGCAGCGAGGGGCACGGCCAGCAATTCCCCAACATGGAGGCCTGAAAAAGTCAACTCCTCAGTGCTTCAAGTCCTGCAGAAATCTCTGAACTGATGGAATTTGTTGGCAATGGTGCCTACAACCAGCAGGGCTTTTTCCCTTTCAGTTGGAGAAAAAGTAGGAAGTGAAGACGTGGAAAGGAACAACATGGTGACACTAAAGCCAGTGAAAGGAAGGATGGGGAAAAAGGGCTCCAGGCGTTGGAGCTAAGGTTCATCAGAAAGTTGTGGTGAAAACTGTAATAAAACAAATTGTTTCCCTGTAATTTTTGAGGTGTATAGGGAGATGCAAAAAACCCCTTGCAGCCTGTAGGAAAAGGTGCTCACTCTGGAGTGAGTAGATGCTAAAAAATCTGTAGAGGGAGACCCAAACAGAGAAAGCAGTTTTGGGAGGACTGTTTGCCTGTGGGAGAGACTCCTCTCCCTAAATGAACTGAAGAAAGATTTTTTGAGTGAGAAAGTGACCAAAACCTTTGTGCCCTGTCTCCCTGCGCTGTCTGTGAGAATGAGAGAGGAGCGGGGAAAGAAAAAGGCTTATTTTATTCCTCGTCATCCTCCTCTGACTCTGTTAAAAATAAATTCTCTTTATACTATGTAAGTTTAAACATGTTTTGCTCTTAGAGTATTTTTCTCCTAATCCTCATCTCAACTCATGAATCCTTCATTTTTTTCTCCCTCCTTTGCTCAACTATAGCAGAGGAGAATGAGTGAATGGTTTTTGTGAGTGTCTGGCTTTGGCCACTGTCAAGCCTCAATACTATTACAAAATCCTTAGGCTCAATAGTATTTTCATATTATACATAGTGATGACTTCTGTTGTAGTCTAATAACTAAAAGTGTTTTTTTTTTTTATGGAAAGCAGAATTTGTACATTAGTTTTCTTTCCTTTAATCTGAACTTGATGAAACAGTCATGTTCTGAAGTTCATAAAAATAATGATCTTTTAATTAAATACAGTTTAAATGTATTTCACATTCTAACTTTCCAAAGAGACAGGGAAACAAAAAAATATTTTGTTCTTGCATTTCTTCAGAAAAATGCAATGCTTTGCATTAATTAGCATTTTATTGATATTAATAGCATATGCCAAAAATCTGAGAAAGATGTGCAAGGGAAGGAAGAATTTTAGTAGATATGTTAAAATCTTAAAGTATTCTTTATACTGAGGGGCTGTTGCGGAACATTTTCTATTTCCACTCGGGTCAAAGACAAGTGCAGGGACCTCAGCCTTTTCTAGAATCAGATCCAACTTTGTTACTCTACAGAACCAAGATAAAACTAACATTTATTTAGTTGTAAACTATTTGTATGCATATGTAATATGCAATATGCAAAAATATAAAAGTCTGTATAAAAGCTACCTTTCTGAAGACCCCCAGGAAAATTCTTCCTAATTTTAGGCACGACTTTCATGTGAGGATTAACCAGAATTTATAAATCTATTTGCTTCAGCTTCTATTTCCAAATCAGTCCACTTCTATGGGGATATAAATGCTTACTTAGAGGAAAATGGCAGCACTGGGTATGCTTAGTGCTCTGAAAATGGAGGAAAAACCCTCTTGTACTTTAATCTGAAAATCAAGAAAAAAAGAATCTATTAAAAAAGTAATATATGCTTGTGGTACTACTTTTTTTTTCTTTTGTGATTGTTACGGTGCAGGAAAAAAATAAAGGGGCATGGCATATATGTCTGATTTATAATCAGCTGTTTCTCATTTCAAAAATAAGTCCATGGTTAACATTACTGCTGGTTTTCCTCACTGCAATAAACTTTGTTGGAACTTTTTAAACTGAAATGAAGAGAGATCACACATCTGAAATAAAGTGAGGGGGCAGAGAGGAAGTTCTGTCCTGAAATGTTAGTACATAATGGTGTTATATCATAGTAGTCTTCTGGGTATTATTGTGAAAATATGCAACATAATTTTGCTTAGAATTATGTTATGCAATATATCTTCATGCTATTTAATTATAATACTGAGGAATTTCACTTCCAAAATGTCTAATTCCAAGTGATACAACTTTGATAGGAAAACATATATGACTGACAAAGTAAGTAGTAGTAGTTGGCTAAACTGCCATTTGGTTTTATTAGTAGTCTTGCAGTAAATCTTTCAGTATGGGCCATAAAAACATTTTGCATGGTTCTTGTTGAGTTATGCCTGAATTTTCATGACATGAAATGATAGACTGAAACAGGGACTGGCTACACTAAAAAATCTGAAGAATGCTTGAGTCAGGTAAGTACCAATATTTCAATGATTTATCCAAAACATATATTTTTATGTGCAATATTACCCCAGGACTACATCAGGATGAATACAGTATTTCATTACGATGACAGACTGAATGAAGGGGTTATGCAGGGTGACAGAAATGTATCTAAATATGTCACCAACTTGCACTTCTATGAAACAACATATTACAAAATCATGTAGAAAGTTTCATGAAAACATCAATTGTGCCTTAACAGGTAAAGTATAGCTGTCCTACATACCAGTTAATAGTGGAGGTGAAGTCAGAAAGGAGGATTTCACATGTGTGCTCTGCAAGTGGATGCAAGTTTTTAATACTCTAAGATACTTGAAGAACGTTGCATTTTAAGAGGCAGAAAGCAATTGAGCTGAACCCTCTACAACTAATGACAGAATATCCAGAGTGAGTCTTATTAATTCAACACAAGCAGCTGATTTTAGAAAGAATTGGGCTATTTTATAAGCAAACACTGTTTTAATGCTACTTTTTGAATTAAAATTGATAATTCAATGTTTTTAAACATTGATTATTAAAGAGAAACCGTAATCTGTCAATTTTTTTATTGCCACATATCACACTGCATAAAAGATAAGGTTATGAATGCAAATATCAGTTTCCTTAAATTTACGTATACACTATATAAGGAAAGATTTTGAGTTACTAATGTGATCTTTCATGATTCCTTTGTCTGTAGTACTGGTGGCATTTATTGTTAAACTCTTCCCTTGCAGATCCATTTAGTCTACTAAGAAGGAGTACACAATTAATGCGCACAAAATGAAACAATAGCATAGCATAGCATAGCATAGCATAGCATAGCATAGAATGGAATGGAATGGAATGGAATGGAATGGAATGGAATGGAATAGAACAGAATAGAACAGAACAGAATAGAACAGAACAGAACAGAACAGAACAGAACAGAATAGAATAGAATAGAATAGAATAAAATAGAATAGAATAGAATAGAATAGAATAATAGTTGGAAGGGACCTACACCAATCTTCTAATTCCACTGTCAGATAGGTTGTATCTTTTCCTTCTAGATTGGTCAACGTGATTAAGCTTGTTGTTATCAGGAAGTATTACATAAGAGCTTTCTGTTGGCAAGAATAACTGCATGGATATCCATGAGCTGCAATTTGCGCTGGAATGTTTTACTCACTGTTTTTAAAAGACAAGTGGCTTTCTTATAACTCAGTCTGGCAATAAAATACTACTTGCTACATAATCAAATGCAAGCTGTGCTCTGTTTTAATGTTAAAACACTATTAAAATCTTATTGCTTTATCTCAGGTCAACTGCAATCTTAGCAGTATATATACTGATTTTCAAAAGCAGTTCACAATACAATAAGGCCATTAGTAAACATAGTAAAAGATATGTTCTTTTCATTTCATCAGGGATATATTTTAAAGAATTCCATTGATAAGGATCTATTAACAAAGATCTGACAGTTGCTAGGAGCTGAGAGTCAGAACTGAATGCAAACAGGGAACTCATTTGTAAAGCGATTACCAGTGTCGTATCCCTGATCTCAATTAACTGCCAGCTGAAGTCAGAGTCTCTTAATGTGATTCATTTTAACATAACAGGAGTAAATAGTTTTGCCATGCAGAACAAACTGATTATTTCAGACACAGTTGAGACCTTACTTAAAATGTCTGCCAGATTATTAATTCATTCTAAACAAGTTAATGAAAAGATTAATATCAGTGACAACAGTGCTTCTAGATATAAATCCTTATTATATCTAAAATAGGCACTCATCTTTTTTTTTCTCTCATTTTTTATTTTTTTCCCCTGGCTAAGAGACATTTTCTTTGAAATGCATAATTTTCTGTACCACTTGAAACTAGCTGGTAAATTGAGAATTTCATCTGTTTTTACCAAGATAAAGAGATGTACATATATTGCTATGGACTGTCTTGTTAGTGTTCAGTCCTTAGGTATGAGTCTGCACCAGCAAGGAAATGTCTTTACATTGTATAAGTTGTACTCAAATCAATTTCAGAGAACAAACTCAGGTCGGGTAGGTAATATTTGTATAGCATTTAACCCTCACCACTCCAATGCTTTGATCAAGTTAGCTTTCTTAAAGGAAGACATTGATACAGCTCTCATCTTTTAAGGTATAGGTGGTCACATTGATTTCAATGAACACATTTTATCCTTCATTCTTCACCATCTTCTTTGTTTTTCTGTTGTCTTTTTTTTTTTCCCACTTGTGTAGTTACCTATGACAGTCATACTTCTTGCTCCCTTACATATTCTTGAGAAGTTAAACAATTATTACGATATATTAGAATATTAAATAAAATAGCAACCTAGTACTGCAGTGTTTCAGCAGAAAAAAATTAGTAGTCCTTCCCTTAACATTCTCCATTTTCCTTCTGTTCATAAAGCAGGGGAGAAAAATATTGACATAAGTGTACATTGGGGTTAAACCATGGAAGCATACTAAAACTTGTTCATCTTTCAGAAAATAATTTATACTTAATGATGCTGCAAAGGGAACAGGTCCCTTTCTACCAACTAGTCAAAAACTGAAATTTATTAAAGTATTGTAAAAATAGGTAGGAGTGGTCCTGCCCTTTCTTAAATATTTGCAAACTGCTATTGATCAGCATATATGCTAACAAAAAGGAGGATAAGTATGAGTTTTGTAATTTTAAGTAGGCTTAGGTTCTCACCGTTAAGTAAAAGCGTTTAGCAGGTGGGATGAAGCATTATTTATATATGCTGAAAAACATTTTAAAAAGTGTCTTGCGTTATGGAAGCAAAAAATTGTATTCTATTTTCATCTGCTGAAAGCAGTTGGGGAAATGTTTTTTCTTTACCTCTTGTTACTCTGGGGGGAGGGGGCAGATGCCTTTCTGATAATTGTTCAGCTATTAAAATCAGGTGGAGTATTGTTTTTTATCTCTTTCACTACCCATCCTCCCACCAGGGGGATATTTTCTGCTAATGGGCCATTAAGGCTCACCAATGACATGACACATTTACATCATCCCATTGTNTTAATTGTAAAATTATAATAATTTGAAGGGAGGGGGGTTAACATTCTCCATTCTAAGGAAACTCCAGCTTTCCCTAGCAGATACCTGTCTTCTAAACTGAGACAAAAAAGAAAGCCCAGAATCTATAGTTAAAAGTTACTGTCATGGTCATTTATCAAGTGATATGCTACAGAAATGTTTAATAGTATGATGTTGTACACTACCTGATCACTTATCACAGACTTTGTGAGTCCACCTGGTAGACACTGACAGTATTGACACAAGTCCTTTAGGACCTGAATTTCAAAGAGACAGCTGTATCAACAAGAGCAAAGGGTAAATGAGTGCATGAATATGAGGGACATATATGTTTTTCTTCCCCCAATTATTTTCCAAACTTTTTCAATATTTCCTTTTAATTTTTTATGGCATCTCTGTAGAATTTTGTGGAAATGCATGTAGTGCCATGGAAGAAAAATTTAGTCCATCGCAAAATTAATAATAATCTGAAACAGTGATATTTGGTTACTCCTCTTATTGTCAGTGTTTGAAGAGTGAATGTAAAACATGTTAGAATTCTCACTGTACAACCTTCAAGATGTCTTTAATTCAAGGAGGATATGACATAGCTTTCCTAGTGATAAATGAAATATAAAAATGTATTTAATGAAGGAAAAACAGGCTTATTTTCTTTCAAGACTTATTCTGTAAATACTAATTTAAGAAAGTGCTCACATATTACTACATATTTGAAGAAAGGTGAAAATCCAGTTATTTTCTGCCCATTGCTGGAACAGTGGTTATCTGATCAGAAGAAAAATAAAAAAATTAAAAAAAAAAAAAAGAGGCAGAGGGTCCATAGACAAAAACACTTAAAGAATAGGCATTTTTTTCTCTATATCTCTGATCCAGTGACTGAATATACAGTTTAGGAAAAGAAACCAGACACTGGCTTGGCTGACATGTGCTCCCCGATGCACTCTCTCTGTGCTAGGCAGCCCTCTGATCTGAAGGAGCAGAACATTTCAGCACATGGGCTGAGAAAGTTGGGGCTGCTTGGCCTGGATAAAAGAAGCTTCCTCATAACAGCCTTCCAGTATTGGGATGGGGCCTACAGGCCTGCAGGGGAGCTGGAGAGGGACTTTCATCAAGAACTGTAGTGATGCCAAAATATTTTTTTGCTTTTTATATATTTTTCATATATTTTTAACTCTGTAAACTATTATTGTATAATTATAAAGTTTCTTAGCTAAATTCAGTACTTTATTAGACAAACACATTCCTGGAATCTTATTCTAATCTTGCTTCTTCAGTGAACCAAGGCCATCTCACTTTCCCATGTATTTAGGCATAAACAATGCGGGGCTACAAGCAAGGGGGGAGGCTTCAATAGGGGCAAAACTAAGAGAGGGAATTACTTCCTTAACTGTACTTGGGGATTCTTGTCAATTATGCTAATTTTCCAAACTTAAAAAAGCACTGAAGCCCTATTTAATGCATGCATTCTGCCATAAATGCACCTGGAGGATTTTCAATAAATGGTAACTGCATTTTTTTTTTTTTAATCTTGTTTGGGTTATGACTTTAGGGCAGAAAAGGCATCAGTAGAAAAAGGAGTAATGGGTACAAGTTGAAAGAAGGGAAATTTAGGCTAAATATTAGGAAGAAATTTTTCACTTCAAGGGTGGTTAGACTTTGGAACAGGTTGCCCAGAGATGTTGTGAACAGCCCAATCCTGGCAGTGTTCAAAATCAGGTTGGATAAGACCTTGAACAACCTGGTTCAGTGAGAGGTGTCCCTGCCCATTGCAGGAGGCCTTGGGAATAGCTGATCTTTAAGGTTTATTCCAACCCCTGAACATTCAATGATTTTATGTTTCTAGCAGATTCTATGGAATCAACCAACATCCACTCTCTTTTTTATTACATTCTTGTTTATTTTCGGTAACATGACATGAAAGGTAACGTAGTATTTAAATCGCCAATCATATTAACAAGAATAGGAATTTTACCCTATGTTATAATTCCAGTTGTAATATTTTAAGATAAAATGAAAAATTACTCAATGAAATGTGAATGGATTTTACCCTTCTTTATATTTAATCAATTTTCTTAAAATTAGAAGCTCAAAAACTAGCTCTTACTTTCAAAGGTGTGGTATTTTTACTGTAAGTCTTCATGCTTTGATGCCTGTATGTGGAAAAATCATTTTTGTCTTCTTTCTAAAAAGCATGATGATTCCACTCACTTTTGTTTTATAAAGGACACAGGTGTACACAGGCACTTGGAGCTATCCCTCTTTGCTCAGGACTTTCAAAAGTGAAGATTTTTGCATTCCATAAAAATATTTTTTTATGCTTTTCCTATTATACATCATATACTTGCAACAATAAGTGACATTTTTTGATTAATATGATTTGACATGACTTGTCTCACTTAGAAATTTCAAAAAGGAATGGTGCTCAATGTTAGTCTATGAGAAATGACACACATGTCACCATGTGATTAGCTTTCCAGACAAGGCCCAGGCATAGCCTCATTTCCTTGGGCATAAAAACACTGACACTGAGGAAAAAAGGATGATGCCTGTCATGTTCTCCTTTTCTCCACCAAAACTCTTCCAAAAAGCCTTTAGGGTTTTACTCTTCCAAGAGACTACAAAAGGATATTTGTTCAACACTTTTCTGTGAGAGACGTACTATTAGTTGAACTTGGATCACCTTTGAAAAAAATGTTTTTGATATTACTAACAAATTTTGATTAAGTGAGGGATTCTTAAGCTGAAGGGGAAAATAGAGATATATGCTTGTATATAACAAACAAATGTTCACACAGTTTTCTTTATATAATTTACATAATGTTCTGGATACCCGATATAACAGTTAACTACTGTAATTATGTAGTTTATTTTGTTATGGTTTTAATTGGTACCATGAGAGTTAAACATAATGACAGAAAGAAGATCAAATATTAAAATTTCAATAGTCATCATTATGGGCTAAGAAATGTATTAGTAAATAATTTGTAGGTGTAATATAGTAAATAGACATATATAAGCAAACATATGCCTATATTATATATTCACATGCAGGGACTCATATACATGTTTTAATGTAATTATTTTTTTTCTGGAGGACACAGAGGAATAAAAAATTTGTGAGACCAACGATGCTTTTTGGCTATAATAACAACTTTAGAACCAACATTATTTTCAACCACTCACAGGTTCAGACAGCAAAAAGCATTAGAAGTATGCAAATGTCTTCCAAGATGGTATCTAACATTGAGTAGAATAGTGGTACTTTTGGGGTTTTACAGCAAAAGATATGACGGATTGTAAAGCACATCTCTAAATTGTTTCTGACTTTTAGTTCAGAATCAATATTAGACAATGGCAGTAATTTTCATATAATTGTATGGGTTGAACCTCTTTTCAAGGGAGTAATATGAGTTAAAATGCTTTTCGCCTTTGAATAACTGTTGTACTTTGTAGTTTTACACAATGACAGCAGGATTTCAAGTTGGGAAGAAGGTCAACTCTTCAGACAGTGATGCCTGGGGGAAACCAGAAATTGTTCCACTTCTCAGTCTGTGAAGCTACTGGCATCCCAAATAGTCACAAAGCACTTCAGTGCCTTAGGCTATTTTAAAGTCAGCTTCTTCATTCTTACTAAAATACATGTACACTGCTTAATAAGAAATAGCCTTTTATAATTTTGTGTACGAGAAATCCCAGTTGTTCCTCTAAAAGCCACTTACACACAACACCATTTACTAAAACAGATTTCTAAGGAAGTCCAACATACTCAAATTTGAAGAAAATGTGATAAGAGATGAATAATAAACTCACTTTAGCTGTTCTCACAAAATGAAAAAGCATGAAGGCTGTCATAGCCCTTAGAAGGAAAAAGTCTGAAGATTGGTATCATTTCCCAAAGTCCACTAGTAAATTATTGTATCTTGGAATGCAAATGAATACATACTAATAGACCCCAACTATTTTATATGAGTTTTAGAAGAGGAGTAATCATTTTGGAATTGTAACTGAAAAGCAAAACTTAAAATTGAGATGAGAAAAAGCAAAAAACACCAAACAAACCAATATTTTGTCTTGCACCTCCTTTTTTATTCTTTTCCGTGTTGTATACAAAAGCAAATAATACATCCTCACTAACCAATGTTTATCAAACTTACATTACTGTCCATCTGTTCACAGCTTTTTAACAGTATTTTAGAAAACACTTTTTTTAAAAAGGAGGCAAATAATCAACACTGGCAGTTATTCTAATGTTAGATAATGGAGAAGAAAAAAACTTTACAAAGCCAAATTTGACTCTCTAATCTGAGTCTAGTTCTGAAAAACCCATATATGGATTGAATTGTCTTACAGGATGCAAGTCCAAGTTATTCTGAATGTATTGACAATCATCTAATATTTCTTGAGTTTCAGGGAAAAAGGACATGAAGTCTTCTTATGTATAAGAGAGTAAGGTGAGAAAATACAGTAAAGATACAATGGAAATAGTTGAGATTGCATGAAGGAAATTAACCAAATAGAAAGAAAAGTTCATTTAAAAGAAAGATTCATAAAAATGCCATAGCAAGTTCTATGATATGATTTTCCATCATTAGCCCCTAAGATAAAATCAACAGTG
Source organism: Hylia prasina (assembly GCA_013397195.1). Taxonomy (NCBI): domain Eukaryota; kingdom Metazoa; phylum Chordata; class Aves; order Passeriformes; family Sylviidae; genus Hylia; species Hylia prasina. Next base: position 726,962 of record VYXD01001633.1, on the reverse strand, counting down.
TTGTTACAATGGTGTATTATATGTATTTGCTTTCATACTTATGTAAAATCTAGGTCAAAGAACACAAACAAGTGAAAACAAGATTATGAGGATACACATGCTGACACATCATTCATAACATTCTGCCTGCCTTGGTCAGAGAGGTAGCTCTTACCTCATGGGATAATAAAATCCATAAATGAAAAAAAGCCAGAAAAGTTTTTCTTACAACTGAAGTGTTTAATTGGACTGGAGAAACCATGTGGTTTCACACAAAAAACTGCTACAAATTGTTGCTGTTTATATAATTATTGTTGACTGTCTAAAATGTAGATCAATGCCTAAGAACATTAAGGCAGAAGAAAAGCATAAAAATGTCACAGGTATTTTTACTTACTGCAACAAAATAAATATGTACAAGCTCAGGTGCAACATGGTACTTTATGTTTAAACATCTAAACATTTGTTGGAATAATAAATTTTCCTGATAAAATAATTATTTATCAGGTATTATTTATTATTTAAGGTCATGTGACAGAAACTTCAGTTTTCTGAGGTAGTATTATGCAGTCTGACCAACCTGGTGGCCTTCTAAGACAGGATGGCTACATCATTGGACAATATATAACAGGGAAAAAAATGTAATCTTTGAGCTCTCTTCAAAAATCTTACTTCATTTTTTTTTCCTATTAGTGGCTTATAGCAATGTAGCCTTAACCTTGGACTGTAGTCCAATTTTAACTTACAGTACCACATAGCAATTGTAATTCTGCATTTCTAACTCATAGACTTTATGATTATTACTTACGTAGCTTAAAGACGTCAGACTTTCAAAAACTGCAATGTGTCACTGAGACCTCTTGAATACATTTCTTCTAAGCAGAGGTCCAACACTATCACCCAGAGTGTTATGGGCATGCTGTGACATGTAGCTGCTTCCAACATGGGAAAGTGAGTACAAGTTAATTGACTAGCAAAGTGGCACAGTGATTAAGGACACAACTCACATCTTACGTAGTAATAAACAGAGGAGAATTATGCATCCTATAGCAAATGTTGTGTGAAATATTGTAAAAAAGAAACTTTACAATTTTAATATAAGTATTCTAACATTGGTTTCAGTTGTGATTTTGAAAATTGGCCTTTTTATTTATGCATTTTATGCCAGGCTGGGTTCATTTTAGTTTCAGTTAATTTGTTCCTGCGTGTAACCTCCAAGAACATACAAAAGCTTTAATTAGAATTTAGACAGACTCAACCATTTCCTAGAGAACTCTTTCAGTTTTTTTATGTAAACTTACTGATTTTCTCTAACTAAACTTTGCTTTCATAATGGGTTATCGGACTAGTCTTTTCCATAGTAAATGTCAAAGACATTTAATAGGAATGATAAAACTCAAATTCTACATTTTTCTAAGACTTAATCTTCACTTTTCAAACACATTCATTCAAAAAAAGATAATTACATTTGGGTAGATTTCAGTCAAAACATCAAAGCTTGTAAAATTATTTCAATTCTATTTCTAAATAATTTAGGAAGCATTATCTGTTACCGAAATCTCATACAATACAAAGTCTATTTTAACAATTGGTTTGGTCGTTAGACAAGAAACAACCTGCTTCATTAACCAAAATTAATGTTTACTAAATACCTGTCCTTTCAACTGGCTAGGGTTGCTTGAAGTTAAAATATGGTATAATTTCCCTCGTCTTTGACTTTTTATAGAGGAATATTGTTCATAAACTATCCATCTGAATTATTCTCTGTTTCAGATTAAGCTGTAGTCTCACTGAAGGATGGGAACTGTAATTGCCATGGAGTAGTTGTTCATGTAACACTTGTGTCTGCAAAAACAAGATAATTAGAAGCAAAGATTTTCGTACATTAAAGCTGAAATGGGAGCTAGGAATGAATTTTCAGTTTATTTTCCTGGTGATGGAGTGACATGAAGTGTTGAACATATCAATGTGCAATATGCTATAATGGGTGGAGAAGGAAAATGATTGCCTGATCTGACAAATATCCTGTAGAACTTGGTCAGTTTTTCACGTTTCCTGTATCTCCTTCAGAAACTGCAGAAAGATTTAAGCAAGTTAATGTCCTCAGTTTTGTTGGACCTAGGTTTTTTGCCTCTTTGGCATAAAAGTGCATGCTTGGGTAAGGAGGGTATCACAAACTGTTTTGCCCAGAAGAGCAATAGGTACTGAAGAAGAGAGTATATTTGCTGTTAAAAAGACAAATATTTCCAAAAGACAATTATATCCAAAATTTGGAAAAAAATACTAATATTTCTAAAGTATTCCAGGCAGCATAAGGAATTACATTCATGCTCCATGTATTCTTCAAAACCTGACAGAATTTGTAAGACTCTTTTGTCAGAAGATGCAAAGCTATTTTTTTTCTTGTCCTCTTTATTACTCCTCACTTTTGTTCTGAACAGTACTCAATCCTATATATTGAGATACTTTTATAGGAAATACATGTTAATGGGCATTCTACGCAGAAAATGTATCTTCTGCAATATCTTCTTAACCTCACTTCAATTCTCCAAATTGAATTTTAATGAATTATAATTGTTCATTTTTCTACTGACTTTCCATATTGTTATGTTTTAGACTTGCACTGATATAGTTTGGAATAATTATTGCTTGAAAACTAATTATAGTCTTGTCCGTGATATTTAAATAAGGAATCCTTTAATTTCTTCTTGTTAGATTTGCTAATTGACTGGACATGTAATGATAACTGCTATTGCCAACACAAAACTACTGTTCTTTTCCTTTTAGAAGAGAAAGGATCACAACAATTGTTACTTTAAGGAATAGGACAACTTGAAAGAGCTATGATACCTTCTGGTATTGGAAGTGTTGCAATTTTCTTTGCATGAGCTGCATTGCTCCAAGACCATATCAACAGCTGAAAACATAATGATCTTCAGAAATTGTTCCAGGTTGCATGTTTAGTATTAGACTTCCCTACTCCACTGTAGAAACAAGTATCATGCTGATGAAAGAATCTTGCATTAAGTTTAATTTGAAATAAAAATGTAACAAACCCAGGTTCACAAGTATACTGCAGAGTCTCCCTATATATTCCTATCGCTACTGAGTTTGCCAGGCCTCGGTATATAACATTAACAGTTATGCTCTATTATGCTATGACCTAGCTGAAGTCACGTTTTACTTGGTTTAGCTGTGACAACAATCTGTCCAAATGACTGTCTATGGTGAATTTGTTTTACTTTTATTTGTCTTTATGTGATACAACCATCATTTTAGTTAAAAAGCAGCAGCAAGCACTTTATGTAGAATTGGATAGTTTAAATTCTAACATACTGACACAGTGTAGAAAAACATGGGATTGGTTCAATATCAGAGTCCTTCAGAAGTCAAGACAGAAGATACAGCTTTGACAACTCAGCCATAGTCATTAACACTTTCTAGACATGGAACTAGACAAAATGGGATTTAGCAGTAACAAAAATAACATATATAAGCGACACAATATTTAGTGATCTTGAATGCAAAGTGGAGCTGCAGAATGACAAAGAAAGAGCAAAGGTATAAAAATATATTAGCAAACATGACGCCAACTATATCCCATGCCAAGAAAAAAGAACCATCACTACGAACATGATTTTCCTTCCAGTGATAGATTCTGGATGCTCACTGTGATTCCCTCATTAGCACCACAGTGATGTCACTGGCTTGGACAGATCTACTGTTCACTGGGAAAATACTGGCTGGATGGCTGACCCCAAAAAGTGGTGGTGAATTGAGTTAGATTCAACAGGTGATTGTTCACAAGTGCATTTGAGCCAGTCCTGTTTAATACCTTTATCAATGACCTAGAAGAGGGGATTGAGTACACCCTCAGTCAGTTTGTAGACAACAGCAAATGGGGCAGGATTATTGATCTGCTGGAAGGTAGGAGGGCTCTGCAGAGGCATCTGGAGAGGCTGGATTGATGAGTACAACTGTAAAATGCTCAACAAGGTGAAGTGCCAGGTGCTTCACTTTGACCCCCTGTAAGTGCAGATGCTGAAGCATGTCCAAAGAAGATCAACAAGGATGGTGAAGCACAAGTCTAATGAGGATTGGCTGAGAGAGTTTTGAGTGTTTGGCTTGGAGAAAATAAGGCTAAGAGGAGACCTTACGACTTTCCATAACTACCTAAGAAGAGATGGTACAAAGGAGGGTGTTGACCTTTTCTCCCAGATAACAAGCAATAGGACATAAATAAATTTTGTCCAGATGTGTCAGGGGAGGTTTTGATTGGATACTAGAAAAATAATTCTTCATGGAAAGAGTTTTTAAGCATTGGAGAACACATAAAAAGGAGGTAGCTGAGTCACCAAGTAGGCAGGTCGTTGTACCTGAAGGTATTTAAAAATGTGGCACTTAAGGACATGGTTTAGTGGTGAACTTGTCAGCATTAGTTTAATGATTGGACTTGATGACCTTAGAAGTCTTTTCCCTTCTAAATAATTCTATGATTCCATGACTCAGGCAAACAATTGAAAGGTGAAGAGAACACTGTGAAAAAGGGACAAAAACTTTGAGTGTGAGTTACAATTTTAATTGTGTTACTATTACTGTTACTGAAAAATTTTCTTTATAGATGATTTTCTATTTAGATTTTTATTCTTGACTTTCTGCAGGCAGATCTAGACTAGTATTACTTCTTGAATTGGACTGTTAAGATTTCATTTACACTTATAAATTATGGGCTTTGCATGCATCCATCCATCTATCTATCTATCTATCTATCTATCTATCAATCTATCATCTATCTATCTATCTATCTATCTATCTATCTATCTATCTATCTATCTATCTATCTCCTTCTCTCTGTCTCAATCTATGTATTTTGGGTTAATCTTAGACCTCATTACAAGAAAAACATTGGCCTCTTGGAACAAATCCAGAGGAGAATCACTAAGTAGGTTACAGGAACAGGTTGGAACACCTCTCCTATGAAGAAAGGCTGAAAGAGTTGGGGCTGTTCAACCTGGAAAACAGGAGACTCTGGGAAGACCCTAGAGCAGTTTCCAGTACATAAAGGAAGCTTAAAGGAAGGCTGGATAAGGACTTTTCAGATGGGAATGTAGTGATAGGACAAGGAGCAGCAGCCTTAAGCTGAAGGAGAGAAGGTTTAGACTAGGTATTAGGAAGAAATTATTTACTATAAAGGTGGTAAAGCACTGGTACAGGTTGCTCAGAGAGGTGATAGACTCCCAGCCCCTGGAGTTGTTCAAGGCCAGGCCAGATGGGGCTCATTCCTGACTCTTTGTCTTAGTTTAAGACAATTGTATGGGGTGGACACTCCAAAATTAGTTACCTCCCCTTTATGGTTTTAATCACTCCCCTTTTATCAATTGGGCAAGAAGATTTAAAATGCAAGAAGACATTAGTGAAAAAATAACAGTTTCTAAAGACCAAACAGCAACAACAAGATAACACTAATAATGACAAGATGCAAAGGTCCTGAATCCAATGGACTTTCCAGCAGCAAAGATAACAAGATGGTGGATAAGCCCCTCCCCCAAGATGGCAGCTACTGTAGCTGGTAGTATGGACAAGAAGACAAAGACAGTATGCCAAAGAAGCTCCTTCCCCCAAATGGCAGCTGCTTTGGAATACCATGTGGATCAGAAGACAAAGACAATATGGTAGAGAAGCCCAGCTTAGCCCAACCCTCTGGAACAAAAATGGGAAGGTAGGAGCTTACAAAGCAGTTCTGGTGGTGAATGGGGGTGATGGCATTGTCTGGGGCAGCTCCAAACCTGCAGTGTATATTTCTCTGCTTTCCAGATGACATTAGTGCTGCAGTTTTGAGATGCTGCTGCATTGCAGGGGGAAGAAAACAGATTCAGCAGACATCAAAACCTGCAGCACTGGCCCTGGCTTGGTGCTATGGCTATGGTATTATGAAATTTGCTCTGAAACAGTTTAGGATTGTGAAATGTAGTTTCTTGGAGACCTCGCCGCTCCAGAGCTCTAAACTCTTTCAGTTTAAAACTGTTAACCCTTGTTTTGTCACTGCAGGCCTTGATGAAAGTTTGTGTCCGTTATCCTTGCAAGCCTGTTCTATATATTGAAAAGCTTCTATAAGGTCTTTCTTGAGTGTTATCTAGCCTGAACAACCCCTAACCCTCTCATTTATCATAGGAGAGGTGTCCAAGTCCTCTTATAATTTCTGTGGCCTTTTCCTGGACACACCAACATGTCTTTCTTGTGCTGAGGATCCCAAATCTGAATGCAGTACTCCAAGTGGGGTCCCATGAAAGCAGATTAGATAGGGAGAATCACCTTCCTCAACCTGCTGGCCATACTACTTTCAATGCAGCCCAGTTTTCTGGGCTGCAAGCACACATTGCTGGCCCATATCCAATTTTATATCCAATGTCCATTGTTTAATGATGAAGGATGCTGAGAGTATAATGCTTGTGGTAGTGTCTTTCTTTGTCGTAAAGTTATTTGTTTTGACAAAAACAAATAAACAACAAAGTTTATCTCTTAAATTTTACTATTGGTGCTTACCTGACATTCTACAGTAATATATCATCAATTCACTGGTCCACTGGTAATGTATGAAAGTTAATGTGTAATCAACACATCACGACTTCGATGATAACTTCACAATAATGAATTACCAGGGCAAAGCCAGGAGGTGCATACTAATTACTGATCATATCACTGTAGTGTGTATTTCATTGCTGTTTTTACAATCAAGGAACTTACTGAGGGTGATCAGACTATACTTCTAGTAGAAAGTTAGCTCCTGAGAGGTGAAAATGTGATCTACAACCCTACTGTTACTGCACTTGTACTTTCAAAATCTTATTGTTGACACAGACATCCACAAGCAATTCGGCCATACAGTTATAAAAAAATTGTATGCAGCGAAAAAACATTAATTCTTTTTTTGTGTTTGCCCATTCAAGTGTTAGGTCTGTATTTCAAAACTGGAACTCATTCTCAGTGCAGATTTTCATAGGAATTTGTGGTAGATTATAAAACAAGGGCAAGCAGCCATAAACTGTGGTTGGGGAAGTACAGATTATACAATTAAAAAAATGAAAACAAAGAGGAAGAAAACCTGGAGAATAATGCAGAAACAGACTTCTCAGAGATTATTCAGTTTCTCTCACTAGAGTTTTTTTACAAGTTGCCTAGAAAAAAACAAGGCTGAATGACCTAGCACTCATATCAGCTCCTCCAATGTCCAACCAACTGTTCATAGAATCACAGAATAAGCTGAGTTGGAGGGCACCCAACAAGGATCATCAAGTCCAATTTCCAGCTTTTCTATTATTCTGAATGATTGTGAATACTTTGCAAGGCCCTTATCCCATGCATGTATATTTTCTCCAATAATGACAGAATTTCCTCCTTCTACAACCACTTAGCATTTACTATGAATACTCTATGAGAGCATCAGTAAGATTATTAATTGCCAATTTGTTCATTAGAGATAAGTAGAGAATTAGATAAAATAATTCTTTTGCCTGGAAGTAAAATATGAGTTGTCACTTCCTTCATTAAGTCATCATATAAATACTATTGTCAAACAAGTATAAATCTGTATAAAATAAAATTGTTGAGGTGATATTTTATAAGAAACTGAATAAACCAGTAAGTCTTCATAGCAAATAAATAAGGTCAAAAAAGCTTTTCAAACAATTTTATTAAAAAATAAAATCAAAGAGTATTACAAAATTGTATATTCTACAGCAGGACATAAAGAGACTACTAAAAGACAGTAATTACAACTAAATTATCATGACAGGTTCATAAAATAGTAAGAGCGGGTGTCCTGCATATATGGAACAGAATCTTAATATATCTATTTCTAAAAGAAACACAGAGTTCTCTCCAGAGCTTTGGAGACAAAAACTTGTTTTTCTCTACAGTCATACACATTGACATATTATAAATCTTGGAGAGAAAAAAAAAGAAAAGGAAAAGCCCCACACATGCACTGAAACAAAACAAAACAAATTTACTTTTCATTCTCTTAGATAAACAGTGATTTTGAGTCCCACTTCAGGTGTTAAGATATCCCCATTCTCATGATAGGAAATACTATACAGGAAATTCTATGATATATCATATTCTATGACTCTTGATTCCACTCTATTCAAGTAATTTCCTGATTCCATTCTGTTTGTGGGTTGTTGAGCACTGCCCTTTCCCCACCCCACCAGACTTTTGTGGCTATTTTATTGGATCTCTAACCAGTCAGTATTAACAGAACTGAACAAATTTAGTACAGGGTAAATTATGCTCCAGCTTTTGAGCTGAAGAGAAAGAAAACCAAGAAATAGGTTTTTCAAATGCCATTAGTAGTCCATTAGAAGTCTGCCAATTCTTTATTTAGCATTAGAATGTTTTGTTGAATTTTCCTTCTTTTTTAAAAATTGTTTGTTTGTTTGAATTAAGACCTTGGTCATATCTCAGAATCTCATTTTATTTTATCATGAAGTCTGTTTTCCTGTACTGAAATGCAGTATCTTTTATCTACTGCTGTTTCAAGAATTTTGCTTTTCCACTGTGCCTATAAATAGTAATTAAAGATAGCAGGTCATGTAAGGAAAGCAGGTGTATAAAACAAACAAGTCTGGCATCTGAAGAAACATTCATTAGAGACAAGTACTCCCTCTTAAGAAATTCTGCCTCATTAAGGGATAATCATGAATGCATCAATAAGGTGACATAACTGATTACTTGTGCATCTGTCTCAGTAATTTTTGTGCTGCTTAGTTCTACCAGCAGTGGCAAGCAGGAACAAATTGCCACTGCATTATAATGTTAGACCGATATTAGTGGAGTCACAATTGATGATTTCATTTTGATTTAAATGGCAAGATCTTATAAAGTTGCCTTATGCAGAAGTGGTTGAACTTGATACATAGATGATTGCTGCTGACACAAAAATGTCTATAAAGGTCATTAGCAGGCTAAAATTTGATTTCTATTGAAGAACATCATTATAATTTGCATGATTAATACTAAAGAGTTGCTGTTGTATAAGCAGAAGTTTCTAAAAACAGCATCTGCTAAGCATTGCTTAGCAATACTTATGTATACTTTAGGTGCAAGAATATGTGTTGGGGCAAAGTTAAGAGCTATAGTTTTAAAAAAATAAATAATAAAGTTCAGACATGTTGAAATTGAATTTAATTTTAAAGTACATTGACATTATGTGTAATGTGGAAAAAATGTGTTTGTTAGTGAGACAAGTGATTTTAAGTTGCATGTAATTGAAAGGGAAGGGAAGAAAAGGCAGCAAGAGTCTAGTTGCTTCAAAGTACATGTAAGTGGAAAGAAGAACAGTAAAAATGTCCTCAAAAATATCAGTATTGTTATTGTCTTCAATAGGCCCAAGAAAAACAAAAGATGGACGTAAGACCTCTTGGGCATCCATAAGCCACTAGAATTTTATATGATGAAAACTATGTGCCACAAGATGATCAGAATCCACTTTCATTTTAAAGACAGGCCTAAGATGGTGAGGATGACTTACCTAATACCTTTTTTATATTGTTTTTTTTTGTTGTTGTCTTTGTTTGGGTTTTTATTATAGTCATTTTCTTTGGGGTTTTTTGTTTTTTCATTGTTCTCCATCACAGAATTGTTGGCCCAGTTCCACAAGTGTAGATCTAGTGTCTGTGCACACTTAATTTTCTTTCTCAGCTTATATCCCAGAAGTAGAAAAGACATACTAGCTCCCTGTATAAGAGTTTTTTCTGCTTTGTGATTCGGGGACTGGAGACAACCACAAATATTTCGGTGACTCTTTCTGGCTGCTGTTACAGACTTGGTGCAAATCTTTGGGCAGAATAGATAGGTTCCAAACCTTACAGAGATGTAAGCATTTAAATACAAACATCTTTAAAGCTTAAGAAAGGTATTTTTCTTTGGAAAAACCATTGAAATTTACTGATTTGTGTTTGAAATTCTTTGTTTCAGGCAGGAAATAATGATCACATTTGAAGAGAATAGATATAGGGCTGAGTTACTTGGTTCTCTTCATTATATTTTATAATGTTTTATTATCAAAAATATTATGAATAACATAATATTGTTATCATATCTTATTGTTATAAGATTGCTCGTAACTGGGGGGTAGTATATATTTTTGAAAACAGAATCTGGGTTTCACATGGCTTCAAAGTGGGGCATTTACATTTGAGGCCATCACATTTTTCTTGAGTTATGATAGTACTTTTGGAGTTAACTGCCCTTATTGTATGAAAACAGACATTTATATAGTGATCTTGCATTGCTAAGATGGGCTTGCTAGTTACAAGCCACAGCCTTTGCACGCATCACTGTTGTATCGGGTAACATTCAAAATACCTAATAAAATGCATTCTGTAATTCAAAAAATTAGTGATGGGCCTTGATAGGACACTTGTCTTCTGGAAGTTGAAATAATAACTAGAAGCAGAAGAAAAACTCTAAAAACCTAAGGCCTGAAGTTTTATTTCAAATGATGTGGTTTGCCTGATTTTTCCTGAACTCAAATACCACATTTGCAAGATTTAACACAGGTTACTCAAAATTTTAAGAAAACTTATTCTTTTTTTTTCCTGAAGTGAACTATCCTTCATAATTGTCATGTTATTTCACTCTATTATTGAACTTCCTATCAAAAGATTTGATTATAAGCTAGATTCTGTGCTTATCAGAGACTCACCTTAAAACAGTCCTCAGATTTGCCGTCATACAGAGCACAAGAGTGAAAGGGGTTATTACACAATACTCTTCCATTACAGACAGCTCAATGAAGGATTGGGAAATATCCAGCTGCTAATGTGTTTTAAATTACATACCCTTATACTGTGTGCTTTCTAATATTAGGAAAATTGGTGCCCTTCCTCTTATGCTCAGATAAAAGGAATTCATTTAATCTCACATCAGGCATTTTAGCTGTTCAGAACATAATCAGGAATATCAATTTTCTAATCAAACAAAGAAAAAAAGAAAAAAGAAAGGGTTTCATTTTGTAGTATAGCAGAAGCATAAAATCCAGATAGAGGTGATTTAAACAATACAGACAAAGACATATCTGCCAAATTATACTGGCTTTCTTCAGTGTTGTAACTCCTCTTGTGTTCCCCTGTTAAGTGTATCAACAGAGTGCTACCTCAAGTCCTTTTTCCAGAAGCACTAATTGGCTGTAATGTGTTTTTTTCTCCATGGATCTCACTGGCACAGTATTTGAGCCCTTCTGTCTTCCTATACCCTTTCCATAGTTTCATATTATTAATATCAACTTCCATATTGCTAAATTCTTCAAGACTCTATTTTATATTTCCCATTATACTTAAACATATAAAAATCAGAGTGTATAAGGAACCAAGGGGAGCTGAGGTCTTTTTCATGGAAGACAGGTAATGAAGAAGTAGGAATGATCGCAATCACAAATGGAGCTGAACGTGCACCAGAACCCAATAGCTATGACACATTCACTGATGTCGTGGGGTAAATAGGTAGCTAAATAATTCCAGTGATATCTTTGGAGTTAATTAGTAGAGGCAAATACAATAGCGGGAAACATGATGCTTTCACATGAAAAAGTGGAAAATTTGCAAGGATTAGATAAAATTGTGAGAGACAAAAATTGGTAAGTGTTAAAGAATTTTCTCCACTCTATGCTGTAGCAGTCTCAGGCTTTAGGTCAAATAAGGTAAATGATTGAGTAATAAAGCAGTAGAAACATCTCAACCTGGGTCCCTCCAGAAATGGATCCTAAGCAAAGAAATCCCTGTGCAATTCTACATTACAATCTAAATTCCCCACCTCTCTCATTAAAGATCCAACCAGTATTAATGTCTGTGGTCTTCCTATTCCTCACTGGATCCCTTCACTGTCTCTGGGCGAGTAATTTCTTTTTGTACATTTAAGGCTGCAGCTTCTGCTGATGAGTGTAGCAACCTTCCTTGCTTCCTTATATTCCATCTCCAACCAGCTCCAAGCCTCCTTTTAGTTAACTAGTTAAAAGTCCAGTTTGCAGACTAAGGCTTCAGCAGACTAAGGCTTCAGCACACCTAAATACTAATGCTAACTTAGGATAAGGGATTAATATCCTTAATTTTGCTACAAAAGGATTCAGGCAAATAAGAAGACTGGACAGTCATTAGAGATCTGCTTGCATGATACCTTTAAATGTAGTCACAAAGTTACAGAATTGCTGCTGCCTCTCAAACCATCCAAAAATCACTTTAAATCACCACAATGATTTCTGTGTCATGATATAATATGCTGCATGCTGAAAATATAAGAATATATATTTGTACACACAAGAAGAATAAGGAAATACACGAGAAAATGTGTGTGTGGGGGTGTTTATGCCTAAACATAATTTACAACTTCAAATGGTTCTCCAACTTTGTACTGTTAAATACCTTTGTATTTAATTTTTTATAATATTTAAATGTTTAAATGATGCCATGTGTATTACTGAATGGTACTTTTTATACGATTAATGTTTTGATATGTTATTTATTACTGGTTATAAATTAGTTGACAAATAAGGGCATTACTTGGCAAGACAAGAATTTTTATCACATTTTAAAGATGGTTCAATTAGGCTCTTAATAAATAAATCAGAAAAGTTCAACCTATTCAACCTATCTAGTAAATTAAGAGAAAACTAAAGGGTGAGGCCAGGATCACAAGCTGTAAAAGCCTACAGAAGGAATAAAAGTAGCAATAGCAAGCTCTTCATGTTAGATCATAAGCATATAACATGATCCTACCACTTCAACCTAAGCAAGATAAATTCAGACTTGGCATGCAAATTCAACTGCAGTTTCCAAGCCACAGCAATAAGATCTCAAAAAATTCTGCTGCCTTCTCTCTTGCTGGGAACATTTATATCAAGAGCATTTAACTAAAGCACGCTTTAGTTTAGCACCAGCTGCAGGACTGACAAATTATATCAGGAATCTCATTAGGCCTCCATTAAGTCAAAGATCAAACTGCAAGATTAAAGCAGTTGCTTCAAGTCCAGAGTTTATGAAGGATGTGACAAGAAAAAGAAGTGTCCACTTCCATACAGCATTCCACTCCACTCAAGAGCACTGAACCCACAGTTAGCCTTTAACAAGATTCGGATTTGTATATGCTGCTCAGAGTCTCCCAGTGACATGCATATTAATATATGCAGACAAAAAACCCCCAACTCTTTCTTTAATGCCTGTTCGTCCTGTTCAATGCAAGAGCTCTTCCACAGGTAATTTGATCTTCTATTGTGACAGAAAATTTTTCACCAATTAATACTTATTTAGCATTAGTGCTTGTTGATTTACATTTATTAATTCAGTGTACTGATTTTAGACAATAGGCTAGGTATAATATTTTTAATTGTATCTTTCTTATATTTGCTTTAAATATGGTTAAGGTATAAGGGAGAAGTGTCTGGAGCTTCAGATTAATTATTCCTTGGCAATTCTTTAATTAATACTTACTTAGAAATGACATAATGAAATGCATTTAATTTCTAATGCAAAAGGATTTTGAGGATAATTTCATAAAGTGCGTACTTCCAGATTACTCTTTTGGCTGTACCACTCTGCATCTGACTTGAGGAATCTCTTCCAGGCTTCTCAGTTTGAAAGTTTCATGTCTTAAGACAGGAGATGTTCTAAAACATAGAAGTAGAGGTTTGCTTACTATCTAAATACCCTAAAATTAGATATTGCCAAGGCACCAAAACGTCTGAGTACTTCCAGCATGAAGATTAATCAGCTATCAATAATCACATGGATTATTTCTTGTTCTTTCACTTGCAAGTAAATTACTCTGTGTCAAGCAGGCATTTATGGCATCTGTCCCAGATCTGATATGTTGCTTTTTTCTGGAAGAGATCCAGGTGTAATTCAGAAACAATAGTTAGCCTTTAATCTACAAGAAAAATTATGCCATCATTCAGGAGAGGCTAACCTTGCTTCTTAATTAAGGTAAGAAGTTAGTGATCTTGAAGGGAGTGGTAGCCTGTATCTTTCAAAGCTAACATTAATTGTACAACAGCTCACTAATGGAGGAGCTCAGAGCAGAAACATAGTTCCATGTCCCCTCTCGTCCCTCCTCTTGACCAGGTTCTACCACCTTTTTTCTTGTACCCTCTTTCTGAAAAAGCTTTTTTATCTCAAAATATTTAACAATTTATTTGGTGCATTCTATGATATGAAAAATTATCCCAGGTTAGTCTTCAAAATATGAAAATTTTTCAGACTCAGCATCATAATTCTATTTTCTGACATGCTTATACCTGCAAGAATCACATAATTTTGTATGACATAAGCATCATATTGAGTATGTACTATGCTCATTTTTATTGAAGTGCACAAATGCTATAATTTTTCTTAAAAGAATACCAGGAATAATATTATATTTTTCTTGTGATTTAGGTGCTCAAAAAAATTCTTGGACTATTTTTAATTTTCACAGATGGGACTGCACCATTATGTCATTTTACAAAGCCACTCTTCAGGTTTCTTGAGTAAAATAAAAAAGAAAATCTACAAAGAAATCCACACTTTTCTACAGATTAAATTAACGTTTTATAAGAAAGATTATCTGTTTGCATTCTCTTTGATTTGGACATGCTGTAAAAATTAATCTATGGCAAAGGACTTTATTGTTAGAAACTAGGAATAATATTTTAAAAGCAAGGATAGTTGAACCCTATATTAGACTGACTTTGCAGCCTGCTTCATGGGAGGTTATTGTTAATAACAATCCTTGGGCAGGTTTTTGATGTTGCCGTAGCATTACACGTATATATATGTGTGTGTATATACATGTAACAAAGTTAAATTATAAAAAAAGTAAAAATCAGGTTTGCAATGAATGAGCTAATGTTGCATTGGAATCTGCAAAAATCAGATTTTCTTAACAATTGATCTAGTATTTAGAACCTGAAGCTCCACTGCAACTTGAAGGTAAGAGTGTGAACAATCCTTTACAAATTCTTTCCTGTTATGTTTTCTCTTACCCTGTTTAGATTTTGACATTACCAAGCATTGGAAATTGTGACATAGTCAACGAACATATCTAAGGATTAAGGGATAATTACAGTTGCATATTAAAATTGCATCATAGTCATTGGTATTCAATTTTCCATTGCTGTCTAGACAAACCATAGCAATTAGAACCTAAAAAGATAAATATTTTTTAAACACAATCTGAGAAAACAGCAAGGTGTATTTCAACACTGCACTGAGAAAAGAGGAAACTATAGTAGCCAGCTGAATTGCTTTGCATGCATGACAATAAATCATTAAGAAGAAGAAATAAGTGAAGCAACTTCTGACGTAATTTTCAAATGGCAGCAATGAAGTGGAAAATTGCTATACTATGTAGAAGCACATTTAATAGTGCTGTAATAAATCATTCACTGAATACTATCACAGTTTAAATTAAAATAATTTATAATTAAGTTTAAAGGACCTTTGAAAATACTATTTTTGATACGACTCCAAGTAATGTTATTCCGCTGCCTGTTAGCATAAAAAAACCCGCTAAAGACCTCATTTAAAAGGATCCTATATAGTGGGCTTCAGATGTAATTTTCAATAACTGTATCAATTTCTTATCCTGAGAAGAGTTCAGCTATGACAGTTTTTAAAGACATAAGTAATTCTGACATTTTCCTAAGTTTACTTACAAGAAGAATAGTTTAGCTAGAAATACATACAAATTTAAAGTAAGTTGAAATAACTTTTGAAATATTGCTGCGTTGGTCAACTCCAATGTGCTAGTAACAGTATCTAGCCAATGCAAAATGGGAGAAAAATTATGTTCTGTAGCAAAAACAAAATCAAATTATATAACTCACTCAGTTGACCTTCAACCAGTAATTAGGGATTGCAGAGAGAGCAAGGTACAAGAATAAAATCATAATGCCAGCACAGAATAAGAAGCATATTCTGGAATAAAATTTGGAAATTCTTTGTACATATTTAAAATTTTGCTCAGTACCTTTGAGAAAAGTGATACTGTTGAAAGAATTTAATGTCTTTCCAATTGTACAAAAATCAAAATAGGTAAATAAATTGGTATGTTGAGTAAAGAGAAAATATCAGTTTAATTCTGCATAAATCTAATTCATAATTTGAATGCATGCTTATATGAAGCTATAATGCATGATAACAAGTATATATTTCCATATCACCTTTAATATCCTTAACATTGTTTATAACAGCAATAGTCATTATATGTATACAATGGATATACACAGTCATCTAGAGTGTAGAGAAAGATTTATTTCAAGAAAAAATATTACATTTTTGTTTAAAGATCATAAATATTAAAATCCAGTAAGCATAGCTTTTCACTACTGATTATTTTTCTTGAAAAGCGAGAATTTCCTGAACATATTTTTTTTTACATTAGCTTTCCAAATTTTAATTTAATGCATTTTCAACTTATGAAAACAAGATTTTTTCTTAACTTCTCTCAAAATAAAACAGAGCACAATTTCCTTACCATTCTAAAGTACTTAGAATAACCTTTTTTGGATATTTTGATGTAGAGTTCAATCTTAGCATGTTTGGAAGTTTAGTAGTGGATAGCTTGAGCATTCATGATGAATTAGCAGCTTGCAAACTTAAACAATTTTTCATTAGATTAAAAAACACAGAAGAAACAACCAACGTTTATTTCTTTCTGTATGTCCATTTCCTTAGATTAAAACATTTTATATATTCATTATTTTGCTATCTCCTGTATCAAGGAAGATGTCAGAGCTGTTTTAAACCACTGGCAGCCAATTGATTTGTAATTTAGTCCATGCTGAATATTAAATGGGAAAAAAGAACAGTTAAATAGTTAGAATTAGAAGCAATTAACCAGAATTAACTCTCTTTGGTACCAGTCCTGTTTACTACCTGTCTCAATGCCCAGACGAAGAGATCAAGTACCTCCCCAGTAAGCTTGCAGACAGATGTGCAAGAATGTTGATATGCTTGAGGGCGGAAAGCTCTACAGGTTGGATCAGTGCATTGAGGCCA
Organism: Hylia prasina; assembly: GCA_013397195.1. Classification (NCBI taxonomy): domain Eukaryota; kingdom Metazoa; phylum Chordata; class Aves; order Passeriformes; family Sylviidae; genus Hylia; species Hylia prasina. The sequence continues at coordinate 709,956 of VYXD01001633.1, read as the reverse complement.
GTTGCACTGAGTTCAACAACACTGAGTGCTGGGTCCTGCACTTTTGTCACAACAGCCCCAAGCCACGCTACACACCTGGGGAAGGAAGACTGGCTAGAAAGCTGCCCAGTGGAAAAAGACCTGGGTGTGCTGGTTGACATGAGCCAGCGTGTGCCCAGGTGGCCAAAAAGGCCACTGACATCTTGGCCTGTATTGGCAATAGTGTGGCCAGCAGGACCAGGGCAATGATCATCCTGTATTTGGCACTGGCAAGGCCACGCCTCAAATCCTGTGTTCAGTTTTGGGCCTTTCATCACAGGAAAGACATTGAGATGCTAGAATGTATTGAGAGAAAGACAACAAAAGCAGCAAAGTTTCTGGAGTACAGGTCTAATGAGGAACAGCTGGAGGAGTGAGATTGTTTAGTCTGGAGAAAAGGAGACTCAGGGGAGACCTTATCATTGTCTACGACTCTGTGAAAAGAGGTTGCAGTGAGGTGGGGGTTCATCTCTTCTCCCAGATAAGTGACAGGATGGGAGGAAATGGCCTCAGGTTGCACCAGGGAAGGTTTAGATGGATATAGGGAAAGTGTTTTCACCAAGAGTTGCCAAATGCTGCAACAGGCTGGCCAGAGAAGTGGTTGAGTCACCATCCCTGGAGGTATTTCAAAGACATGTAGATGTGGCACTTAGGGACATGGTTCAGTGGTGGATGTGGCAGCGCTGGGTTAGTGGTTAGACTTAATGATGTTAAAGGTCTCTTCAAACCTAAAAGATGCTATGATTTGCTGATTTTATGATAACAAAAATTAATTAACATCTGCTTATTCAATAAAAATTATTCTATTTTAGTCAGCTTCTAAGGTATGTTATTCAGACATATTTAGGCCATTTACATTGTGTAAAAGTCATCCCTGCACTTAGCTGGAACATAAGTTACTGTGATTTTGGATACTATGATGGCTTCTTTAGAAGCTCAGGGGAAGACAGGAATGTGTATACAATAAAAAATGAAGCTTGCCTTGTCCATGCTTCACTGCAGCTCAGTGTGAACCACTTACAGTCTAGAAGACACCTGTTATGGGTTGACATGGTTTGCTCCTGCCAGGACCTAAATTTCCTTTGGAAAAGTTGAACACAGCTATTGGCTATTTTTAACCAATAAGAAACAGGATAGCGACTTTTGAAATAACGTATAAAAAGCTGAGAAGGCGGGGCATCTGGTCTCTTTTTCTCCTGGTCAACAACCAGGTAACATCCCGCGGCAGCTCCCGNGGCAGCCCCCGGGGGGGGGTGGGGGCGGGCGGGGCCCGGCCGGGTCCCAGAGAGCCGCTGTCCCTGCCACGCTCGGGCAGGGCCGGGCCCCCTGCCCTTGGGCGACCAGGCCTCCAGGAGCCACTGCCTCTGCCGAGAGCGGCCCCGGCTGTACTCGGGCTGGGATAACAGCGAACAGCAGAGGAGGGGAGGAAAAAAAAAAAGACCTGGCAGCAGCCTGTGTCGCCGGCCGGGAGCTCGGAGGATGTTCCCCTCACTTTTTCCTGAGGCCTCCGGGAGCCGCTGGCCCCGGCAAGAGAGCAGCCCAGCCACAAGACCGAGGGGTGGAAAAGGAGCAGTTTTCCCACACTGCCAGCCAGCGTGGGTTGGAGAACTTCGCAGCTCCCACTGGCAGAGGCCAGAGACCATGTGGTCATCGTAGGCCTGGACACATTTTAACTTTTTCTCTTGCCAGCAGTGCCTGAAAGTTTCTTCCCAGAGTGAAGACAAGCAATGGGACCATGAAGAGGAGATTGTGGGACTGAGTCAGTGAAGCAGGAAAGAAAAAGAGTATTTGAGGCAAAGGAAGAGAGTGGCCTAATTCGGCTGGACATTTTTTGAGTAATCACTGGAGAAATGGAATGTTCTGTCCTATAACATATAAATGCTGTTTAGGGGGGATGTAAAATGCTAGTATAAGTGATAATGAAGTTTTTCTTTGTGCTCCTAGAGNGGTTTGCTCCTGCCAGGACCTAAATTTCCTTTGGAAAAGTTGAACACAGCTATTGGCTATTTTTAACCAATAAGAAACAGGATAGCGACTTTTGAAATAACGTATAAAAAGCTGAGAAGGCGGGGCATCTGGTCTCTTTTTCTCCTGGTCAACAACCAGGTAACATCCCGCGGCAGCTCCCGTGGGGGGGTGGGGGCGGGCTGGGCCCGGCCGGGTCCCAGAGAGCCGCTGTCCCTGCCACGCTCGGGCAGGGCCGGGCCCCCTGCCCTTGGGCGACCAGGCCTCCAGGAGCCACTGCCTCTGCCGAGAGCGGCCCCGGCTGTACTCGGGCTGGGATAACAGCGAACAGCAGAGGAGGGGAGGAAAAAAAAAAAGACCTGGCAGCAGCCTGTGTCGCCGGCCGGGAGCTCGGAGGATGTTCCCCTCACTTTTTCCTGAGGCCTCCGGGAGCCGCTGGCCCCGGCAAGAGAGCAGCCCAGCCACAAGACCGAGGGGTGGAAAAGGAGCAGTTTTCCCACACTGCCAGCCAGCGTGGGTTGGAGAACTTCGCAGCTCCCACTGGCAGAGGCCAGAGACCATGTGGTCATCGTAGGCCTGGACACATTTTAACTTTTTCTCTTGCCAGCAGTGCCTGAAAGTTTCTTCCCAGAGTGAAGACAAGCAATGGGACCATGAAGAGGAGATTGTGGGACTGAGTCAGTGAAGCAGGAAAGAAAAAGAGTATTTGAGGCAAAGGAAGAGAGTGGCCTAATTCGGCTGGACATTTTTTGAGTAATCACTGGAGAAATGGAATGTTCTGTCCTATAACATATAAATGCTGTTTAGGGGGGATGTAAAATGCTAGTATAAGTGATAATGAAGTTTTTCTTTGTGCTCCTAGAGGAAAAAAAAGAGACTTTGAGTTTTTTAAGATGCAGATGCTTTTTGAAAATAGAGAAACAGAGACTTTGAGTTTTTGAGATGAAGATAATTTTGGAAACAAGGAAAAGGGGAATCTTTGCTTTATACTAGAAGAGGCATCCTTAATACATTACCCCTAATAAGCGAATGATGACCTATATGCAGTGTTGGGAAAGCTGCTAATGGGTTGGATTGCACAGTTTGCAAAGGGCTCTTTTCAGGCCGCTGCAGATGTGTGGCATAAAAGACACCCAAGGACTGTTTCCTCGTGTGACCATGTCTCCATGGGACTCAAAAAGACTCCTTTCCTCAAGAACTGATGGAAGATTATTTTTTGCATGGTAAAACTGATTGAAGTCACAGGTTTTATCTTTCTTCAGGGTGTGTGTAAGAAAGTGGAATATTTGTGGGGGTGGAGGAAGAGAAGGATGGTCTGAAAGTTTCGTTTGTGGTTTATTTAGTTTTAGTTTTCTTTTTCTCTTTTTCCTAATGTGTGTAAATAAATTCTTTTTGTAACTTTAAGGTAAGTCTGTTTTGCTTTTTGAACTCTCTTAGTCATATATATACAATTGCAAACACTAAGCCCTCGACAATAAGTGGTGCGTTGGCCGGGAAATGAACCAGAAATTGGCGAACGTGAAACCATTACAACACTGCAAGTTTCTGAAAAGTATTTGCACAATCACTTATAATATTCCACTCCCAGTGGTAACTCTGCTTCTGGGAAAATACTCTTCTGTATCTGGCTGGGTTAGAATCCGGCTCTTCTGCTTTCACATTCACCTTTGAGGAATCAGCCAGTCTTTGGCCTCTTTCTGTGCCTTTGTTTCCTACCTCCACCTGTTCTGACAGTTTAGACCATCAGTTTAGGCAATCAAATACCATTTTGTTCTATGTATAACACTCAGCATAATGGCTCACAATTTAGTCTACAGTCTCTGGGCACTTCTGTAATGATGGTGCTGTACTAACATTGTCTGGCAGAACACCATTAATTTTGCATCCGATATCAATTCTGCTGCTGAAAGCACTCATACCATTTTTAAGGTATGTGTTGGATCAGAACAGTTCTCAAAATATCAGGTTCTACTGCCTTTATTTTTCTTGTCTGGTCGAATTATCAAGCTGGGTGACATCTATCAGAGCTAGGCTTCAGTTTTAAGATTTTATTCAAGCCTTACTTACTCTGTTTCTTCCCTCTCATAATGATTGGTACATGAAATATTGTAGCAAAAACACTGCTTACAAGTCACCCAAGTGTTCACTGGAAGCTGGGTAGGTTTTTCACTGCTTCGGTAAGCCACCAACATGCCAATATAATTTTTTTCTTTATCTGGTCTGTAGTGATTGCATTTCTTTCAAACTGTTCTTTAGCTTAGTCCTCAAATGTGAGCAAGTTTTATGGCTTCCAGTTTTGTTAACTAGAACATCAAGAGTAAATAGAAATATTTTCCTTTTGATTATTTCCCACAGAAAAACCCAAACCCATTTCAGATAATAATAATGGAAAAAAAACCCCAGATATATTGATATATTTCAAGCATGCATTCTTTCATTTTGGATTTTTTTTTTATTTTTGAAAAATAACTTCCAGCAATGGTTAATATTCTTTTGTAGGACTATCTCATGCAAATCCTGAAAAAAAAAAATATAGCTTTATGAAGCTTTATTTATTGAATTTTTTCCAGTTACTAGGGAGCAGATGTGCTCCCTCTTGCCTACAGGAATGACTTGAAGAAAATAGCTGCATATTTAAAGTAGCTCCTAGCTCCTAAGGCAAAACCTAGATGATTCATCTTTCCTACAAGAAAGCAGCAATTGTATTAAATATTCACAGAATATAGCTACAGCACTTAAAAAGGTGTGTTCCAAGCCACAAAAGGGACAGACAATGTATCTCAGAAGAATCAGTGTGAAATTTTGAAATGATAAAGTTTTATTGTTTATTTTGTTCATTTTGTCACAGAACAAAATGTGAACCACCTACCCCAGTGAGTAGACAAAGTACACCCTGAAAGTTAAATGAGACAGTTAAAGAAACCCAATGAACTTCTGACACTTGAATCTTTCCTTTTCTTGCTCTTTAACTTTTTTAATTGCAAATTTGAATAAATTAAAAATTTAATACATTAATATCTGCATATGTGTGTGTTTATATACATTCATAGACATAGATTAATGTTCTATAAACATATGTGTATAGAGATATATTTGTCATAACTTTCCATTCACTTACTTCATTATTTTGTTTCCCAGGCCTTTATATCTACTCAAATCTTTCTTCCCATGTTGCCTTCACTAGATTTATAACCAGAGAGAGAAAAATGTCCTTTAACTGCACATGTGTGCAGTCATTACTTTTTTTATTTTTTGATGTGACTGAATTGAATGTTGCCTGGTGAAAATATTCTGGATGTGTTCAATCCTGCCCAGCTGTAGAATGGTGAGAAAGCTGAAGTGGCGGCATGGCACACATTTGTTATATTCTCTGGATCTTCTGTGGATCTTTTTCTGTGCTTTTTGCTGTAAGTTTTTTTACATAATGAGCTTCAAAAATAATCCAAAATACTCAGATTTATATTGCATTAAAGCTGTGTTTTGTTTTCTTAGATTTTTTGGGGATGCCATCACAGCTGATCCAATGAAGATTTTCTATGGGATTCCACTGTTGTAAAAGGGCGTAACAGACAAAAACATGAGTTTAATACAAAAAGTTGCTAGATGTCTAGGAGGCAAAACAGCTTTTCACAAAGGGCAGTGGAAGACCCAGACGTTTTTGTGTGTGATGTGCTAAAGGCACAAAACCAGTGATTGCATAGCCTCCTAAAATGACAAAGCATGAAAGATGAGCTTGCCGATGTAACATTAATCAGAAGAAATTTTCTACTTCCCACCTGTCACCCTACACCATTAAATAAAAGAGACTTACAAAGAAAGGGAACTGTTTTTGTTTTCTGCACCAGAAAGGAGATTATAAGCATATTTAATTAGTTATTGTTTACAAAACACTTTAGATGCTTGAAACAAAAGTGTTAGATAAGCATGATTATAATTATGCTTTTTTTTCTAGAGTTGGTGTTGGGGGTTAAGTTTGTTCCTTTTACTTAGAGAATTTTTCCCCATATAGTTGCTAGGAGACTAAGTATTGGGTGCTTATGGATGCTTAAGGAGACAAAGAAATGGCCCAACCGAGTTATGGGGCAGGTAAAAGGACCAGGGTGGGGGCAGCTTCCATCTTTTTTGGCTCTCCGCATCGAAGGAGGACAGTGAGGCTGCTGCTTGCTGCGGGAGGAGTTCGCTGCCGCCCCTGGGTCCGGTCCTGAGAAAATCTACCATCATCTGCTCGTGTGCCCCAGAGCTCTGAGCTGCCTCCTGCCCTTCTGGAGCCGGGCTGGCGCTGCCCCACCGCCGCCGTTCTCTCCGGCACTGCCCTGCCCTGCCGGGACATCCCCGCCCTTCCAGCTGCCACCTGCGGAGCTTCTGGTCTCACCCACCAGCCCGGGATTTCTCCACCGTTCCAGCTTGGTGCTCTCCAGAGATCGGACTGCTTCGGGTTTTGTGAAACAAACTCCCTCGAGGTTTTTCTTTTTCCTGTTCTGTTCCATTATCAGTGCTGTAGTTGTTGTGATTTGTTAGCATTGTTATAAATACTAGTAAAGAACTGTTGTCCCTACCCCATAACTCTGCCTGAAAGCCCCTTTAATTTCCTAAATTACAATAATTTGGAGGGAGGGGGCTTGAATTCTACATTTCCTAAGGAGGTCTTGCCCCTCCTTAGCAGATAACCTGTCTTTCAAACCAAGACAGTTGGGCAATGTAATTATGATGTCTGCACAGTCTTTCAAATGATCAGGCTACAGAAATATTGAATTTTGAGATTTTTTTTTCTTAGTAGTGTTAAACATCAATAAGGCTGAATTTTCATTTCAGTTTTATGTCATTAACGAGTTCATTTATCAATGTGTCCTTGGCACTCAGGACCATAACTAACTTATGCTGAACTTTCCTGACATTTATATTCAGTAATGCAGGTGCATTTTATTATTTCACCTTTTTCTACAAAAAATATATATTCATATGTATTATGGAAATATTTGGCAGGACCTGAAGCTTTTTTAGAGAAAGATTTAGTCTTGATTATAACTTAACTGTCAAATGTGGCTTCTTATAAAACAAAAGGAACAAAACAGATGCATTATACTATATGATATTACCTTTTCTTTTTTTCTTTTTTTAAAAAATTTCATTGCAGCTATTTAGACATTTTATTCGAGATGCGTATTAAATTATCCCAGTTATGATCTGGATTCTGGTGTACCTTGAACTCTACATAGCTCATTGCAAATGCCTAACCCTAAACATAGCATCTAATTGCTGCAATTTAGGGTTTTTGAAGTCTGTTATCCATATCTCTCTTATGCGTAACTGGAATGTTTTTAAAGATAATTCATCCCACCCACCCTGAGTGTGCCCTGTCCTTATTCCACAAAACTTATCAAAGAAGGGTGATAATCCTTTGAAAGAACTGGCATTTTAAAAATGCATCCAGAATAACAGGTTTTTTTCATAAAGCATTATTTTAAAGTTCAACCTCAGGAAAGCAGATGAAGGAGATTGCACCAGTTTTTTTCTCCTTCCATAAGATGCCATCACCTTTAGATATGTCTGACTCACACAAAGAAATACTATCCATCTCTTTAAAGAAAGCTTTGCCACTATGAAGAAAACAAATCAAGTTCAATAAAGAAACTGAAGTCAGATTTGGAGAAAGGATGAAGGCAATGTTGCATGCTGGCTAGAAAGTAGGACACAGTTACAGAGAGGTTGAAGAAACCAAGGTTCAAGTTTCTGCTGTAAACTTTTCTGTTTTATCCGCTTTAATGACAAAACTGGGAGGCATGTGACATGAGTGGTGAAAAATCTCTACAGACCTGTAGACGTGCAATATGGAAAACTTAAAGAAGTTAGTCAGGACTTTTTTAAGAGTTTCAGTAATACACCTAGTAACATAGACCTAAATTAGTGTGCTGTTTTTGCATGGATTTTTCTAAGAAAGCTGTGGCAAAACCAACCAGAGATGAGCTTTAAATATTGACAACCTGATTAACCAGTTAAATATGGGAATACGCCTCTATGAAAACACAGGTTAAAAATCAGGAAAAATCTTGGGATGTTTTCTTTCCTTCCAGCCTGGGAAGAGGTAACTGGTGGGGGTCAGCCCCTCCACCGCGAGGCCGCTGGGCCTGGCGCGGCCTGGCCGGGCGCTGCCGCTGCTGTAGCCCGGGCAGGGCAGGGCAGGGCAGGGCCTGGCAGCCACCGAGAAGGGGAAGAGGAGGAGAGAATGCTCTGTCCCAGCTGGATTGGCCCGAGCTGCTAGGATCCTGCCCCTAAAGGCACCCCCACCACGGCCCTGGGAGGCCTAGCTGGGCCAGGCGGCCCCTGCTGAGAGGCCAGGGCCTGCCCCCCGCCGGTGCAGCTTTCTGAAGAATCTTTCACTGTAAACAGCTCTGGCTGCTGTTACCAAGTCAGCCGGCTGAGGTGGGGAGGGAACCAAGACGTGTGGAGTGGCCGCGCTTCTGGAGTTGGGTGCCGGATCCTGGTGCAGCCCCGGAGTGGTCTGAATTTACCACCTTTCGCCATTGCCTAGGAAGCACCATCATGGCCCTCTGCAGACCTGGGAGAAGGACAGAGTAAAAGCATGTAGAGAGACAATATAAAGACATCAAAGTCGGTGAAGGAGGAATTTTAGATGGAAAGAGAATGAGAAGGTGCCTTGGTTTTAGGCTGAAAGTCTTTTGTAAGCCATGGTATATGAACTGTGATATACTGGAATATCCCTATAAGTCATGGAAGGCATGGATGGGGAGATGAGAGTATTCAAATTGTAGATCTGAGCAAAGTCATTTGTGGTGAACTAAGTAAACATTGAAGTAGTTGTGATCTTATGAGAAGCTTGAACAGAGAGAGAGATGAGATGAAGATCTGCCCCAGAAAAAGATCTCTGTTCCTAGAGATGAAGAAAACCTTTGCTTTTGAACTCTTCATCTTTAAAATGTTACCGTATGTGTTTACATGACCCATAATGCAGATGTGGGAAGGCTTCGTGATATGGGAGGGACTTCACAACTGCAGATTATTGCTTTTGCGAGAATTAAAGTCAGAAGAGAACTGTTCTTTCTTGTGGGGAAGTTTCCATGGCAGACCAAAAGAGACTTCTCTCTCTGAGAAAACTGATGAAAGATTATTTTATAGGTGGTAAACTAACCTATAGTTCCAATTCTTTTTCCCTTATGTTCTCTGTGAGAAGGGAAAAGAAAGTTGTGGAAGAGGGGAAGGGTTTTGAAGGTTTTATTCTGATTCTTATTAATTATTTTTTCTCTCATAGTTTTGTTAATAAATGCGCCTTTATACCCTTTCAAGTTTTGAGCCAGCTTTGCTTTTCCTTTAATCCTGTCTCACAGCAGAAAAAGAGTAAATCATTCTAGTGGGCACTCAAGCCACCACACTAATTGGTGACGTTATTCAGATACAGAAATAGGTGAACTTGAAACCACTATGTGAATTGGTGTTTCTGCCTGGTTTTGACCTGAAACTGTCACAATTAGTAACCTGAAAGCAAAACAGTTTTAGAACAGTTTTATAATATCATGAGGCCAGTATGTAAAAATAGTATTAATTTCTCTCCAAGGGAAATTTCCAGTTTTATTTTTGTGTTGAGTGCTACCAAATGAGAATCAAATGCCACTGTTCTACGGAATACAAAATCTGGTGAAACAAGAGTAAGACCATCTATACTACATATTTCATAAATATTGAACTTTTAAATTTCTATGTCAAAAACCTTATATTAAATATTAAAATTATATATTAATATCAATTAAACATATTTCATGGCCTGACAGCCAATATTCAGTCAATTAAAATATAAGAAGAATAAAATGTTTACCCTATGTTGCTACCTTAGACTGAAACCTTTCAGTAGTAGTGAAATGGATAAGTAAAGAATATTTTACTTTTACTGTCTGAACATTTTGTGGAAAAATTTCTTAACTTGACTTTTAAAAGTAATTATAAAAGAATTATTTTTGTTACACCCAGACATCAAGTATCATGGAATTTTGATTTATTACAGCTCCCTCATTATTTACTTCTTACTGTAGCTGCTGCTTTTCCTCATCCACTGAACAAAATGTAATAGTACTATATAGTTCCACACTGTAAACATGATTCACAATTATCAACTACCTATGAACTGTTAAGCATTGCACTTAGTTTTAGGGAATTAAAATTAAAGGTTAAATTATTAATATATATAAAACATAAATTTCTAGAACCTAATATTTGGTTCTTCTATTTCTGGTTTCTAGCTTTGATATAGATATGAACTTCATGTACTTGATACATATAACTAGGGCAAGATCACAATTTTTCATGTAAATTAAAAGGTCAGGAGATTGTGTGGAATAACCGATTACAGGGTACAAGAGAAAGAAAGAACACCAAACAATGAGCAATATGGTTATGCTTGAAAAACCTTTGTGTCAAAACTGTGGCATTAACTGAAAGTCTGCACATTCATATGCAGATGTTATCAATTCAGCATAAATTCATTCTCACTGAAAATAAAAGTAGGAAACATACAATGAAACACAGTAATAAAGGTAAATTAGAGAACAACAAATTTGTGTCTATCTCCTAGTGTAAAAAAACCCACAAAAGATAACTTCCAACATACAGATAAATGAAAGGTTGATAAATCAGGAAAAAAATAAACAAAAACAAGGTAAAGTGAACAGGTAGAAAATATCCAGTCAGGCAATCTCACAGCTGAGACAAAGAATGGAAGATCTCTGCCTTCTGTATTACTTAATTTCACTATCACAATGAACACACAAAGGTTGGTATAACTGTAAGTCAAACCTGCACTGATGTGGAAATGATGATCAGCCCAGAAATAAACTCCCTACTCATTTTCAGAATGTTACTTTTATATATATATATATATATATATACACATATATATATTTAATTTATAATTCTTTATTTAGTTCTCTAACACTAAAGTTCTCTAAGACAATAAGCCCATTTCAGACAGTGCCTAATGAGATGACCATGGTTTTCATGACCTGCTAAGAACTTATCTGAGAGATAAAATTGCTTCACATCTCTCNGAACTGTTCTTTCTTGTGGGGAAGTTTCCATGGCAGACCAAAAGAGACTTCTCTCTCTGAGAAAACTGATGAAAGATTATTTTATAGGTGGTAAACTAACCTATAGTTCCAATTCTTTTTCCCTTATGTTCTCTGTGAGAAGGGAAAAGAAAGTTGTGGAAGAGGGGAAGGGTTTTGAAGGTTTTATTCTGATTCTTATTAATTATTTTTTCTCTCATAGTTTTGTTAATAAATGCGCCTTTATACCCTTTCAAGTTTTGAGCCAGCTTTGCTTTTCCTTTAATCCTGTCTCACAGCAGAAAAAGAGTAAATCATTCTAGTGGGCACTCAAGCCACCACACTAATTGGTGACGTTATTCAGATACAGAAATAGGTGAACTTGAAACCACTATGTGAATTGGTGTTTCTGCCTGGTTTTGACCTGAAACTGTCACAATTAGTAACCTGAAAGCAAAACAGTTTTAGAACAGTTTTATAATATCATGAGGCCAGTATGTAAAAATAGTATTAATTTCTCTCCAAGGGAAATTTCCAGTTTTATTTTTGTGTTGAGTGCTACCAAATGAGAATCAAATGCCACTGTTCTACGGAATACAAAATCTGGTGAAACAAGAGTAAGACCATCTATACTACATATTTCATAAATATTGAACTTTTAAATTTCTATGTCAAAAACCTTATATTAAATATTAAAATTATATATTAATATCAATTAAACATATTTCATGGCCTGACAGCCAATATTCAGTCAATTAAAATATAAGAAGAATAAAATGTTTACCCTATGTTGCTACCTTAGACTGAAACCTTTCAGTAGTAGTGAAATGGATAAGTAAAGAATATTTTACTTTTACTGTCTGAACATTTTGTGGAAAAATTTCTTAACTTGACTTTTAAAAGTAATTATAAAAGAATTATTTTTGTTACACCCAGACATCAAGTATCATGGAATTTTGATTTATTACAGCTCCCTCATTATTTACTTCTTACTGTAGCTGCTGCTTTTCCTCATCCACTGAACAAAATGTAATAGTACTATATAGTTCCACACTGTAAACATGATTCACAATTATCAACTACCTATGAACTGTTAAGCATTGCACTTAGTTTTAGGGAATTAAAATTAAAGGTTAAATTATTAATATATATAAAACATAAATTTCTAGAACCTAATATTTGGTTCTTCTATTTCTGGTTTCTAGCTTTGATATAGATATGAACTTCATGTACTTGATACATATAACTAGGGCAAGATCACAATTTTTCATGTAAATTAAAAGGTCAGGAGATTGTGTGGAATAACCGATTACAGGGTACAAGAGAAAGAAAGAACACCAAACAATGAGCAATATGGTTATGCTTGAAAAACCTTTGTGTCAAAACTGTGGCATTAACTGAAAGTCTGCACATTCATATGCAGATGTTATCAATTCAGCATAAATTCATTCTCACTGAAAATAAAAGTAGGAAACATACAATGAAACACAGTAATAAAGGTAAATTAGAGAACAACAAATTTGTGTCTATCTCCTAGTGTAAAAAAACCCACAAAAGATAACTTCCAACATACAGATAAATGAAAGGTTGATAAATCAGGAAAAAAATAAACAAAAACAAGGTAAAGTGAACAGGTAGAAAATATCCAGTCAGGCAATCTCACAGCTGAGACAAAGAATGGAAGATCTCTGCCTTCTGTATTACTTAATTTCACTATCACAATGAACACACAAAGGTTGGTATAACTGTAAGTCAAACCTGCACTGATGTGGAAATGATGATCAGCCCAGAAATAAACTCCCTACTCATTTTCAGAATGTTACTTTTATATATATATATATATATATATATACACATATATATATTTAATTTATAATTCTTTATTTAGTTCTCTAACACTAAAGTTCTCTAAGACAATAAGCCCATTTCAGACAGTGCCTAATGAGATGACCATGGTTTTCATGACCTGCTAAGAACTTATCTGAGAGATAAAATTGCTTCACATCTCTCTTAGCTAAATTTTAAGGGAGGTTGTTTTGTTTTGTTTTGTTTTGTTTTGTTTTGTTTTGTTTTGTTTTGTTTTTTTGGTTTTTTTTTCTGATTTTGCTCTTATATGATGTTTTATGTACAAAAATTGTATTTTAGCTTTAATCCATCTCTACTTAGGCAAACATTTCCCTGCCCTTAGTCTTCTCCATGCAATTTAGCACATACCAACAGTGTATTCAGAGACTGTTTAGATATTTTCCCCCTTTTCATTTAGGGTCACAGATGCATCTTTAAGTGCCACTGGAACAGTGTAGAGGAAAGAACTTTGTTTTTCTAGAAACATCCACAGCAAAGACCATCTTTATAAAACACGTCTAGAGTTCAAAAGGAAATGCAGTGCTATCTAGTAAACAGATTACTGCAATTTATTAAATTTTGAGGTCGTAGTTATTTTATTTCACCACTGCCTAACTGTAGGATCTCAAAGAAATATGATAGTCTTTGGACCCAGATAATATTAAAAAAAGACAAATGAGTCATCTTCAGCTTTGAAATTCCCCAGAACTAAAACAATTACTGAATTGTTGCTTTGGTTTACAAACTGTAGCTTCAAAAGTGTCAGACGTTGTAAAACTGAACTTTAACATAAAATATATATTTATTGAGGTAATAGAGACTTAGAAGATTACTGAAAATGCACTATAGGTTAACATATTTTCTGAGACTCTGAATTATTTTAACTAATGAAAGAAGGAGAAGGTGGTAATTTCTCTGAAAAGAGCAAAATGCAGACACTTTGAAATAAAGCAAAAATACAGGAAATAATAATTTTGTGAGTGTTATTTTCTAGTCAGTGGAAGAACGTTTCTGTAGATCCAGATTGATAGCTTGTTATTTTTTAGAAGTCTTATTTTAGAAGTGTTGGGGGAGAGGGAGAACAAAAGAGACCAAAAGATCTACTGCCAGGTTCTTCAGGGAAGGAAACTATTTCTATGAGCAGAAAAATTAGTTTTTATTTGAAAGGAAGATGGATTGATTGGGGAGATCACAATGTAAATCTTTGAGCTTTGCTGAGAGAGGGTTAAATCCAGATTGTTGTGGTTTAATCCCAGCCTGCATCTAAACTCCACATAGGCTCTTGCTCACTCACCTGCTGAGATGACGAGACGGGGGAGAGAATTGGAAGAATAAAAGTGAGAAAACTCAGCAGCTGAGATAAATACAGTCTAATAAGTAAAGCAAAATACATGCACACAAAATTAAGCAAAATAAGGAGCTCTTTAATCACTTTCCTTGGGCAGACAGAACACCTGTCTGGATCTACCCCTGGGAAAGACCAGTTACTTGGGAAGACAAACACCATCACTAAAAATGTCCCCCCCCCTCTTTATTCTTTTTCCCCAGTTTTATATGCTGAGCACCACAACATATGATATGAAACATCCTTTGGGTCAGCTGGAGTCAGGTCTCCTAGCTGTGTCCCCCCTGCTGTGCACCCCAGGCTCCTCACTGGTGGGGCAATGTGAGAGGTAGAAGAGGCCTGGATGGTATGTAGGCATTTCTCAGCAGTGACAAAACACCAGTGTGTTATCAACACTACTTCAGCACAAATCCAAATCTTAGCCTCATACTAGCTACTATAAAGAATATTAACTCTATCCCAGCCAAAGCAGCACATAGATGGGCAAGCAGCATAGATCTTTCTGGCTTTAAATACTGTGAGCTTCAAAACAGCTTTGTGTTTCAGTTGTCATGTAGGCATGCCTCTCTTCATTTTCCGCAGCAAAAACCAGTGGTTTCTTTCTAGATCAAAAGCGCTCTAATCTTGAGTAAACTGCATTTGCACTATAATTGCAGGGACGATGGGGTCTCTCTTTTAGCTTTTGATTGTGGGGACGTCTACAGCAGTTTAGGTACATGCGAAAGATGTGTTCTTTTGTGTTAGAGCATCTGAGCTGAACTTCAAGGTACATGAAACAGAAAAACAGAAGTCAGGTTAAAAAAATAACTATAAGAGCAAATAAGTGAATGGAAGTGATGCCATGTATGCATTTTGGGAAGAAGTACTCCAGTTTAAATTCAGTGAAGTTAAGCAGCTTTGAAATTTCTGGTGGCATGATCTATTTAACTGTCCAGAGGCTGCTTCTCACTTCTTCACTCCTTGTTTCAAAATTGCTATTTACACGTAATCATGAACTGAAATAGTAAAGCATGGAGTAAGCAGGGCAGTACATTTCTGGCACCAGGCAGTCTGGAAATAATTTCCTAGTGTTTCTAAAATCTGTGCCTTCTTTTATTTTGTTAGTTTTCTCACTGCCAGAAAGAGCACCCTTGAAACTACTCTCAACATCACAAGTTCACAAAACTGCACCTAAGATAGGTTTATTCTCCTTCCTAGTATGAACACGCTCACAGATGTGTAAAGACAGCCAGTGCTTACTTCTATAGACCTGAAATCTGCATTTTTTCCACATTTTAAAAAGACTGTAAAAAACAGTGAGGGATATGCCCTTGTACACACAGAGTACACATGCAACTGCATCAGAGAGTATGGTTGCTTTAGTGAGAGCAGACAAGTATTTAAATTATAAATGGCAATTACTTTGACAGAAGAAGAATCATTTTCAGTAAAACAACCATTCATAAAATGGCACAATTATGTTTTCTTTATTTATGTGGTGGTAATTTCTTCTGGAAATACCTCTGCTAAACACTGAAAATTGAGGAGTACAGTACAATTTAATGTGAGTAAGCTACGGGTCTGAATTTCTTCTGGGTGAGTACTGGACAGATAAGGATCTAGCAATCCTCTAAGTGAATGTGAGTCAGCTAATGTTTTCTTGTAAAAGCTGTCACATATAGCCAGAGTTCTTCGACTTAAATACAGAAAAAAAATAGCCACAAATTAAGATAACTACCTTGTGAAAAATCTGCATTTTGTGAAAAAATGTATATGTTTGATTTGCATTTCCAGTTCAGCTAGACACTAAAGAAGCCAGATGGCAGTATTAACATTTCATTACTAATATTGTTATTTCCTGGTATGTAGAGTCAGTTTCCATACATAATTTATAGTGTATGTAAACAGAAATTACATTTACCAGAATAAATGGAACACACATCATACTGCTTGGTATCTGCACTGAGAGGGAAACTTGAAACTTTGACCTTTTCATATTAAATATATTACCAGTCAGTTCCTGTTAAGTATTGTGAACAATTAACTGAATTAATTGTGAATTAATTGTCCAAAGTGAGTAAACACTGGTATCAAGGATTGGAGACCTCATCTGATGGTTATTTTCAAAGGAATTTAAATTCAGTTTCAATACATTTTATCACCTCTCTTTTCTTTCCCTACTGCAATTTTCACTAATTTCACAGAGGCTATCACAACAGTACATCTTTGTTCACAGTTTGCAGAGAAGGCTAAACTGTGCTATAATGTAGTGTGCATAGCGTGATGAACTTCTCTATCTTCCAGAAGATGAACAGGTCAATAGGAATCACAAAGACAACTCCTATCCTTATTAGGAGGGGTATTAGAGAGGATCAGAAAAAATCAAAAGAGAGAAAGTTATGGTCAATGGCTGTATGTCCAGGTAGAGGCTGGTGAAGAATTATGTCCCTCAGAGCTCTGTCTTGGGATGGGCGCTGTTCAACATCTTCATCAATGACACAGAGAGTGAGATGGGGTGCACCCTCTGCAATTCTGCTGATGAGATGAAGCTGAGCAGTTCAGCTGACACAACAAAAGGACAGGATGCCGTCCAGGGCAACCTGAACAAGATGGAGAAGTGGACCTATGAGAATTTCATGTAGTTCAACAAGTTCAAATGTACTGTGCTGCACCTGGGTCAGGAGAATCCCAGATAGGAGTACAGACTTGGAGAAGAAATCACTGAGATAATTTCTGCAGAGCACTTGGGGGTACTGGTAGATGAAAAGTTGGATATTAGTCAACAGAATGTATTCACAGCTAAGAAGGGCAACCACATCCTGAGCTGCTTCAAAAGAGGGGTAGCCAGCAGGTCAGAGGAGATTCTCTCCTACTGTGCCCCATAGAGCCCCCACTGGAGTAATGTGTCTAGCCCTGGAGTCCTCAGCACAAGAAAGACATGGAACTGGATAGGCTGGATCCAAAAGAGGGTCACAGACAATTCGAGGGCTAGAGCATCCCTCCTACGAAGACAGAGCGTGTTGGACTTGTTCAACTTGGAGAAGAGCATGAGGAGACCTTACAGCAGCCTTCCAGTACCTGAAGGAGTCCTATAAGTGACCTGGAGAGGGGCTGTTTCCAAGGATCTGTAGTGAGATGACAAGGAGAAATGATTTTAAACAAAGAAAGAAGATATTTAGATTAGATGTTAGGAAGATGTTACTCTTTACTGTGAGAGTAGTGAGGCACTGAGAAGTTGTGACTGGCCCATCCAAGGAAGTGTTTAAGGCCAGTTGGGATGAAACCCCAAGCAATCTCATTTAGTGGGTGGCATCCCTACCCACGTCAAGGGAGTTAGAACTAGATAGTCTTTAAGGTCCCTTCTAACCCAAGCCATTCTATAATTTTATAATTGTTCACTTGTAGTTCTTTTTGAACTATATGAGATTTTACAATATCCATTTCCACAACCTCTCAAGATCTGTCTGAATGGCAGCACCACCACTGGTGGATCACTTTTTCCAGTTTTGTGTCATTGCAGCATTTCTGAGAGTGCATTCTGTCCCATCACACCGTCATACACGATATTGTAACAAAATTCCCTGGCAGTGTATTCTCTTTATTGACACATGAGTAGGAAACAAAATCAAAAAAAAATAAAGGTAATCTGCCACATGGTCTGACAAGCCTGTCATTTTGATGACTAAATGCATTTTTTGAAAGAAAAAATTTTTGTAGTTGTTGGCTTTCCTAGGGGGAAAATAAAACTGTCCACCTTACGTCTTCTAATCAGATGTTACTTAGTGAACTTTGCTAAGCTAGCTACTCAGAATCTGGCACTCTCTTTCTAATTAAAAATGGTATCCCCCTGAGTTTAGTGGAAGTCTTGTTAAGATTAAATTCTCAACGGTTGTCTGTTTCTGTTGCTGACTGTATTTTAGAGAGTGTCAGAATGCTTACCATCTTGGAGCAACTATTTGTAGACAGATATACAGGGAACAGCTGCAGGTAACAATCAATCATATGTGGTTCAGTGGCAGAATTTAATTAGCTGACAACAAAGTGAAATAGGCTATAAAATAAATGAATTGTTATTCGTGTACAAATATATTTCCTTTTCAGGTCTTTATATAACACATAAGAGACAAGTGAAAGATCAGCATATAATGATGATCCATGACCAACTCCAAAATGAGAGGTAGAGGTATCACCCCTCCTCTCTGTCTGTTGCCAGGATGCTTGCTTTGCAATTAATAATATGCAGCTTCTTTCATCACCAAAACAATTTTTGTTTGTTCGTGCTCGGTGCTTTGTCTGACATACATGCTTTCTATTGGTTTTCACTGTAAGATGGGTCAGTTGGTTACTGATACATTCACCCTTGATGAATGCAAGATTTGTCTCTGCATGAATGAAGAGTGGGTCAGATATGCTCCCACAGATGGAATAGTGACTTAAGAAAGACAATTAAAATAGCAGAATATAAATTTCTTGGCATTTTACTATCTAGTTGAGTATACACTCCGGTTGGATTATTTGGACTCTCTAAGCATTGGGAAAAGTGATATTCCCTAGAAAAAAGCACTCTGAGGAAAAAGTGGTTTTGATGGAAAAAAATTTATATCAACTGTAGGAAGGGACAAACAAGGCTTTATTTTTACATTTTGCCCAGAAGACATCAGGTGGAATTAGAGTTCTCTTGGGATGGTGTCAGGGAACAATAGGAAGAATTTTTTTTCTATATTCATTGGTGCAGTACTGAGTTGAATTTAACTTTAGCAAATGAATTTCATATTCATCTTTTTCACGTTATAACAATATTTTAATCTGGTTTCAAATTATAGATTGCTTTGAAAGTGACCTTTCTGAATGACTCTTCATAAAGTTAGTACACCCTGTAGAAAAAAGAAATGAATTAAATGTTACAGAAGGCATCATATGTTTCAGCAAAAAAAGAGTTCAGTTTCTGGCACAATGAACCATTATAATGTGGCTCCCACCAAGACTTGAAATGTATAAGAAAGCTTTAAATGGTTCAGTCACGTCATGCTTCTGGTAATCCTTTTGTGTTAACTCACTGACTAGAGGTAGCATATTTCTGTCTAGAGTTCCCTTGATGGAAATATGTGCATTATGTTGTTCTTCCCATGTGTACAAGCTCATTTCCCAGATGTATTCTGTGTATCTTCCTTTCTCACTTCTGTGATACACTGAAAAGCACAATAGCTCTGATCATATAGGGAAGGTCTAGACATGGCCAGAGTGCATATGCTCTACCTTTTCCCAGAGTGTGAAAGATGAGTCAAAGTTCCAACATGGATCTTGGAGTATAGACCGTTTTACCAGATGAATATGTACACATACATTTTTGTGGAATTAGTGACTGTGTGGGAAGATTTATATATATGCATATTTATATATTTACACACACAATATTAAAAATATACCGGTATTCCATATTTTCATCAAATTTATTTGTGCTTAACTCTCCAAAATGTATCATATTTCATGCAGTAGATGGACATGACACACGGCTCTTGTCTAACTCTCTCAGCATCTAAGATGAAGAAAAAGGGGCATATTTTTGTTTACATTTATCCTGTGCTGCTCATTGAACAATATTTATGCTCCTCAGTGGCCTCTGCAGCCTAGCATTAGAAGGAAGAGCCCTAAGGTTATTTAAAGACAGCAGGAAAATGGACTTTTCAGAGAAGAAGGTTATGTAAATATGAGTTAAAAGTCACATTTTTTCATTCCTTCTGACCTGCCCCCAGTGATCTGACCAGCCACTAGCACACTATTCAAAGAATATTCTATATTCTATAGAAAATATGCTTTTGTGCAGAAGCACCCTCAGCCTGTAGCTACTTTTCCTTTCTGCAGAACTTTTTTTTTTTTTTTTTAATGAAATGCTTATTAATCTGAAATGTCTTGGAGAAACTCTTTTGTAACTTATCTCTTAGCTATTGGCAATATACTAAAAGTAATTTTTTCTCACTTGTGTTTTTGTCAATGCTAACAATAATAAGAATATTTTGCAGGTTTATAACATATTTTTAAAAAACTTCCTTTATTATCAATTAAAATTTGAAGGGGGAAATAGAAATACAGTACCTTTTTGTGTGGATTTTACTATCATCAAGTTCATCGGGAAAGGTTGAAATACTGGCTAAGCAAACTATTTATTAGGTAAAGTAGTTTAGTAAAAAGGAAATTCCTGATTTTACTGGTGTTTTGCTATCACTCTTAGAACAGATTGACTTTGCCTTGTGGAGCTGAGGGGCAGAAATTTTAGCCTGTCCTTACAACGTAGTGCAGAAAATGCAGCTCAAGTATTCTATTTTTGGCAACTTGCTGCTTGAGTAAAGGGCCAGCATGATTCTCTTATCAAAAGATTATTGAGAATTAACTGAATTTTACTGACCTGCATTATAGATATACTAGACATGCAGTTGCAAGAACAGTTACCCTGATTTCACATGCCAGTCAGGTAACTGAGAGCTTAAGTGCCAATTTTTATGCAAGAGCAGTTTATCCAATCTACATAGATAATTTCAGATAAAACATATATAAATGAAATTCACATTTGGGCCTACAAAAGCACATGAATTTGTGTACTAACTCTGTTTAAACATAAGGATTTTGTCCAAAACCCCTCCTGCTTCACTTTATATTTCTTTTTTGTGTAATTATGGAAGTAGATAAAATAATATAAAATGTAAAACAATGTGGATATTCACTTATGCTAAAAATGAAGACTAATATTGAAAATAGATAAAGTACTGAGGAATACTCAAAATAAGATATAATAATAACTTTAAGAACTTTGTTTAGAAATAAGAATTGACATATTTTCTTAACCATACTACAGGTTTTTTCTGTACTCTTAAATTCACACAGATATACATATGAGAAAAAATACATTGTATAATCATGTAAGTACAACAACCATGAATTTAAGAATATAATTTACCCGTCATTGGATAATGAGTCTTCCTGTGCATTAAGAATATACTGTTCCTTAGAAGTTTGCATTAGTTGCATTAAATCTGATCAATTTCTGGGTTTAAATCTTTGAGGAATGTATGAACATAAAACTCTGTGTATAAACTTAAAGTCTTAGGCAAGGAAAAATGCAATATTATATTGATATATACTGAAAAGGGAGTGTACAAATTGGGTACAGAATCACGGGGTTCAGACTTTCCTAGTGGAAGTCAGGGTATTATTTCTTTCAGCACTCAACAAAATGATACATGGTCAAGACCAAAGATCAATGTTGTAAGCTTTATTTGTCTACAGCTGAAGTACAATTTCTGAAACAGAAATTTGTGAAATGGCCTTGACTTACAGGGACGGTTGTCTAGATATTGAACATGGTAATTTTACCAGGCTAATTCTAAGAAAATATAAAGGGAACAAAAATAAATGTATTGAACCATAGCTACATAATCTTTTTTTTTTTTTCGTTATAGAGATGCAAAGTGTATCAGGAGTCAGAAGTGGACCAATATCTGTCTTCAGAGCTGGTATACATGATCAGTAAGTCTGGTAGAAAAAAACATATTTGTTTCTCTCGGGTAGAAAAGTCTGCTTCTCCCTGTTTGTATCCAGGAGTGAGTAAATAATTTCCTCTAACTTCCTCTGTCTAAGTAGTCAGATTTAAAATGTCCCTTCCTTTTAATAATGTCCTTTTCTTGGGGTTTTAATCATATATACAACAAATTTTCTCTCTATTATTAGGGTTAAATGTAATGTTCAAACTTTACCAGACATGGAGAGAAGTACCTAACATCCTTCTTAATCAATGGAGAAATTCTGTTTCATTTCAGCAGCAGGTGGATCAAGCTCATGAACAAATTTTATTCTCTGTGTCCACTTTTCATTAGGAGTCCCTGGTGTTTCTGCCCTTGAAAATTCTAGCATATTCTAATTTCATTTGACTGAAGAGTGCTGAAGCTGATCGGTAGTTTGGCAAAGTGTGAGTAGAGAATGACCTGGCTAACACTGGGGGAATCAGCAGAAAGCAGAGGCCGGGAATTTTGACTACACTGCTTGGAGGAAGCTGTCCAGCACTGGCAAAACTGATGGTGTCTGGTGAGGATGCTTTAAGGCAGTCACCCCTAAAAGCTCTCAACTTGCCAGCCCCCCACTGCCAGAAGGTCCCCTGGCATGGCAGCCTGGAAGATACAGAAGTCCAAGGTCTGGTACAGCTGTGAGATCTGACAGCCTTGTTTGGCAGCCCAGCCCTCCTGAGGACCCTTCATCCCAGCCTGCTCACTGCCCAGGGTCAGTGCAAGCGTGTCTCTCTCTGTCTCTGAGTGTTTTCTCACAATGAATTCTGAACTTTCTTCACCTCTGCTTTAGCAGATTACACTCACTGAAAACAGAGAGTACCTTGTATTTGTTTATTACTTGAGCAACAAGGATAAAGGGATAGAATAAGTAAAGATAAGCATCTAAGGTCTCTCAAACAAGGAGACCAGTTATTTGATTGCTAGAATAAATGGGAAAAGGAAAGAAACTTAACCAGTGTTCTGCAAATTACTGCTTACAGAGATTTTCATATTTTCTTCCTTTTTATTGCCTTCTAACCTCAGCATCTAATCATATGGTTATTCCAAAATTCCAGTAGTTGATGAGAGTAAGGTAACACATTTTCTCTCCTCCATCATAATTGAGTGATAGGTTAGAAATATCACTAGAAGGTCAGCAAGGTCCCAAACAATTTTCCTAAAGTGTTTTGCACTTTGTAACTCAGCAGATTCCCTAATAGCCTAGTTAAAAGAAACTGAAGAAACAAGTGGTCGAATTAGGGAATGAAATTGTAAGGCTGTCTAGCAGTTTTCTGTTCAGATGAAAAAAAATTGTTCATAATTTGTTAACAGCTTGTTTTCTACTGGACAGGATATTACTGAAATTTTAGATATGTCCTTCAAACTGCTACAAAAAGCTTTTTTCTTTATTATTTTTTTAGGCAAAAGTTCCCAGTATTTAATCATTTGCTGTTTTATGTGAAAGAACTTACCTGAATGTCTTAGTTATTAAATGAAATGTCAAGTGCTGATTTCACAAAGAAATGATCTTGTGTCTTACACTATACTGAGTTAATTATATTCTAAATCATCACATTCTTTCATAAACTTGCAGTTAATCATTCCTGGGAGAAACATTTTTGAAAGGTTTTCAG
This sequence comes from Hylia prasina, assembly GCA_013397195.1. Classification (NCBI taxonomy): domain Eukaryota; kingdom Metazoa; phylum Chordata; class Aves; order Passeriformes; family Sylviidae; genus Hylia; species Hylia prasina. The sequence goes on along the minus strand of VYXD01001633.1, from coordinate 686,585 downwards.
GATAAAGAAATCTATGTTTGATTGACTTAAGAGTAATAATGTAAATCCCAAAGGAGCAAACTCAGATGGATGTATTGACATCTGGATACTTGTAAGTGAGAAGTACTTTGATGTCAGAGACTATATGACTTTTACAAGATTTCTGGTACAGTCACAGATTTCCATGGAGATTTTTTCTTCCAGTAGTCTTAAAGAATTGATATGATATATATTTTTAAAAAACAGTTCCTTTGCCATATTGTGTATGAATGCTTTTATTAATCAAACATATCAACATCTTTACTGTAAGATTATCTGTAAGATGTAGTGGTAGTATTAACAACAGCTGATAAATTTTGACTTCATAGGAAATGATTGCTGTTTGTCTTGTATACATGTGACTAGACAATGGCAAGTGTAAAATTCATCATTTCAATATTTTCTGATATTGGTTGAACTGGAATTCACCTAGGAAAGAGTTTGGAGACTTTGAGATAAATTTCAAAAATCTAACAGGTAATTATATTTAGTTTTGCATTACGTTTGAAGAAAAATCAGACATAAAGCCTTTTTTTTAGTTAATAATCCATTTTTATCGATTAGGAGAAGAAAGGAAGGGTTAGAAAATGTTTGATATTCAGCAAACATATGAATCTTGAAAAGGAGGATCACACTAAAAAACACCCCTAAAAATCCCTCAAAAATACTCCAAGAATAAGACAGTCTACACTAAAAAGGTCAGAAGTAATTACCAACACTTTTTTTCACCTCATTATAAACAATAGTACAAATATAATTATATAATAGTCTATAATAATGGATAGACACTACCAGAAGTAGCAGGCATGTAAACTCAGTATTTTGCATGACAGTTTGGAGGATGCAGTAGTTATAAATTAGGCATTTAATTATTTGGTATTCTAGGCATGAAGAAGGCTGTAGTGCAGTGTTCAATCTGCATATGAAATGATTCAGTAGCTGCTAATGTCACCTGAAGCAGGAATGACTTTTGTCCCTGGTTGAATGAGAAGAGCAAGGCATATGACTCCAGAGTGCAGAGAAAATTAAAACAAGTTCTACCCTTTAATAGCAATCAAACACTTAAAAAAATGCATTTTCTAAATAGCAGGGTTGTGGACAATATTGCACAATTGAGGCTGTTTACTTATATTTCAAGACCACATGACAGATACAAGGAAAACAGGCTAGACACAAATGAGACAATTCTGTAAATCTCCCTGAGCCATATTTTTTGAGGTAGTTAAAAAAGGTTCATATGTCCAGTTTTCAAAGATGATCCTGGCCCTCTTTCTCACAAAGAAATTATATCAGGTTGCACCAGAGGAGGTTTGTATTGGATATGTCAAGCATTAGAACAGGCTACCCAGGTCGGTGGTTATGTCACCATCCTTGGAAGTAATTAAGATATGTGATAATTAAGGACATGGTTTAGTGGTGAACTTCACAGTGTTAGGCTAATGTTTGGACTCAGTAATCTTAAAGGTCTTTTCCAACATAAATGATGCTGTGGTTCTATGTACCTATATGACTCATTCTTGTAACATTAAGCCTCTAAATATGAAATTATAGCACCTAAGTGATATAGCCCCCAACTAATGTTGAAGTACTTGTGTATTTAGAGGATCTTAAGTATATTATCAGAGTTCTAAATGAAATGCTAAAGAAACAAAACTTTTAAATGACTGCCAAATTGTATGCAGTGCCCTGCATGGATTTTAAAAGGTGTTACACAACATAGAATCTAAATTTTGCATTATCTGTACATCAAGAACAGGATAAAAGAAGAATAATATGGTTTGAACAGGAAGCCCAGAGAATGTGTGACTTCTCCATTCTTGGAGATCTTTAAAAGCTGTCTGGACACTGTCCTGGACATCCTGCTCTAGATGACGCTGCTTGTTGAGGGGCTGGAACAGATGACCTCCAGAGGTCTCTTCCAACCCCCATCATTCTGTGATTCTGAGATTCGCTATGAAAAAATTTGGAAAGAGAATAGGAAACACTGATGACAGGATTTTTGAACATTACTGACACGTGGGAAATGTAAATATATATTTGTGTGCCCTTTGTTGGATATCCAATTTCAAGATTGTGTGATGTGTGAGTAACTAGCTTCTGTCACATGTGGTAGGTGTACCATGGGGTAGAGTTCACTAGGAGAACTAGGGAAGAAAGTCTTAATTTGGTGTCATTCAGGATCCTGCCTGTCAGCCAACGAACAGTCTAGTCACCTGTGACAGATAGGACCTAATTGCTCTTTATCTATCTGCTCTATACAGTTTTATATTAAACTTTGTTCAATAAAATAATAAGCTGAACAGTCGAGAAAAAGGCTACAGAAGGCCATTCTCTTGTGGGTGTGAATGACATTAATTTTCTCCTGAGAGATTTAAGTATTAAAGCTTACCTGGGAAAAATCTCTGGACTTGATATGGAGCCAGCATGTCCTGGTGCTATAGTGTGACCTTGGAAATGAGGCATGTCAGGGTTGGGGAGAGTTACTATGGCATCAGAAATCTAAATGAAATTCTTTGGAAGTTATTCCGTGGTTGTGGTGTGACCCCAGTGAGCAACTCTGTGTCACACAGCCGCTTGCTCACTCACCCCTGGTGGGAAAATCAGAAAGGTAAAAGTGAGAAAACTCAAGGATTGAGACGAAGACCATGTAATATGTAAAACAAAAGCTGCAAACAAAAGCAAGAAAAAATGAGGAATTCACTGACAACTATCTCCAGAAAAGCAAAGCTCAATCTTGCATAACTGTGACTTAGTAAGACAAACTCTTTAACTCTGAACATCTCATCCATTTGTCCTTCTTCCCCAGGACCGTGTCTCCTCCCAAAGTCTAGTGAGTGCACCCCCAGCCTACTCAGTGGTGGGGTGATGTGTGAAATAGAAAAGACTATGATGTTCTATAAGCATTGTTAAACAATAAATAAAACATTGGTGTGTTATCAACATTGTTTTCATCACATCTCCGGAACATAATCCCATCCTAGATACTGTGAAGAAATTTAACTTTATCGTGAAAACCAGTACATCTACACAATGAATTGCTACCTTTCTATTTCTATTGCTATTGTTATTTCTATTTCTATTGCTAATTTTAAAGTCACTGAAAGTTACTGATTTGAATAAAGTCCTGTAAGATGCAGCAGGGAACAGAAAATGCAAAATTTGTTTTCAAGGATTTTTTTATTATTATTTTCAATTGTTTTATCTGAATTCTTTGACTACTAACCTCATGTTTCTTTCTGTATCTCTGTTTAAAACTCCCTTCTAGTTCATATTGTAATTAAATATCTCTGCTAAAAGATTTAAAATAGTTTTTTTTTTATATTTGTTTCAAGAAAATTATATAGTTAGTCATTGTTCAGAGCAGTGACAGAGTCCTATCACTTTATGATAACCATGAGAGGATCAGCAACACTTCAAAGAGATTGCATGAGTTAGACAAGGCCTCAGATATGTGGGAATGTTACAGGATCCCTTTTTATGCTTTTCGTTGTACATCTAGAACAAGGCAGACAGACTTTAAGCAGTAAATGTCATAAGCACCTTAGAAACAACCAAAAAAGAACAAAAGAGAAAAAAAGCCTTCCTGTTTGAGGCTGTGACTTGAGGCCTTTGGCTCAATTAACACTTCACTTTTGTATTTGCTTCTGGTTTTCCCCACCAAAATATTGCATACTTCTTTTTAAAATAAACCTAGGCTATTTTTTGTTGAGTTGTTTTGAGGGTTTTTTTTAGGGGCCATGCAACTCGTTTTTCTAACTTAAAAGTTCTGTTAGGATGTAAACTTGACATGTTTTGGAATATTTATTTTGGTTGAAATAGTATTATCATTAAAATTCTGACACTTTTTCTTTGTTGCTGCAAAACATTGTAGGGCAATGCAGCTGGGAATGGACCAGGATAATGTTGCTTTAGACCTTAAAATTTGCTTTAACTATTGACTTCTACTTTTAAAGAGAACAGTGGCATGATTTCTCTGCTGCAAATAAACTAGATTTTACCTTGGTTTGACATTACACTTAATTAGAACTTTTGACTCATTATTTCTGTAAAAAAGCTAGAGATAGTAAAATGTAAGAAAGGAATTCTTGACTTTTCTATTTTTTTTTTCTTCACAGGATATTAGTAGTGAGTGTAGTAGCTTAGGTGAAAATAATACAAATAATTAAAGAAAGATCTTCATGAATTCCAGAAACAATTTAAAAAGCAAACAAATGAAAAATAAACTGTGGGGTGAAATTTTATGGTCTGTAACTCTTCGAAAAAATAAAAGAAAAATTATGTATTTGGTATTTTTGACAGTTTAATATATTCATAAGTTCTCCATAAAGAGCTAATGTATTTCTTCATATACAGTTTCAGTTTTTCATAAATTTATTTATTCTTTAGTGTAGGAGATAATCTTAGTCTCTAATGTACATTTATTACATATTGGATTCACTAATCACATCTATCATGCATACCTTGGCTTATAGTTCTTGCTTGCTTTTCTTCTTTTTCTAACCAATGGACAAAGATGTCCTCTATGTTATCTTACCTCTATTCATTTGGCCGTGTGCAAAAATTTCATGCATATATCAGTCTGCTGACTTACCTTAAAAACTAGACAACCCGTGATTTTTCTTCACCAAAAGGGTCAGAAAAAAAAGCAGCAAACTCTGAAGAATATCCCACTTTATTCCCTACTCCTTTTCAGTACTGAGGTATATTTGATTCCAGTCACCAGGCAAGGCGAGCTTTTCTATGTATTGAGCAAGTAAGATACTGAAAATATTTTTTGGTAGTTGTGCATTGCTTAGTCAGTATCACTCTACTGCCCTTCTGATAAGCCTCAGGGCAAGAACATGTCTGTCTCCTGTTCCCTGGTATCTCTACAAATTACTTGGCAGCTTGTGATCACTTAACTGTGAAGTAATATTGCACTAGTGTAGGTCTCTGTCAGATCCACGTTCAGTGTATTGCTCTCAACTGGAAAAGCTTTTGGCAGTCAGTATAAAATAGTACATCACGGATTAGAACATTTTCGTTTAGTACCAGTCTGAGTGATTGCTTCAGCCATTTGTTTAGGTTTATTTTGAGGCCTGTTCTTGAGAATTTCTTATTGCAGCTATCCTGCCATGTTTCTTATGGTAATTAAACGTAATATGTGTATTTTACCATATAAAATACATTGCATAAATTGAAGTTATTGTCATTCAAGCAGTTCCTTATTTAAAGTTGATGGCTAGGTATTTTAAAGCAGATCAATTTAAAAAATAAACCATTGTTAAAGAATACTGCAGAAGACAGTTTGCCTCATGTTGTCATGTAGACAAAGAATAGGTCTTAATCCTTTGCAGAGATGATATACGAAAAGTAAATACTCAGCTAAATTCTCTCATAATATTCCTGGAAACAGTAATTTATCTGAAAGAGTAAACATGGATTTTTTTTTTTTAATTTTAGTTTAATTGCCTTGGTTTTAATACTATCATACACTTTTTTAAAAGTAAGGATTTAGAAAGGGTAGGGAAGAATGTGTACAGGGATGGAGATAAATGCAAAGGCAGAAATTAAAATTGCCAGGAGACATCCATGTGCTCAGGAAATGGACTTACACCAATGTCATGCTTTTCAGTATGATATGAATTAATGTATCAGTCTTCATTCTACTGTTTATATATGCCAAATTAAGCTTCTGGTTTTCTGCATGTTAACTGAAAAGAAAGATTTATTTTATACATCCAACAAAAAGTAAGAAGGAGCACTCTTTTCTGTATTAAAACCTATATTGTGTATTTCATTATCAAAAGGAAAACTGGGAAGCAGAACATTAAAATTATCTTCAGATAAAGTATGTCTTCTCATTTTTATGTATGGATTTTTTTTAAATTGTTTACTTAATTTTAAGACATTTCTGTTCTTTCCAGGTTATGCATTCCATGCTTGACCTTTCTTCACTGAAATTTAGAAAAAAAATTGCTTGCAATGAAACCAGTGTATGGTATACAAGATAAAAGGTATGTATTTCAGTTATTAGTTACATAATTATTTTTTATTTATTTAATTGCTTAATTTTCAGTTTGGATTTCAATTGCCTAAATCCAGTTAAATATGGATGGAGATCAAAGGTTTAATGTTGAGCTAAGATGGAGAGCTTCATTTGACTGGGTTCTCATTTTAATTAATATCTACAAAAGACTGTCTGTTGCAGTAGGTAATCCAAAATAAATTGTAGACACAAATTAGTGAAAATAATCTAATTAACTAAAATAATGTAAGTCTTGTCTTGATCATGTTACCAAATGAAAAATTCTAATGCATACCCTATTGAGCATCTCTGGAGCAAGCAGAGATTTTATTCCATGTTAGTTGCAGGTTTTAAAATTGGAGTAGGTTATAATAAATTTCTGAGAAGACAGAACAGCATACACTTTTAAAGTATTTAATGCACTTTCTTACAATTATATGTAGAGTTTTGAAATCTGATATATTAAGGTTGATGTGATGCAGTTTAGTCAGTGATCCACCCAGCTGTTAAAACAACAATTATCAGAAAACATCTGTATATGAAATGTTTAATTTGAGCTGTGTTGATTTATTGAGTCATGGACTCTACAGAGCCATATTCTTTTGAAATTGTGTTCCTGCAAGGAAAAATTCTGTATTCTTTAGTGTCCCCTTTCCTTTTGCTCATATGCTGAATTATATATTTTTGAGTAAAATGTTCTTCGAATTTGAAAAAAACATAGGTTCTGTCATCAGGTTGGCTGTAGTTTCAGCTCAGATATTTTAAGTTTTCTGAAAATTTTCAAATCAGTAACCTTTAGAGAAAACAGGTCTGTGTCTTCTAATAATTGTTGTGTGTTTGTTATAGACATCTCTGACTTTCGTTCCTGCAGTTTTTGATCCAGTGAGTTGCAAGAGCACCCTGTAAATGCTAAAATCATCCTCTTTCAGTCATTGGTCATATCAGATCTAGTGCCTATACTCATATTTAAATCCTAATCAGCTTTTTCTATTCAGAGGATTGTAGGGAATTAAAGATCACATTTGCCTGTCTCAGACATTGTCATGGACACAGAAATCACCTGTCATAAGATAAGCCACTGCAGCAGGAACTTGAGATAAGCACAGAAGGGAGGAATTTGTCAAAACATGTATTAACCTTCCTCATTCTGCCTCAGAAGTCTTTAGATTTATAATTATTTGGCTAAGTTTTTCAGAGAAAAATAATGAGTAAACTTAATAGTCTTAACAGAAGAAATTGTTACAGTTGAGTCGCCCTTCCTAGACCAGAAGGAAGGATAGTCAAATACCAAAATGGGACATGGATAGAATAAAAGGAAGCCTTTTATGAGCTTCCAAGCTCTACCTGGAACCATTTGTGAAACAAAACATGTTATCAGTCATTAGACATTATATCACAAAGTGCAACTTCTATTCCATGGTGGGATTCTTCTGTCAGGGTTTTTTCCAAGTAAATCAGACTTGTATTCCCATCTGAATTCCCATATCCAGTACATTTCCTAACATGTATGCTAAAGGCTTTTAACTTTACCTGTGTTTGCAACTTTGTTAATATTTAGGGGTGTGACTTTAGCTATTCAGATCCTGGTTTATCCCATCAATTCTTAGAATACAATTGTAGCCTGTGATTATTCTTCTCATACTTACTGTCTTATTTTTTTTTGGTAATCACATTGTATTGGGCAGTGAGTTGCTTTATCTCTCTTCTTTTGTCTTTCTTTTTTTCTGTCTTGTCTTTACTAAATATGCATCAACCATGGTGGACAAACCATGAACTGATGAGAAGTCCTTGGGCGACTGTTTGAGCCACAGGATGGTGTAAGGACTAGAGAGCACCGTTGCTTGTCTCAAACCCTGTCAAGGGCACAGAAGGAACTTGCCATAAAATAAACCACCACAGCAGGCTTGAGGTAAGCCCAGAAGAAAGGAATTTTCAACAGGAAGGTGCTAATTCCAGGCCTGGAGGCAAGATCTGGTTAGCAAATCCTGATTAAAACATGTAGACAAAAATTCCCACTGTGGCAAATTGGGGGGAAGGAAGCAAGTACTCATACACTTATTGCCCCAATTTATGGGACAAATGGTTTCTGTGAACATCAGTGACCACCAAAGCAACATCAGACTAATTTCTGGGGCTTTCCACCAGAGGACTGCACATGATCCATGTTTTTAAAGCTCCCCCCACTCCTCCCCTAGTGGAGGTAACTGGGTTTTCTCACCTGAACCTGAAAGTATATTAACCAATTGAAATCCTTTTTTTCCCCAGGGCTTCCCCCAAACCTGTTCAATCAAGACTGTGACCCATGGACATCTACATTCCTTGTTGCTGAATCTATGGGTAGTGATATCTTTCCTGTCCTCTGTCTACTCCTATCTTTTCTTTCTCGTTCTTTCTTTTCCTTATATATTTTCTTAAATAATATTTTTCATACTTTTGTACTGTTTTTTTTTTTTTATATAACCAAAAGAGCTACATATCTCCTCTCTAAATTGTTCTAAAATATACATGAATATATATATACACACTGATTGTCCAGTGTTGTTTCATGCTAATCTTCCCCAATGGATATATTACCAAGCTCAATTATCCCACCTTAGTGGCAGGTTGTAACAGGGATGCATATCAATTTTCATGTGAAGTTTGAATCAGGAGGAATTTCATTTTGATAGATTGTCATAGTTTAGGAGGGGTATTCTCCAATTTAATACTCCCACTAAAACCATGTGCCACTCACCCTTCCCTCTCCAACTGGAGGCCCAAATGGCAAAGATCACAGGTTAAGAACAATTTACTGGAAACCAACAAGAGAAGAAAACTAACAGTAATGGCAACATTGTTAATAACAAAAGTTATAAGAAACAATTCACATGGAAAAATAAACCCAACAGCAGACAATACCGGATGGCTCCCTACACCATGTTTCTTTTCTCAACAGGACAGAGCCCCTTGTCCCCAGAAGAGAGTCCTTTTCCCCATCCCCTGTCAATGTTGTGAGGTGGTGTAGAATAACTTCTGGGTCCTAACCATGACTCCTCCCAACTACTGCAAAAAATTAACACTGTCCTGGCTGGAACCATTTAGTTTAAGAATGGTCTTCCTGGAAAATCTAAATTAATAGATTTTATTATTACATAATCTGTATCATAATTTTATTTAAAAACAAGATTAGATGCTGGTTTTTAAAAGCTGCATTACCATATAGAAAGTTATCAGCATGGTCTCTGAAAAGAGTGTTTTCCCTTTAACATTTATTTCTGTGGTACACATTTGTTTCTGAAACAAAAAAACTTGTTATTCTGACATTTTTAAAGTAGGAAGACTGAACACTGAAATCACCAGTCTTAGCGCTCCTGAATCTGCTTATTTTCAAGTCAGAGCTACACCTATTTGTCCTGCTAAATGGATTCATAAATCTATTTCTACTAACTGTAAAAATTATTTCACAAAGTAACATTCTTCAGCTACTGTTTTGATATCCATTTTTATATTGCTGTAGCCCATGAACTCCTCATATTACTGTGTTACTATTATTTTTTTTTCTGTAATAATTCAAAATGACATAATGGAAAAAGTGATTATAAGCATGAGATCTGTTTTATTCTACTTTTTCTCGTACAGACACCTTCCCCTGTGTGCACAACTTGTAGTAATTAGTTCTGGTTTTTCTCCCTCATCTGAGAGTTAGCAGGAATTTGGCCATAACTAATAAGTGTATGATTACTTTAGAACCTTTTAAACCATACACTCCTTTCTACTGACAATCCTAATAATATTTCTAGAGCCTCCACTGGGATTCTGAGAGCTGTAATCATGTTAATACGATCACAAATTACATCCTAGTAATCCGGCATTTATTAAAGAGGATTCCCATTAGAAGAATAAATGCAATAGTCTCATACTTGGCAGATTTCAAGAAAAAGTAAGTTACTTGCTTGAAGTCTCCAACTCTTTCCAGTCGCTCACAAGCATTTTCATACAAATCTGAAATTTATTCAATACATCAAACACGCACTGAATTCAAATATAATTCCTGTTTCCACAATCATATATAACACATTGGTGAAGATTTAGGGATTTGGGAGAATAGTTAAATAAAGGTCTGATTTGGTGAGGTCAGTCTAAGATCTCTTTCAAGTCAGAAGGAAAGGTTTCATGTATCATTGCTGTCATACATCTGCATTCAGACTATGTAGCTTAGACCAGGAACCTCCATGCTCTTAGATGCAGAAAAATAAAATGAACTAATGCCCTTGCACTGAAAGGAAACATGCATATGGTCACTTTACAGACTGGACATGAAGAAAAAAGAAGCTAAGTGACTTTCGCAGTGTCAAGCAATAAGACTAGAGCAGGAAAAGACCATTTTGCCACAAAATCATTTAATATGTTTTCTAAGAGCAAAACTAATTTTAACATAAGCTATATTGTTAGATACTCCTATTGTGCAAATATAAATATACCACTTAGATATTATTGTTAGCTTGAGAAACTTGTAACTATAACACTAGTTACTTGTGTTATATAGCTCATATCAGGAAGGCAACTGATGGTTTTGATTAACCAATAAGTCATTAAAATGTTTTGAATAAATATTATTAAAAAAAAACTGGATTGAACTGTATTTAAAAAAAGGGCAGTAAGAACAAGCATGTGAACAGGTGTGGTCAGGATGGATTTATGATATGCAGGTGAAAGGTCTAGAGTACAGGTCTTACAATGAGCAGCTGAGGGAACTGGAGTTGTTTAGTCTGGAGGAAAGGACGCTCATGGGAGACCTTATTGCTCTTGACAACTACCTGAAAGGAGATTATAGTGAGCAGAGAGTTGGTCACAGGACTAGAGGAAATAGCCTCAAGTTGCACCAGGGGAGGTTTAGATGGATATTGGGGAACATTTCTCCACCAAAACTGTTGTCAAGCACTGAAACAGGCTGCTCAGGAAAGTGATTGAATCACCATTCTTAGAGGTATTGAAAAGACATGTAGATATAGCACTTAGATACCTGGTTCAGTGGTGGGCTTGTTAGCTTCACAGTTGGACTCAATGGTCTTAGAGGTCTTTTCCATCCTTTATTAAAATGGTTCTTAATGAAAATGAAATGAGGATTCTGCCAAGTAAAAGGGGGAATATCTTGTAATACGATTAGTAATATTTTGTAGAAAATATTTTCAGTCTAAATGTAGGAATATTTTGAAATTATCTTGATTAGATATGCACAGTAATACTAAATTCCTTTTGTTCTACCATTATGCATTGCTATTACACTGTACACCACACTTAATGAGCTATTTGATCAGTCTTATTGAAGAGGCTAATCTCATCATAATTGGTCTTTCATGTTACTATGCCTTTTTTGGCACATGATCTAAGAAAGCTTGTCTTCAATTGTAGAATATATTGCTTTTTTGTTCCAGGAATCCTTTCAACCCTTTCTTCTATTTTGTTTATTTTTTTTTTATTATTATTCCTCCAGCCCTGTGGAAGAGCAAATAATCAAGAATATGACAGCCCAGGGGGTCATGTTCCATGAGCTAGGCTGACTTGGCAACCAGTGAAAAGGAGATGTGTCCTCCAGAGTTCAAGCAGAGCCAAGACATTCTTGAGTCCTGCCCTGGCAGATGCTTTTACCGTGGGAAAGCACTGTGCCTTTAGATAATAGAGAACTGGGGAATCATTCTGATTAAAATGAAATTACCTTTTCCTTCTCTTTCCTCATAATTGACCTAATTACTAGGTTTAGAGTGTTGAAAAGAACTCTGAATATTTAAGGGAGGCATAAACTAATTCTTAGGAGAATGTGCTTATCTGGAAGGAACTAGTATTGCCTCACCAGTTCAGAATGTTGGTATCATCTCTTCTTCAACTATTGCACTACAAAGGGAAAAAAAAATCATATAGTTAGTCCTCCTTAAACAAAGTTTAAAAACTGCTGAAATCACCTTATTACCATATCTTCCATGAGAATGGAAGAATAATGACATGAGAGATATGAAAGAAACTTTTTTTTTCCTTAAGAAGGATAAGCTAGGTGAGTACCACAAAACAGCAAATTACTTGTCCCAGTAATTATTTATTTTTTTTTCCCAGTAATGACTATTTTCCCAACAGTTACAGAACTACTCAAGTACTCATAAAAGAAGAATCCCCCTAAATCATCCCCAAGAAGAAACTTCCAGCAAAGCAGGGAGAGATATCATACTAATGCACAGAAAAATTAAGAGGTAGACACAATTCCTGTTCACCAGTTCCTGTCATGTTTATTTATACACAAAATATTCCTCCTGCCTCAAATTTGGGAAAGAAAAAAAATCACTTCGTCATTTTTGATCACCAGGAGAGATGGACTTGGTGCTAAGCAGTGAGCTGGTGAGAGTTCCCTGCTAGTTATTTTTCAGCTACTTACATCTTAGATGAGAGAATATTATGAACTGTTCCAGCACTGGGCTGTGCCTAACTGATATAATCAAGTCACATTTATCCAGTTAGACAATGATTTGCCTTTAAGCTTTGTCACTTCTCTGAGAGTGGATTTTTATCTACCTGTTAAAGCACTTGCAGTTTAGCTGCAGGTCTGGTTTCCACTCTTCAGTGATATTTCCAGATTTCACAGGCCTATTTGATACATATAAACTGTAAGATTTCACTGAGTCATCTGTAAGGCTATTTCATACACATTTCCTCCAGAACCTCTCATAAACAGTGTGTTAAATTGCTCAGCATTAATATTGTCTGCCCATTACACATAAAGATCTCAGGAAATTAGATACAACATACAGATGAGCAAAACCAATGCTTCTGAACGGACACTAGTTTGGTTTCTTTAGAGTAATTCTTGAACAGCCTTGTTTGTTTCAAGTAATCACAGTAATGGTGCTGCAAAATTTAATTCATAAATATTAATTTCTTATCATTTCTCCAGAAGGTATTTTTTACTTCGCATTCTATTTTCCAGTCTTCAGTGATGCCTGTAGAATTATTGAGGATATAGGTCCCCACTCTGCACTAGAAATTTAAAATAGTGCTGCTATTATTTACTTGCTTAAAGTTAGAAATTTGTGGAGGGAGAAAATATCAAGGAAAATACTTCTTTGAGTTCTGAAGGTTTCCTTCATGCCCAGTTTTTCTTCCCTATAGTCTTACAAACTCTTGGAAAACAATGGACAATAAAACAGCTATATATAGGTATTTGTTTTAAAAATAGGCTATTAACTGCTTTTAGACAGAAGAAAACCCCTCATGTCCACTGCATAAAATACTTTAGTTTATTAATTGAAAATGAAAATGGAAAACCTCCATTCTGAGAATCCTAAAAACGCCTCAAAATTTGCCCATAAACAAAGAAACATACAGGAAATAGCTACAACCAATTGAAAAAATCCTTTCAGGAACAATTATTTCAGCTGAAATCAGAATTGAAAAGCTATGCTTTGATGCTATTTACAGTTTTATGTCTACCCATTAGATATAAGAGGATGGTGAAAAAAAAAAATCTGAACATCTGATTCTGATATAAACTTTTTTCTTATAATAATAATTATGATTTAAAAAAAATAATTTGCTTCATGTCCACACTAACTTCACTTGCTCATTTTGTCCCAATGAATGTCAGGTTTTTCAGTCCAGATATACAGACAAGAAATATGTACCAAGCACGTTCTAAAGAGCTGTATCAACCATGAGTTTCTGATCCTTCTTTGTATAATAGTACAGTAACAAAACACCTAAAAAAATTGATTAGTCAAACCAAAAAACCCTAAACCTCTAAACACTAAAATGCTAGGATTATTCTCTTTCACAGGGAATGTTTTGTGGTCTGCATACATCATTTGTAGTTGCTGGTAAACCTCAGTGAAACATTTGTTTCTCATGCTGCTACACAGCAGAGACAGACAGAATGCACAGAGTCACTCTCCCTGTAGCTGCTGGTGAGCTTCAGCTTCATTTCCTTTGTTTACAGTGTTTCACAGAGCAGTGTGTTTCTCTAATGAATGACAGTGCCAGCAAAACCAGCAAAATTATTTCCAGCATTTTGCCAAGGTATGTCAAAGATGTTCTGTAAGATCTCTCCCCTGTATTTTAAATATTGGACAAATTGGGGTGAACTGCACATTCTGATAAATGTTTATGGCAGTGACAAATTAGTATCTGTTCTGAGAAGCTGAGATAATGCTGTGCACTAGACTAAGGTAAAAAAAATTGCATTTCACGCATCTCATCTGATTGATATTCAAGTCTGCACGAAGCAATGAAGACGCCACTAAATCTTGTATCCCTATGTTTTAAAATGAATATAATCATATCTGGTTTTTAGAAAGATATGCAATTTTTAGAGAAGACAATAATTCAGTCTTCAGATTTGGGACTTGATTTGAAAAGAAAATACGCAAAAGCACACTTCAATATTTCTGTTCAATCTAATTAAATCTGATGAAAGACACATATCTAAACTCTCTGTGAGATCTTCTTGTCAGATACCCAGGCGCCTTTTTTTTTTTCTCATGGAATAAAATCATAATCTCAAAATACAACTGTTTTTATGGGTAATTGGAACCATCACTGTGCAAGATCTGAAATTTTACATGTATAAATAGAATGCTAGCAAACTCATGAATGTCTAGAAGGAAGACAAGCCATCCACATTTTGAAAAAATGGATTTATTTAAATGCTTAATAATATTCTCAGGACAAGCTGAGCATATGATTTAATTAAGTAAGCAAAATTGTGGAACACTGGGATCACTTGACAATGAGATAAAACAGGACTAGCTATAAAATCTAATTCTTGTAATACTGTATGAACCATAAATGACAAAGTAAATATCTAATTCTCTCTTATGACAACAAAAATATATTGAACAAATAGTCTTCATCCATTACTAATCAAAAATCTAGCTTGTGCAGACACTGGTTCATGTCATTGATTGAACACAGCAGACACAAACATAAAGACCCATTGCACTGACTTTAATTAAACTGAAACCTCAGGAATCTAGTGCAGAGTTCTGATGTGAAAAAGTTTCACAGATTACAAGCCTACTCCCCCTCTAAATATAAATGCTGGCAATTAATTGTTATGACAACCACTTCCACAAGTATTCTTTTCTGTGATGATAAACACTAATGCTTGATGAATATGCATCAAATACCTCTTATAGACTACTCTGGACCTGTTCTTATGGATGAAGTTACAACACTTACACCTTGGTGATACATAAATGAGGAAGGAACCTCTACTCCATTAAAGAACTGTTAGGGAAGTCACATACATTAAATGCTTGAGTGAATATATTCAAGAGGTGCAACATGACTACTACTTGAATTAGTATTTTTTGATACTTTCTATGGACACATCTATCGGAGGAAGTCCCTCAGCTTTCTTCTGCTTTCTCTGCTGCAGAAATTCCTTACAATTCCATGTAGTAAACACTGAAGTTATCTTCCTGAGTATATTTTTTGTTTTTTATAGTATTTTTCATATCAGCTATACACTGGGTTAGTGCTAGCTTGTAGAAAGTTGTTTGCTTATTATGAATTAAAACATTTTATTATTAGTTTTAATACCTTGAGCATTTTAGAGATTTTAGCAAAATCTCTAAAAGGTTCTTTTCTGTTCTACTCGTTTTGATATAGTTTCTACTTTTGAAGGGTACCCTTTATCCACTTATAGTCTCTTGTAGGCTTCTCTCTAATCATACTGAAGAATTCGTTCCTTCTTTTTGTGATTTTTTTTGTTTGGTTGGTTTTGGGTTTTTTTTTTTGTTTGTTTGTTTGGTTGGTTTTTTTGTTTGTTTGTTTGTGGGGTTTTTGTTGTTGTTTTGTTTTTGTTTTTGTTTTTTTTCTTTTCAAAGGCCATTTTGAATGGCAATCTACATTTACCCTGAGCTTTTAACATTGCATCCTGCTGCAAGGTTGCAAGGAATAAGCATTTTATTCTTTCAGGTGAGAAGTTTAATTTCTTTCTAATGCACCTCATCATCTTCAAAGCTCAAAAGCAGAAATATTGGCTTTCCCAGCTACAAAAAAGCTGGGTTTATGTACTTCTCTTTTTTCTAATATCAGGTGGCTTTTATAATATAACATCTTGAAGTAGAACTTTTCAGGATTAAATTAGATATTTTTTCATATAGGGGTTTTCCAAATGACTACTCCAAGAAGCAATGAGTGTAGCTTTAAAACACTTAATCTTCATCATGTCCTTATGTGCAGTTTTTCTGAACTGCGTATTGCCAGTTTACAGTTCTTATTTTGTTTTTGTTTATTTTGTGTTGGCAGGTTTTCTGATCTCCTGTAGTGCTTCATGGTACTTGTTCTAATACACTGGAGCTAGGACAGACATATGCAGAGTGGAACAGTGGCTTTAGGTCCTGTTCCTGTATTCAGATACACAGCTTCTTTAAAATCAAAATGCACAGATCACATGAATTTCTACTCCTTATATTCCCTATTTCCTGTGTTTCTTTTCTCTCGTTCTTCCTTCTTTACCACTCATCCCCGACCAAATAAATTATTTCAATTACTTTTTATTTTTTGTATTAGTTCCAGCTTTGTACCTAAATATGTAAATTTGATATTTCTGATACTTCTAAATGGCTGACTGTGGCAATGCATAGCAATATTGTTGTGAAAGCAGAACCCACAAATGCAGGAATACTGCTTCCCATGGAATTAGAATTAAATTCTAGAAATGACCAAGAAATTTTCAGGAGGAATAAAAAAGGCTGTTTGTGTAAGAGACTTTAATCACAGGTGTCATCAGACAGTTGTAAGAGGTTTAGTGGCACATTCTGTCTCAAGGACTGATTAATTATTTTCCTTATTATTTTTACTCTTCCAATTTATTAATTCAGTTAATCTTTCCTCATCTCTAATATATTAGAGGATTTTTAAAGATTAGTGTAACTTCTTGGATTTGATATGTGCATTTGGCTCACTTTGTTTCTATAGTTCCTTGTATTCCCTTTGTTTAAACAGTGATGTGCAAAAAGGTAAATAAACACTTGTAATGAAGCCAAGAATTTATTACTAGTTTTTAAAAAATATTTACTAGTGTAACCAAAATACAATAGTTGTTACTATTAACCCAGTTACAATGATGCAAACACTTGCTAGTTGTTACTATTAACCCAGTTACAATGATGCAAACACTTGCTATTTAGATTATTAATTCTAAATAAATTTCATTATCAATACTAAAATTTCAAGTTCTTATACAAAAAATATAATATCTAATATCTTCACCTTCTTTTGTTGGCATTGTGCTTCGAGCTTTTTACTGCTCTTCTGGATCTTAAACTCAAGAGTTCTGCAGGGAGGACAACTGCAACAAGGTGTCAGGATCCCAAGCATGATATATGTAGAGGTAAGTTCCTTCCCTTTTGATAGTAGGAAGAAGACATTAATATTCAAGTTTTTGAATATTAATTCAAATAAGGTTGTTCCTCACCTTAGGGTTTGCTTAGGATTTTTTCTATTGTTTGATTTGCATGTTTCACATCTTCTTTCTTGGAAGGATCAGAATGATAGAATAGTTTAACTTGGAAGGGACCTTTAAATGTAATCAAGTCCAAACTTCCTGCAATGAGCACGGACATCTTCAACCAGATCAGGTTGCTCAGAGCCCCATTCAACCTAACCTTGAATGTTTCTGTGCATGGGACATTTACCACCTTTCTGGGCACTCTATTCACCATCTTCATCTATTCATCACCTTTCTTCCTTATACCTAGTCTGTAGTAGGAGTAGTCTGAAGCTACTCTCTTGGTTTAAAACCAGCCTGTCACCATCTTTTTTCCAGCCCCTTTTAAATATTAAAAGACTGTAGGAAGGTCAGTAGAATTTTATAGCCTTGTCTTCTCCATGCTAAAAACCCTCAGCCCTCTTGGCCTGTCCTCATGGGTGAGGTGTTCTAGTCCTCTGGTTGTTTTTGCATCTTCTTCATTGAAACACCAAGTTATATCTCACTTTGCTACCTTTGGCATGTTTTACATGTATTAGGTAGACGCTGAGTTTCATTTTTATTGCACCTAAAACTGCTTTTGTCCTGCTCCTAAGTTTGCATTACTGTCCATATGTGGCTACTGATAGAGTTCACTTCTCCAGTGCCATCCTGTGCTAACAGTTTCCACTGTCACTGTATGCCTGCATTCCTTTACCTGTGTCTTTGTCCTAGGGTCCAGCACAAAGGACAACTACTTGCTATTACTGTCTACATAAAAAATTATAATAGTGCTTGTTAAAATTTAAAAATATTATACCAAAAATTAAACATAACAGCCCAAATATAAGAATATTATGCCCTAAGTTTAACAAAACTAAAGCAAGCTTTATAAAAGCTATATGGTTATTGCACAAATTACTTTATATATAAACATGCTAAAAGAAAGCTATAACAAAGACAAGATAAGTTCAGAGAAAATGCTTGTGATAGTCCCAGGCCTGATGAATGTGACGTTAGCTGACTAGTCTGTTATCACGAATACCAGTACTTTATTTAGTAACTACAGGGCTAAAACAGCTTTGATAAAAGAAGGCTCCTTCTGTCTTTTAAATATTTTTATGAGAATTGAGTTTTGTTCTTGCCTGCACTACAGTGCTACCATAGACAAATAAAAGATGGCTCTTGGTCTTGACAACAGAAGTCTTACTCCAAATGGGATGGCTTTTTGGAATATTGTTACAAAGCGCTTACTGAGAAGATGAGAGGACAATTGACTCTGGGGATAAATTTATTATAAATTATTCAGGGAAAATATGCTGACTTATCCTACTGTATTACATACACTCCAGTCTATGATGTAATAGAGAACATAATAATAATTAAAACATATCAATTAAGAATTCAAGTTGAAGCCTCTAATATAACATTGACAACAGAACAGAAAAAAAACAACAACCCAAAAAAATCCCCTCAAAACACCTAAAGAAAATAACTTGCTATGAAGATTGAACAATCGTAATGGCACACAGTAGATGTGTTCTTCAGTTAGTTTTGAGCAGAATGAGCAGGGGAGTTTTGAGCAGGGGGTGTCATATCTGACATATGACTTCTTAACCTTTTGAATGGCAGTTATTGCTCCTAAAAATAAATTATTAAAAATGCAAGCCTCAGAAAATATCATATCCTGAAATCAAAATACTTCAATATATGTACTAGAATTCATTTCAGGTTTAAATTTGTCCTTTTCAACTGCCTAATACCATTGATTCATGCCTAATACCACTGATTGCCCTTACATTTTAAAATGTGAAATTTCATTTTATCTGACAAATTCCTATTAGTCCTTAAAAGTGAGAGACCTGAACCTATATTGATTCTATTTCCTTTAGCTTCTAAAATCCAGCCCATCTTTAAATAAAATATTTTTGTTGATTTTTTAAAGACATTATTTCCCTTTTGTGTCATATCAATAATGGAAATACTAAATTAAATCAGTCCCCAAAAAAATTTGAGGGATACCATCTTCCTCTTTGTTCCAAGTTTGGTGGTGAGACATCAAGAGAGGAATATAATAAATAACTGTGAATAGAATATGTAATCAGTTCTTTGACTTTCCTTGGTCAGGCTACGTATCTTCAACAGCATATTAAATTCCTTTCTATTACTTCTGATTGTTTTTCTTTTCAGTGAACAACTATGTGTCACTGTTTTTATAAAGTATTTTGGAATACTGGTTAATGTTACTCTCAATTTCTAGGGTAGTTCTGCAAACAAAGATTATAATCAAGGGAGAGACTTCTCATATCTAACTTCCACAAATGTCACAAAAAGCCAAAAACAATATATGAGCATCATGTCATTTGTAAATCTGTCTTCAAGCTTGTTGTTCCAAAAAACATATTCCTGATACATAAACACACTCAGCAAATAAATATATGTTGTTTGCCATCTGTGTTAAACCCATCAATAACCCTCCATAAGAAAACAAAATCACCTCTTCTCTAAAACAATTTTACAAAGGGAGAAGGTTCATTCCCTGAAATATCTATCTGAAAAGAATTAAACAACATTTCTATTGAGGATTTGCTTGGTTTTGTTATGTTGATAGTTTTGTGAGGTTGGGGATTTGGGTTTTTGTTTGGTTTCCAGGTTTTTTGGGGTTTGGGCTTTTTTGGAACTGAATTATGATTTCAGCATTCAGTCTTGTTGGTAGATAATCTACTTTTTTTATTGTACAACTTACTTTCATCAAGTCTGTAATTTGCTTTGTTAAATTGTACACATCAAAACATGTTTTTTTCACAGTTGTAGTAGAAAAAAATGAGTTTATTTTCTGTCACCAAAATGCTGCCCAAAATTTTTCCTTCATGCTTTAAATGGGCAGTCTTGTAATAGTTTCTTGGTTTAACATGCACACTGGATAAAAATGGATAATGTTGTAGAAATGGTTGGAAGACTAATCTTATAGCAGTGAAAAAATGGGCATTTAGAGTAGGAAGCCATGCCTCTAATGATTTGATGGACATCCATTTCATGAGGGAAGAAGCAAGTTTATGTGCTAACAAGCTAGATAGTAGGTAATGGGGAGGAAAGAACTCCTGACAAAAAACGGAGGTAAAATATCTTGACTATGTCAGGTAATAAATGGACTGGAAACAGAAAAACTCTATCAATGAAGTTCACAAAATGGCCCCCATAAAAACTGGACTGTGAAATAATGAGCTCTGAACAGATTTTTAGCTTTATAGGGAAATCAAAGCATAAGAATATCTATAGCTATAAAATGCTACTGACTTTGTTACAAAACGTATAAACTTGTTTTATAAATAAGTCAGTAGCATTGCCTACAATGAGAGAGCCTCTAAATTTCATTTCTCTGTAATAAACTTTCTTTTATTCCTTGCATGTTTGGCTTGATGTGAGTTTTGTTCCTTTTTTTTTTTTTAATTAATTCTCTTTTGAGGTTGGAGGCAGTAATAGAACAGGATGATGTGAATACTGTCATAGAAAAGGGATATAAGGGATGAAGGATAACTGTGCCTGGATAGTGTTCAAAAAAAATACAACCCTCCTTTGGTATAAAAGTCATCTCCTTCCTAGTTAGAAGTCTTCAATAGAAGTCCAACCATTACTCGAGCAAAGGAACGGTCCTTGTAGTTGAGGCCATCCATCACCTTTCTTAAGAAATGTCATTTAAAATATGCATCTTTTTCCTTGCCTAACTGCACTCAAAGATCCATTACCACAGATCTTTGAATACTGATCCATCAATCAATGCCATCCATGACCTCTCTCTTCCTTATTTCCTTCTTAAACTTATTTCTCCGTTGTTAGCACTATTCCAGAAGATGTGACACTGAATGAAAGTCACTACATAAAAGTAAGAAAACAGAAAAATAAACAAACAAAACTACAATAAACTCACAGAGTAGTTCAACCATTGCATCTTAATTAGAACCAAGTCTCAGTCAGACCAAAAAACACCTAACACTTACATAGGATAAAGGAAAATATCTCACTCATCAATTCAGAAATTTACGAATTTACTCATTAAATTGCTAATAGTCTATTCAAAATTTATTGTTATTCAAATTACAGTGATGGTCGTATTTTTAATCTGAAGTACTTGTAAATATTCTCTGTCTGAGAAAAGATGTCTTGGTCATCATTCACTCATCATTACTCCCTTTGACAGATTATATATTAAAAAAAAATCAATAGTATATTTGTCACTTGTTACAAGAGAATATATCTGCTATAAAGCAATTATGTTTAAATTACATGAGACTTGGAAGTCGATAGAAACAGTAACATTGAATGAAGTATTATGGGAACAACCGGGGCTTCCTATGTATACCAAGAAATTATGATATACATTCTTCTCAACTTGTAGTTAATGCTTCATCCTGGAAATGCCAACTTGGTCTTGAATCTTACAGTGTTCTCATATGGTAGGAGTGTGCCAAAACTCTTGCTCTGCATCCAGTTTACAGTTTCACCATCTGTTAAAACAAGAAATCTGCTTCAAACATTATGACAGCCACCAAAAGTAGAAACATTTGATAAACCAAACAGATCTGAATAGATTTGTTCATCAAGCCCGTTATTAGCTTCCAATATCATACTAACGCAGAGCTTTATCCTGATTTAATGTCCAAATTTCCCTCTGTGGTTTTATGGCAGAACTCCAAATAGTGTTCTTTCCTACTACTAATGGAAAATTCAGTAATTCAAAAATAATTATTTCTTTTAGGATTTTGTACAGCTGCAGGACCAGTATCCAAAAGAAGCCTAAAGGAAGATAGCTGTTAAAAACTGACCATAATCAGTCCTACTGATAGAATATTATCATCTATTTATCTTCAACAAAATTCTCTTTGATCAGGGTCTATGCTAGTAAAAACACTTAAATTGAGGGTATCTTCCAGATGCACAAAAATTGAGGCTGGAGAGGAAAAAAAAAAGAGTGAGCAGTGTTTTCTATAACTCAATATGCATATCTTCAAAATATGAAAATTCTGATTTTCAGAAAGTATTTAAAGAAGCCTTGTGAAAAGTAGACCTCTTACAGAAGTCTCAAATTTCTGAGGGTAACAACTTCTGTGTGACTGAAGCTCTCTCTAATTAGAGAGTCAAGATGCCTGAACTGACTAGGCAGCTCCCTAGTTCTCCAAGCCCTCATAGTCTTTGGAACTTTTGCTTTATTTAGGGTTTTTTTTGGTTGTTTTCTTCTCTTAACCTTACATTCTGACCAAAAAGACAAAGTCTGTTTTTGCTCCATCAAAAAATATAAAAAATTGCCTACGTGTATCTATGCCCCCTTAAAAGCACAAGACATGGTACCCTCCATTTAGACTTTCAGCATTTACAGACCTCTGTCTGACACTTTACATCTTCAGGCAAGTGCACAGCTTGTTTTATGGATTCTGTCAACTTCAGTTTATTTCATAGCAAATTTGTCTGTCACAGATTGCTTGCAAACAGACTGCCTAAGGAATGTATATTTGTGTCACATACATTTAAGTATCATAAGTGGTCTTTCTCTTGTATTAAATTTTGCTGAGGGGAAATCATAAGTGACCAACAAATTTATCTCTTCTTTGCTCATTGTCAAATATTCTCTGTTTACAAATAAGAAAGATATAATGTCTGCATGCTGCTTCTCTTAACAAAATATCTAACTATATATTGTGATGGCAACCTGACAATCCTAATAAGTATTTATGTGCTATATTTATCACAGTCACAATTTTTTTTTTCACCAAGTATGCTTAGAATAACTAAAAGTTCTCTTTCAGATCTTGTTATAAGAAGGACAAAGTTGCCAAGGCTGTTTATTTGTTATATATTCCTTCCATTCATCACAAAGCTTCCTCTTTCATATTTTGCAATAGTTTTTCTAAAAATAAATAAAGTGTTCAATGGCTGGGTTGTGCTGCTGTACTTAAAATTTTCAGTAAAATTTAGCATATTTGGAAACAGTACGTAATAGTCATAGTAGCATAGCACTTACAGATAAACTCTATAAAGGAAATTACACAAGTGGATTTAGATTTGTAGTCAACTTTCCCTTAATTTTCATAGCTTGTGTATTTTAACTGTATACTTTTGAATCAATGAGAGAAATAAAGAAAAATAATAAAACTAATATTTACTTCTTTAGTGTCTTTTTTAATTGACTTTATACAACTCTTGTGATTACTAGTTTTGGTTTGTGTTAGAGTTGATTTGCTCTTGTTGGTTTGGTATTTTTATTGTGGGGTTTTTTTTAATTATTTACTGTAAATTAGTAATTTTCATCAGATTTAATGAGCTTTTAAAGCAAATTTGATAGATGACAATAACCAAGAATAATCATGTGAGAAAAAAGCTTTCTGTCAAAAATTTAACTGTGTGAGGTATATCCAGAAACCTTGGGCATCTAGTTTGCAGTAGCTGTTTCTTGTTACATCATGCAAACTGAAAAATAAAGTCCTATATTTCTCCATGATTACTTGGTCGGTATGTCTTTGACTTTTCCTGGAGCTGGAAATTATCTGGTGTGTAGTCTGTGCATTATAACTATGAAGATGAGCTGTTTAATCCCCTGTGTACATAATCTGTATAGAGATGTGAATAAACCAGATTCCACTTTGGCACCTTGATATGTGTATTTATTAATGAAGCCACACAGTGCCATTCCTATTGCAAGAACTGTTATTACCCTTATTACACATAGTGTAAGTATGAATCAGAAAATTTCTATTTGAAGTTTATCATAAAATCAGTTCATTATAAGCATTGTACAGTAAACACATAGAGAAAAATGATTAAGCTATCTAACTTAGCAATTTTTTTTAGATTGTTAATAACAATATCACTCCAGTGCTCTGTGATGTCTATCTTGATTTATACAGTATTGGCTATGTACAGTTGACAATGGTTTTTAAGGAAAACCAGACTTTCAAAGGAATAAAACTGGTATTTATCCACCCATGTGTCATGGCTTCAATGCTAGGAATATAGAGAGGAGTGAAATATAATCCATTTAGGCGAATACAATAGGAAAAAAACTAACGCAGACATGGTAATGTGACCTGTATCCATATTTATCAGAACTTCTGTAACCTGCTGAAAGAACCAAAGGAATCACAGAGTATTCTAAAACACAAAAGTCTGTGACCTTTCCATTTTTCATCCCGCATTTTGCCTGAAGCCTGTGTGGATATGCGGCATAAAGAAAAGATGCATCACAAGTCAGAAACTACCTTTTAACTAAAAGTAAAAAAAAAATATTTAAGTATCAGCTACCAGAAAATATAAATCCCATATAAATGTTAATCTTTTTATGCCTACATATTTTCTCCAATATTGTCTTCAAGCCAAAGTAAATGAAAAATAAAATGAAAATTAAATCATTATTAAATCGGAAGAGTTTTAGTTTTGTGGGGTATTTAAATATTTGTTAGAAACATGTATTTATCATATAGATAATTACTGTAATAGACTAAAATAGGATATAAGTAAATGTTAACCAAATTTATAAAGCCATATGGCAAATATAGCTTCTTAAAATTATGTAATCATAAAGATTGATTTAGTGAAGGTTGCCAGGCTGAACTCATCATTGACAGGCACTGGTTGTATCAGCTGGAGTTATGGGCCAAATTCTGTAAGTGACACACAAAAGACAACAGTTTTCTGATGTTCAGAGGGAACTTTCTCCTTTTCAGTTTGTGCCCATTGCTGCTGATCCTGTCACTTCCCAGCACTGAAAAGAGTCTGGGTCCATCCCCTCTCCAACTTCCCTTCAGGTAATAATTATATGTATGAATAAGATCCCCCTGCTGCCCTTCTCTTCTATAGGCTGCACAATTCCAAATGTTTCCTCCAGTGATGAAGTTTTGGTTTGTATCCTTTCTTTTTTGTTTTGTTTTGTTTTGTTTTGTTTTGTTTTGTTTTGTTTTGTTTTGTTGTTATGTTTAACTGGAACAAAAGCAAGAAGGCAGAGAAGGGCAACACAGCTGCTGATAGGGCTGGAAGGCATGTCCTGTGACAACCAGCTAAGGACTCTGTCTTTGTCTAGTTTGGAGGAAAGAAGGCTGAAGATAGACCTTATTGCTCACTACAGCTTCCTGAAGAGGGGACAGGGAGTCAGAGGTTATGAACTTTTCTTCTTGGGACACATCAAAGTTACACCAAATGACATTTAGACTGGACATTTGGAAACATTTATTTACCAAACGGATCATCAAACAGTGGAACAGATTTCCCGAGAGAGGTGTTTGGTGCCTCAGGCCTGGCAGTGCTCAAAAGGCACTTGAAAAACATGCTTTAACTTTTGGGTAGCCCAGAAGAAATCAAGCAGCTGGATTAGATGACAGCTGCACACCCGTCATAACTGAAAACTTNTTTTTCCTCTTTTTTTCCCTCTTTTTTCTTTACACTGGTCATAACCTTGGTCTCCCTTCTTCAATACCTGTCTGTGCTCTAACAACTATATCAAGTACCTTCAGAGTTTGTAACTTTTATTTCTTAGAAATTTCAGTTGGGTCAATCAAATAATTGACTTCTAAATTTAAATCTGTATATTTCCAAATTAAATTGTGCTTGTCTCAGTAGATGTAAAATTATCCAGAATCTGGCCTGCTCTCCTTATGGAAAATGCCATTAATTAATGTGATGCTTGTTCAATTTAACTTCACAATTATAAACTGCCTCTACTCTTGTGTACCAGTGCTCATCTAATTGTTGTGGCTTCATTTGTTTGTTTGTTTGTTTGTGAAATCTTTGGTAGTTATAAGGGATTTTGGTTTAGTCCAGAATCATGTGGTGGTGTCAGTCCTGGCTGAATTGTAAATTCAGGATCGTTGAGGTAGATAAAGGTAGTTTTTGGTTCTTCTCTTGGGAAAGGGAAGAGAATGCAACATTAAAAAATGTTAGAGAATTCTAACAATGTTGAATTATTTAATGTTTTAAATTTGATTGTCTCTAATTGGCTTTTAATTCCATAGAAGAAAGCAAGCCATTCTCAGACTCCAGTAATGAACATATTCTTAAAAGTGTTTATAAGATCAGCATATCTGAATATTCTGGGATGTCTTAATGCCTGTCACACAATTCATCTTAAGATTTCCTTGAATTTTAATGGCAAACTAGAAGGTCTGACATCTACATGATGTAATGTGCCTTTTCAAAAATTTTACATCTAGCCCAAAAATATAAATGTGTATTTTCAATTCAGAATAACTAAGTTATTACCCTCTAAAGAATGTCTGAAAATTTTCTCATGAAAAATATTCTACATGAATTAAAGATTACCATCATACGCTTTGTTTGGGAAAGAGGTTCCTAGAAATACATGAAAAACATATGTGAGAGAAGCATGAAACACTGCTTCTTAGATTAAGAAAAATTGTTTCTTATTAATGTTATTGTACTCATGAGCAATCCTGCACTTGAATATTTATTTCTCTGTTTCCTGTTCTTTAAAACCTTAAAAAAAAAAAAAGGACCATTCCAGTCCAATCGTCAACCCAGAAATATCTTTGTAATCTAAATGATTAAAACAGATCACCAAGTGACAGATTCAATCACCTCTTAAATACCTTCAGGGATGGTCACTCCACCACCCTTCTCAGCAACCTGTTCCAGTACATGACTACCTAACATGTAAATTATCATCATGCCTATTAACACTCCTTATAGAAAACAAAACAAAACAAAACAAAACAAAACAAAACAAAACAAACCTCCACCACAAAATCAAGAGCAAATCTAAGTCACAGCAATGTCTTGCTCCATAGGTCAAAATAACAAGTCTTATACATCCATGCACTTGGTGAGCCTTGCTGTTCAGCATTTCCCAGATGATTGTACTGAAGTTTGATAGATATTTTTGTTTTATCACTAGATATTGACAGGGATCTGTACAGACTCTCTACTGTTAGGCTTTTCAATTCTTTTTGCAGAAAAGATAAATTATTTTTAAAAATTATTTCATGGTTTCACCTATCTCAATTGTAATCTTTCCGATGGAGGTAGAATAAAGTGTCTAAGTTAAAGAACTATGTTTCAGCAAGGTTTTAAATGTGAGCCATTAAGATTCATTGAGTGAGGACAGGATAAAGCAAGAAATTATCTATCACCATGTGGATAGAAGAATCACACCATTCCTCCTGCCTCTTCTTTACACTGCTTTTTGGAAACACCTATCTTTTGTTTAAAATATTTCACTTTATGATGTACAAAAGGGAATTCTGTCAAGTAAATGGCAAAAAATTTGGTCTGAGAAATGCACTGTGCAATGCACCTCAGCAAATAGATAGCAAAATAAACCAATTTGATAACGTTGATTAAATGATCAACTGAAAAAGGCAGACAATCATTCACTGAGTTTCATTTGTCTGTCATATTTGTGATATTCAGCTGTACTCCAGAAATGTGTCTTAATCTTCCTTCTTAAAACTATAAATAAAAAAATATAAGATTTAGCAAATACATTTAAGTAACCTAATTAAAAGTTAGCTGGCATAAGACTGCATGAAAAAACAGCAAAGAAAAAGAACATTTTAGCTGTGATTTCCAGCATTTGTCAGCTGCTAAAAAGCCTGGAAGAAACAACAGAGAAAGGACTTCCTCAGTTTTCCTGTGTGCTTTCTGAAAAACTGAATGAATCTCAAGCATTGTTATTGATGTAGGCACATTGTTTGCTATTTTAATCTAAGAGAGTGGTTTGCATAATAGCCTAAATGGGTTGATATTTATGCTTTTCAGGCCTCTGGCACTTTGTTGCTTTTTGCAATTGGCTACCATATGTGTGCTTTGAAGCTGACCTTGTAGTCAGAATGAAAAGTAGTTTAAATCTTTCCCACTGATGCTGGGTCATTGCAAAAACAGGTGGCAAATTTCATCGAGACCAAAGGTGACTAGAAAATAGCACTACTTACCAAAAAAGAGGTTTAATGTTATTTTTTTAAGGAAAATATATAGAGAACAAGTTGCAACATTGAAAATTTTGGCTGGAAGTAAGGAAAAGCAAATCATACAAATAGCAGTGCAACGGAATGGCCTGTGTATATGGAATCTCTAAATATTTGCAATTCAGCTAGATAAGACCCTGAGCAATCTTAGCTAACTTTAAAGCCTGTGTTTGCAATAACCATACAACTGTATAGAAATACACTGAAGCCAACCAACCAGAAACAGAAGAAACATGTATGTCATCCTTCCTTAGATACATACCACTGATCTGGAATGGGGCAGCTCTTTCAGCTATTTCTTGTAAAAGCGAGTTTAAAAAGAGAAGTGACAGGAAAGTAAAACATGTTAAAATAATTTCTAAGGTGTGGAAGATTTCAAATTAATGTTCTCTCTGCTTAAAGGACCGAATTTTTTTTTTATTTCTTAGAATATTACTGCAACTTTTAGCAGTGGATTTGTGATTCATTATGCCAGAGAGAAGAGAAATATGACTGTGTAGACTTATGGAAACTGTTTTTGACTGCTTATGTATCTGGTTCCTCAGATATGGTAGACCTGGTAGATGCTCAAATATAAATATATATTTATATATATAAATATATATATATTCATATATAAATATA
This sequence comes from Hylia prasina, assembly GCA_013397195.1. Taxonomy (NCBI): domain Eukaryota; kingdom Metazoa; phylum Chordata; class Aves; order Passeriformes; family Sylviidae; genus Hylia; species Hylia prasina. The sequence goes on along the minus strand of VYXD01001633.1, from coordinate 657,538 downwards.
TATATAATATACAAAATAAATAAATACCTATATATATCTTCATAAAAAACAAACATTCTACATCTATTGTAGAAAAGCAAATTTTATTTGTACCGCTCAATGTCATCTTTCCTGGGCTTGAAAAATTTGTGGATCACTGGTTTACTCATGATACTCAAACTAGTTAAAAAGAAAGAGGATAGTCCTATGTCAGGAAAGCAGTTGTAGCAATGCTTTTAGTCAATTATTAGAAAGGAACAGAAAGTATGTTAAGGATTATGTTCATAAAAAATTATTGTTTTTGAAGACTAGTGTTATGACATGAATGGTTCTCTTGCATGCAAAACATTTTTCTAATCCTCTGGCAATACAGACAGTAATGAGATGATGTCTTTTAGGAATAAATGTTTTTAAATCTTCAGTTCTGGATGTCTTGAATCTGTGTGTCCTAAAAGGCACAAAGATCTTTGTGTTCTGATTTCCCTCATACATCTTAATGTGGAGACCAAAACACCACAAAATCAATGGATATGTCCTTTGCAGGATATTTTTGTTATCCAGCTGATTTTCAAATATGTCCAGGAACTATGGGTCACTTCCCAAGGTGATTTTTCCATCACTTTCAAAGTTTGATGTACCACACTGCTGTTACTCAAGAGTCTACTAGAGAAATCCACCAGATTAAAATTTCAACAGCTATCTATTAATTTATATCTGTCAAATCCATCTTCAGATCTGATTGATATCCAGCACATACCAAAATCCTGAGGGAACCCACAAGTTAAGATTTGTTCCACTTCCTTTTATTTCTCATATTAATGCTCATGTAGTTTTAACTCTGAAGGAAGGTTTACAACCTATATTAAAAGGTTAGTCTTAGAAAATGAGGTTTCATGTCATCTAATATTAGTTAATACCTTTCAGATTTTTCAATGTCTACTAATCATTTGTAAAAGTCACTTAAAACACTATTCAAGGCCATAACAAGCATCAGTTTTCAGATAAACCTGCTAGTCTTAGTCTTTCATCTAGTTGTGTACAGTTAGTATTTTCTTTCATCATGAATAGAGAATATCCAATTCAAATAAGATCTTTAACTTGAGATGAATATTTTATAGATCTGACCAATATATACTAACTGATCTAAACCATGTATACTATATTTACTAATGTATCTGAACAAGGCTCACTAATTGTATATTAAAATCCAACCCCAAATATCCCCAAATCCAAAAGTTCTAGAGGATGTAGATTATGCTACTTCTGCAAGCTGGTCATGTCCCAAAGCTAAGCACATTATTCTTCCACAGTTCTCTGTCAGACCAGTCCGGACAATGTGGGTTGGAGATGCTTACGTCTTAAAAATGACAGGTTCTGGGGTGAATTAATAGACGTTAGGAAATCAGCTTGTATCTCCACACCTCTTTTGCCTACACAGTTTGCACACACGAGACGTAATGACTTAGAGTCAGGTAGGTAGCAGGAGGTCTGTGTCTGCCTGTCACTGCCAATAAGAATTGTTGCTAAATGAAATATTGTTTCATCTTGGGAACAGTGAAAGGACAATTCTCTGCAGCGGCACCTCTGACCATAATTCCATGGTTTTTCTTCTGTGAGATGGGGTTGTCAAATGAACAAGAGATTATTTTAATCATTATTTTGTTACCCAGCTTTAGATGCATGTGTTTGTCTCCTTGACATCTTGCAAATATCTGTCTGCAGCACTAATGCTGCACACTTTAAGATTCTTTTTGCAAAGTTATGCACTAAGGAAAAACGTAGTATAAAAAATGGAGTTACTTAGTACAAAATACCAGTGGATTTGGAATTGTCATCTCTCTTATCTGGAGTGGCAAAAGCTCATTTAGTTCTACCCGATGAAGGACTTGGGACAAATAAGATCATCTGACGCTTTGATTACAAACACAATATATTATCCTGTACTGAGTTAATACATATTCACAGAAAAACATGTGCCTACAGTAATTCTTTAATCTTCACTCAAATAGCCTGGGGCTTTAGAACACTTTTTCTAAAGATATGCTATACAGTATCAGCTTAACAAGCTCTTTACTTATCACATTTTTATTCTTGAAACTTCTTGAAATTCAAGGAGTCAATTTTTCCTCATACTGAATTACTATCTACTCGTATATTCTGTGCTGATGATTTAGAAATTAATAGCATGCAGAAATTACCTTCTGCTTATAACTATGAAATGGTAACACACCAGGTAAAATACATATAAAGCGAACTAAATTTTCATTTGGGAAACAAAGCCTTCTTGAAACATTTTAGCTGCTAACAAATTTGTTTTAATCACTTTCCCTTTCACTAATCTTTGCTTTTTATTATTTGCTGTTTTACACCATATCTCAACATTTTTTTTAATTCTTTTTCTGACATACAGAAATCTTTTCTGACATGCAGCAATCTTGAAATAATGGCTCCATTTGTGTCTCTGTCAGACTCAGACTATTGTATCTGCAAATGTTGGAAGTGGAACAAATCATCTTTTTTAAAATACATTTTTCTTCTGCTGCTTCAACTGCAACAGAAATGATAATAGTGGGAAAGAAGTGTGATGGAGGAGAATAGGGAACATTGTTTCTGACTGTTGCCCTTGTGTGCTAGTTTTATGTTTATTTATATTTTTAAATTTGTATTTTATCTTTATTTATCTTTAGTTTTATTCTCCCTAAAGAAAATGAATTCCCTCTCAATCTGAAAGTCTATGAGAGGTCAATAAGAAAAGCAAGACAGGAGCTGAAAGTGAAAGAAGCAGGGTTTTTAATTAATTTCAAATGCTTCTAGATTGAGCTCTTATTTTGGCACTAATCAATTCAAAATGTGTATCTGGCGCTGAGAAAATTATACACTTTGCCTTAAGTGACAGGCAAGTTTTTTATGAAGTATGCTTGGTAAAGTTTTTAATAAATTTAAACTTGATAAAACCCAACTTTCATTGGAATAACTACTGCCACTTCAAAATGAAACATACTTTTTACAGCACACATCCTATTGATTAACAAAACCCTCAGAAATTATGAAAACTCATCTTCCAGGCTGTTACTAAAGAGAGAAGAGCTCAAAACCTTAACCTATGGTGAATCCTTTTCTGTGATTTAGGTTGAGGTGTTTGTTTCTTTTGAAATGTCTTCAAGCTCAAGGCAAAAGCGTAAGACCATACTGGTATGAGCAATGGAAGGCAGTCCAGGGCTGGTCACAAATAATCCTTTCTGGGGTAGGAAACTGTCTAAAATCCTCAGTGAAGAACTGCTCAGTTATTTTGATTCTCACTTCTATCAAGCTCTTTTCCTTACTGCTGCTGTTGTTATTTTTCTGTTGTTGTTGAATTACTCAGTTCTTTGGGTTTTTTTCCTGCTGCTAAATAATTTACCTGATACCACATACAAAATTATTCTACATGGAAGCATTTGGGAAAAAAGAGAGACAGGTATGTACCACTACGTAGCTGAAACATTAATTTGGACTTCATGATGTTCTAACTATATCTCTTATATTACCCTTAAACCTGTGTAGAAATTATATTTCCCTCGGGTCCTAGAAAAGAGACCAGATGATCATGGGAATTAAGGTATAGAAAACCACAAAGATCAGACAGTAGGACTATTCCTCGCTCTAACAGACAGTTGTGGTGCAACTACAGCAAGCATCCTTACAAATTAAGTGAGTTTCTCTCATTCTAAAATGTGACTTCAAGCAATACTGCTTTATATTTTTATGAGAAAGTATTTTAATTTACATGCATGAAACTGATGCTCTTTTATTGTGAATTTTACTGCCATTTCAATAACTCTGGGCTTTAAAAGACAGAATGTTAAACTAAATGCTCATAAATCAATGTATGGAATATGCTGTTAAGATACACATTTTAAGAGGTAGTATTAGGGTGTCAAATTCTCAGCAAAAGTTATAGTTAAAAATGCAATGAGAAAAGATTCATAGAAGACTTGCTTTTTTCCCTATATCATATTTATGGCAGAAACAGTGAACATTTTGAATTCTATGAGTGAGGAATACATCTAGCTGTTTGATACCTGGATAAACTGAATGCTCATTTCTGAAACTATAGTTTCCTTTTACTCGTCTCAATATTAAAATGTAATTTTAGTACGCATAAATGCTAGAAAGTTATGGCCAATGGTTGTGGATGAAATATGAATTCAATTTTTTTGTCAGGCATTTAAATAAGGTATTTTATATAATGAATTAATAATAGTGGCATTTTTAGTTAATCATAAATTTGATGATAATGAGCATAAATCCCGTGAGAATTTTAAAAAGATGTTTTTGTTATGCTTCGTGATAATTGCAGCATTAATATTTTATTTAGAGCTATTTGAAGTTCACTCCTGACATTGATAGCAATTATTAAAGATTTTCACCTACTTAGTTGAATGGGAATATTAACTCATCAGTAACTATAAAGATAGTCTCAGCATGAAAACAGCTTTTGTGGTATTTCATGATTTACTTAATAATACTGTAATAGCAGCATAGCATTATAAATTATGTTCTCAGTGTTCTTGACTTATTACCATTTGAAACCACTTCTATTTCTCATTGCTGAGTTTTTCTGATACTTTTCTTTTCCTGTAAGGACAGCATAAAGCTATTGCAATTTTTCATTCCATATATTACAGACTTTTTTTAAAACATTTGTTTGGATTTAATTTTTCACTGCATTTCTATGTCAGGTAAGTTACATTTATTTCTAAAAGTTCAAAACTAGTCCATGAGCATAAAGAATTTTTTAGGAGATTTATATGGATGTTGAGGTTTGGTGCTTTTGTGTTGGGCTGTTTTCCTTTTTTCTTCTTATTTGCTTGTTTTTAATAAATTGTAGCAATGTTGAATTTCAAAGTTGCAATTTGATATTTGAAAGAAGTTTTTCTCTGATGTCTCTCCCTATAAAAATCTTAACTGTGGATGGGAAAAGTTGAACTTTACTTGTTTAAGGCAGTTCTTGACAGAACATCACAAATAAGTTGGCCACGATGCCATGCTGGTTAAGCAGCCTCTGCCCTGGAAATGAGCAATACCTTTTTTTCATTCAGAAAATGAAAGCTTTGAACAAAAAAGAGTGGAAGGAGTTTTGTCTGCACTGCCCTGTTAATCTATTAGAATGGGAATCAGATTTCTGATATGGGCTGAGCTGGCTGCAGGCAGTGGATGAAGGTGGAAGACTGTCAGAAATCCTGAGTTAAGGCAGACTGGAGAAGTACACACTGAGCTGGAGAGTACATGCTTGAGTTCCACCCAAGGCTGGAACAAACATGATGATCTGAAGGGATTGATGTTACTGACAGAGAACCTGCTAAAAATCCATTGTACTCTCTTAACTGAATGAAAAAAACTCATGAACAAGTTTTTTCACTCTTTCCTCAGAGAGTTGTTTTTATATGTTAATCTCTCTGCCTCTGCTCACTATCTGCAGAATTAGGATGATAAGTTATAATGATGTATAATTATACTTATTTCATTTATGAATTAAAATAATTTATCATAACTTCTTTAACATTGAATACTGTAGACTTCAAATATACACTGCAAGATTTACCAGAATTGTTGGGGAAAAGTTGAACTCATGTGCTCTTCTATGCTCACAATTTTTAACCATGCCCCAGAAGTGGATAGTGGAAGGGCTAATTCTTTTAAGATCATTCTATTGAACTCAGTACTGTAGAAGCTGTGGCTTTGATCCCTTACTGCTTTTTCAGATTTTTTCTGCAGAGATCAGGGAGATCTCTGCAGCAACAGAAACAGCCTACCAGATAAACTCTAGAATAACATGTAAAATAAGGTCTAGTATAATATATCATATGATTAAAATCTGTTGAACAGCACACTGAACATTACATTGAAGAGCAGAGGCTCTGAAAGTGATTTAGATGACATGCTGGACAATAAAGAAACCATAAGGACTCTGTTTAATGCTATAACAGACTGGTAATTCATATCTTGGTTGGTTGAATCAATACAAGAATAGTGAGCAGATTGATAAATGTGAAGACCAGTACTAAGCTTTTTAGTTATAATATCTTCAGCAAAAACAATGAAGATTTGAGGACAATAAAAGTGATGGTACAATAACTAATAAATATGGTTCTACTGCTTTATATAAATATGGTATAACTAATAAATAACAGTTCAAGACAAGAATTGTAAAATGTCCTTAATATAACCTTATTATATTTAATTTATTAAAGAGATTATGTTACAGTATAAAACAGTTTTTTTCCCAGGTATGATGGTCTCTGATATGGAATATCACTTTGATCAGTTTGATCAGCTGTCCTTGCTATGCTAGGTCCCAATTTCTTCTGCAGCTCCTCACTGGTAGAGTGCACAACACTGGAATGTCCTCAGGGTAAGCACTGCTTAATAACAATCAATACTTTGGTGTGCTTATCAATATAATTCTCATTCTAAACCAAAACATAGCACAGGACCAGCTAATGAGAAGAAAACAAACTCTATCCCGGCTGGAAACAGGCAGTATACAATATTGACATACTAGAAAAAATGACACTGGAAGTGCTGCAGTGAGGTCTCCGGTTTTTAATAATGTCAGTATACAATGAAACTGATTTTCTAAAGCTTGAGCTTTACTCTAACACAGTTTGTAACAGCAATAAAAGATTGATAAAGTAAATTTTTGTAAGTTGTGTTTTTCTGAAAGTCAGACTGGATTATATAAAGGTCTTCATACTGTGGAAACTAATTTATGAATAAAGTGAAGTGAGTTTCAACTGACTAGATGTTTTGTACTATATCTTTCCTGGAATAATGGTTGATAGTCACACTGGCTTCTAAGACATAGGGCTTATTTTATTTCTTCTTCCTATTGGGAAATGCTTGAAGATTTTTCATCCTGATTATAAATATTTTATCTTAGACTTGAAAATATTATTTTTGTGGTTTCTGAAGGATCACAGTATTTGCATACAGAATATATTTATATAAAAAGTAGAAAGTTTCTTGATTTTACTAGTTATCCTAAGTCAAAGCACAGAGTATAAGGCAAGCAGATGCGTCTAGGTCTGTTTATCCCATTTCCTGTGTATCTTCTGGCTTTATATTTTGTTCAGTATTATGGGCATGGAACAGAAGATCATTTATTTGCGTGAGACTACATTCGGGAAATTATCTCATACGTGTTGAAGTTACCGAAACACAGGTATTTCAGCCTTTCTTGTGTTTTTTCTTTAGAGAAGTTCAACATTCATTCAGTGTTATCTGTACCTAAATAAACCATCAAACTGTTTATCTATAGAGAACTGTGAACTGTCTTGGACTGCATAGTTAAATAGTATAGGATACAACTTCAAAGGATCTCTCCTCTCCCTCTCCCTCTCCCTCTCCCTCTCCCTCTTCTCTCTTCTCTCTTCTTTCTCTTGTTTATTTTCCTTTTTTTCCCCCTTGCTTTTTCCTTCCCCTTTGTGCCCATTTGGATAGGAAGCGATTTTTTCAGGAAGTTATAGTAAAAACCAATTAGTGACTAGCTTTGAAGTTGACAGCTAGATTGCAGCTTCAGTGCAGCCTGGCCCTACCATCTTCAGCCACTTCCCAGGAAGAACCATCATGCCCTTTGAAGACCTGGGAGATGTTAACTCTGTCCTTGACAGATGAGACTTACAAAGCATTGTCCCTCCTCTGAGTGGGAACAGAGTGCTTGAACCGTAAGGAGACACAACATGAAACAAAAATCAGTGAAGAGAGAGTAAAAGTTCTAAGTTGCAGGAAGACTGGGGAGTTGCCTTGTTTGGGCTGGACTTCTCTTGTGAGGCCATGGAGAATGGACTAAAATTTCCCTGTAACTTATAGAATGCTTTATAGGGGGATGCAGAGTTCTAGTGATAACCATTGACTGATATAACTGAGATTTAATGGAGAATTTTGAACAGAGGAAGGAAGATAAAGTGATATAAAGCCCTTTGCTCCCGGAAAAAGAGACTTCTGTTTCTTGAGATGAAGATGATTTTGGAGAGATATTTTATACTATACATTTTATACTAGAAGAGTCCTTCTAGAGTCCTTAAGCAGAACCCTAAAATAAGCGGATAAGTCCACAAGTACAATTGTGGGAAAAACTGTTAAATGGAAGGGACTTCACAGTTTGCAGAATTCCCCAGGTAGCTGCAGATTCGTGACATGGGAGCCACCACAGAATTGTTTTCTTGTGGTGATGCCTCCATGGGAGTTCTAAGAGAGGCTCCTCTCCCTAAGAACTGATGAAAGACTATTTTAAAGTGATGAAGCAGACTGAAAATCACAGGTTTTGTCTCTTTAAGTTGTTAGTAGGAAAGTGAAAAGTTTGTGGGGAGGGAGAAGTGTTTTGAAGGTTTCATTTTGATTCTCATTTTCTTCTTTTAGTGTGTATTAATAAATCTGTCTTTATAGCCTTTAAGTTTGACCCTGCTTTGCTTTTCTCCTACTCCTATCTCACAGCAGAAAAGACACTCAGTCCACTGCTACAAATGGTGCATTGGTCAGGAAAAAAAAATTGATGAACGTGAAGCCACTACACCCTTTTCCTTCCCCTTCCCCTTTCTTCCTTTCTTTTGGTTTGGTTTTGTTTTTTTGTTTGTTTGTTTGTTTGTTTGTTTGTTTTGTTGTTTTTGTTTTTGTTTTGGTTTTTTGTTTGTTGTTTTTTGTGGGTTTGTTGTTTGTTTGCTTTGGTATTGGGGTTTTTTTTGGTTAAAGACTAAAAACATAGAATGCTTTATGAACAAAAATGTGCACAAGACACTGCAGGCTGATAGAGGTCTTCAATTTCTAAATGCCAGTAGTTTGTGTTTTGGTTTTCTTTGCTTGATTAGATTTTTGGGGGGAGTTTGGGTTTCTTTGCAGTTGTTCTAGCAAAAAGCTAGGGAGAAAAAAACAAGCACTGAATGTTTCTTGTGACAAGGTGTAGTTGAATTAAAATAACATTTTAATAGTACACACAGTCTGAGTTAGGAAAGAGGTCCTGGAATATATTGTCAGAATAAACATGGTTTAACTGACTATGTCAGAATAGTGAACATCTGAAGAAAACAGGTAGGTGAGGTGCCAAGATATATTGGCTGGGCATATAAAAATTATTCAGATTTCTCTTTCAATGGGATTTAGTAAACCATGAAATGCTGGTTGTTATACAGGGGCTAATATTCATGTATTAGGCTGTCAACATAACCATGACAATTACCCTTTGGAAGGAATTTTTTTGCTCTCTAACATAACCTAAAATATTAAGGTTGAAATATTCAAAAACAATCTCAACTACTACATCATACTTGTAAAAGCACAAAATCACAGAATCATAGAATATGATGAGATGGAAGGGATTCACAAGCATCACTGAGTCCAATTCCTGGCCCTTTGTAGGACCATCCTCAACAGTTACTTCAAAACTTACATGTCTGAGAACATTTTCCAAACACTGCTTGAGCTCTGTAAGGCTGATGCTGTGACCACTTCTCTGTTTAAGTGCCCAACCACCCTCTGGGTGAAGAACTTTTTTCTAATATCCAACCTAAACCTCCCCTGACACAGCTTCAGGCTTTGGGTCCTGTCGCCACAGAGAGAGATCAGTGTCTACCTCTCTCCCTCAAGACGAAGTTGTAGACTGCAAAGAGGTCTTTCCTCAGTCTCCTTTTCTCCAGGTTAAACAGATCAAGTGATCTCAGACACTCCTCGTATGGCTTCCCCTCGAGGCCCTTCACCACATTCATTGCTCTCCTTTGGACAATCTCCAATCATTTAATATATATCTTATATTGTGTCACCCAAAACTGCACACAGGTGAGGCTTTTCAAAGTGAGGTTACCCCAGTGCAGAGCAGAGCAGAGCAGGACAATCTCCTCCCTTGCCTGGCTGGCGATGCTGGGCCTGATTCCCCCCAGGACAAGGTTGGCCCTCCTGGCTGCCAGGGCACTTCTGGCTCATGTTAAATGTGCCATTGACCAGGACCCCGGTTGCCTTTGCACAGCACTGCTTTACAGCATCTCATTCCCCAGTCTACTTACATCCAGGCCTGACTCATCCCAGGTGCAGAATCCAACCCTTTCTCTCTTGAACTTCATATTGTTTGGGATTGCCCAGTCCTCTGATTTGTTGAGGTCTCTCTACAGGGCCTCCCAGTTTTGTATCATCTGTATCATATAGTTTGGAATAACAAATTTTATCCAGTTACCAGCATCTCCTAGTCTTGTATCATCTGTGAACTTGCTCAGTATCTCTTCCAGTGTGGTGTCCAAGTAATTTATTGAAATGTTGAAGAGCACAGGACCTTAGATAGAGCCCAGTGCAACCTAGTTCACCAGTCTGATGTTACCCCCTTAAACAAAACGTTAAAAGTTGATACTATATACTGAATATTCATCACCTTGGAAGAAAACCTGTTTCTATGATATAAGGGACAATGTAACCTTTCTTTCTATTTACAAGATTATATTCAGATGTTAGCAAAGACAGATTCTAGCACGTACATTTTTTTTATCTCACTCTGATGCTGTGGTTCCAGTGCTCTCATTCATTCCTCAGATCACATGGAGTCATCTGAACTTTTCTTTGAGTCACCATGAGCCTTCCCACGGCTGTGCTTGAATTAGCTTAGATTCATTTTTGTACAGAAAACCTCTGCAAACATAATTTATTTCACTTCTGAATACATTTCACTATTTACTCTTCTATTGGATATTTTGCCTGAAGTGCTCACACAAGAATTCTCATCTCCTGTGATGCAAGAGAAATCAGATTGTTGCTTTCATGACAAAAAATCCCTCAAAGAACAAGGAGGCAGAAATATTTGTGACAATAAGAAATGGCACAAGCAAAATAAGAATCAACTTGGACAGGTAACATGCTATTTCTGTTCTGGTAAGCAGGAACTTGGACCTGTCAAATGTTAGCTTTGTGGCTTAGTGGCTGCTGTAATAGAGAATGGATTAGTGTCTCTACAATCAGAAGGGTGTTTTTACTAATGCAAGTAGATGGAAAGAAGAGCTTGGTAAGTAGATTGGAAATTAAGAAAATAATCTGGCCTGCCCAAAAATTAAGGTTTCTCTGATAAAGGAATTAAAAAATAAAAGGTATGCTTTTCCAGAATGATTAAAGTAGTTTTAGAAAATCTTTTAACATATTTTAAACATTATTTATAAAATGAGCTATTTATGTTAGTTGAGTAATTAGCACTAAAAGAATTGTAGATTTTGCTGGTTTATTCTAACTAAATGAATGATATTAGAAGCCTGATAGTTGAGCTGAAGTTTGTTGGGAAATTGGAAGAATGGGTGTGGGTTTTCTTCCTTTTTTTTTTAAGAAGGTGTGCAGATAGAAAATAATACAAAATAGTACTAATATTTCTGATGCAGAGTACACCTACCTTACCCATTAAGAAATAGCTTTAAAAAGTTCTACTAACTACTCTATGAGGGAGAAGAATTTCAGTATATATTTACCAAAATACAAGAAGCAAAGAATGAAATCCCTTGTCCTAACATCCTGGATTGTACAGGATATTTTAAAAGTATTGCGACAACTTGTATTGAAAGTCATTCAATTGAGATGTCAAGTTAATTCTAGCTGTTTACTGTACTATTTCACCCAGGTGAGCCATTCTAGATGACTATTAGACAATATACGCAATGAAAAAATCTGGAGGGATGCTAAAATTTAAATAGCATATGTGTAAATAAGCAAAAGTGTAGACAGATAATGGTCTAGGATGCAACCAGTAATATATGTATATGTAATATGTATGTTATATATATGTGTGTGTGTGTGTACATATACTATGCGGTCATTTGTACAAAAAGAGACAAATAAAATGCATATAACTTTCTTTAGCAAAAAGGTAATAATATTTTAGTTTAGTACAAAAAAGAATTATTAAGTGCATAGGAAAATAACATTCAATCTTTGATAGAAATAGGGAGAAATAAGCATTTCTTTATTTAAAACATTAAATAAAGAAAACTGTTTCTGTATTTTCAGACAGCAGCTCAACAGTTGTTGAAGAACATAGGTAGCTGTAACTTATGAGCCAGAGGTATCACCTCAAGGTGACATCAGCTGAGTCATTTCTCTGGTATAGACAGGAGAAGAAAAAAAACCAAACCCAAAACAGAACCTTAAAAGAGCTAGTGACAGATAATGACACAGTCTTTTACATGTACATCTATTTATTGTCAAAATTATATACATTTCCATCTGATTTTGAATGGAGCAGGAGAATGTACCTTCCTGTGAAGAAGAAATGAAAATTTTCCTTCGTCCATCTGCCCTGGATTTACTTTCCTTATAATATGTTTCTAAAATGCATATACAGTTCTGAAACCAATTATTGAAGTTATCTCAAGTAATCTTTTTGCAATTCTTTAAACTACAGAGGGTTAGATCTAGCATAGATTGTTTGACATTTGAAATTGTCTATTAGTAACAGCTTAAGAGGTATCAATACAGACAATATTTTATTACCTGTATGGAATTTAAAGAAATGTCATTACTAGAATACCAAGTTCAATGCTAACGTGTCAGGAAGAATTCATATCTAGAGATTATCTTCACTATAAAAAGTATTTTGTTTTGGTTTAACTTATGATTGAATATGTGGTCTTTCTTGGACAGGTAGATTTAAACTAACATAAAATACACAATGTAGGTTCCTTACTTTATTTGTAATCCAAATCAAGTGAACTAGATGTCAGGAAAAAAATTGTGTGAGGATTTTATTCACCCTAAAAGAAATCTTTGGGAATACAAGCTACCATTTTGGAACTAATAATTAGAAAGTACTTTCTAGACTCTTAAAAATATAACAAATGTAGACAGCAGCATCAAAATGAAAGTTGATTTTCTCCTTTTGTTTTTCTGATTTTGTGGGAATATTGTTCAGTGCATTGTTTCACTGTAGTGCAGTATGCTGTTATTAATTTCATGAGTTTGAAGTATTTCATTGCATCAGAACCTTGTATTCATAACCTACAGAGATGCTATCCACTGTTAATCATTCATGTAATAGCAAACAGGAAGAGCTAAGTCTGCCACTCATCCATCTAGGCTTTATTGATTGGAGGTTGGAGTAGGAGACCTTTAGAGGGCCTCTCCAATTAAACCATACTGTGATTAGTTTCATCACCTCTTTTTATGGAAACTCTCTTTTCAAGTAAGGATAGAAATATTTAATTAACGTAGAGATGCTATACACAGTATATTTTTTAAAAATAATTGACTCCCTGTGGGTGTGTAGATGATTTTTTCAAAAGGCATTATTATTTACTTTTGAAGAACAGAAAACAAGTAAATTCACAGAGGAACTTCTAACATACAGCAGCCACTGGGGGGAAGAACACTCCAAGATGTGTTATGTACAAAAGCTCAGAGTAAGGCAATACCTAAAGAAAAAATACCATTGGTGACTACATTGAGGAGGAGAAAAATGTTAGCCATCACAATTGTTATATTTAATACAGAAATATAGCGTATTTTTTCCTTCTTCCTTTTTAAAGGTGATCTGGTTTACGTTAATGAACATAAGATTTAATGAAGTTTCACACAATACTCTGTGACGTTTAGACATTTGGAGTGAGAAGTCCAACTTAAAACTTTCTCCCTTTGAGTTTTTGATGTGTAAATATTGGGAAAATGGTCACTTGTAATTATTGCAATAAAGGTTTCAAATATACACTGCAAGAACATTTAAAATATAAACTTGGAAGAAAGAAATACACTTTACAGTAAATGATGTTCATACTATATGAATATTTGTGAGAAAGAGCATGTTTTTCTTCAGATAGGTTTTATTCTGATAACAACTACATGAAGAGTGAGAATCAAATATATGGTAATCAACATGGCCAAAAGCACAGATAAGTGCTCAAAAGGCAGATTTATTCCATCATCACACTGGCAAAATGGGGACACATGCACTGCTAAGCTTATTCCCCTTAGCAAGGGGAAAAACGCATGTTTATTCCCTACTTTAACACATCATAAGGGTTCCCACATGTGCATTCCTTCACAAGACTGTGCTTTTACAATCTCCAAGCTTTGTACTTCTCTCCCCTTCTCCCCTGGGAGGCCTAGGCCTGTGAAAATTGTTTTTTAAGACTTTTTATAACATCTTGTTATCTTCTGCAGAAATTCCACTCCCCATGGTAGACAGAGAAACCCAAGGTAACCATAAAATCTGAAAATTCCCACACCTAATATTCTTAGCCTCTTCCAGGTGTAAGGTCATCTTTGAGTAAAAACAACCCTTATTCCTTTGCTTCTCAGTCAATCTTCCGTTTTCAACCCCTTTCTCCCTGCATTATCCCATGTGATACTGTATCTTGCACCATGCTTTAGAAGACAGATTGCAGAGATAATTAATTTATTTCATAAGCAAATTTTGAGAAAGGGAAATTTTGAAGCAGGCTATAGAGTAAAAAAATTAAGGAAAAATAAATGAAGGTCAAGATACTCAGAAGTGGAGAACAAGGAAGGTATGGCACAATCCTTCTTAGAATATTAGCCTCGTGCTAAATTGTCTCTTGAATGATGCATATAGATTGAGACACTTGAGAATCCTAGTTACTTTGAAATGTTATTAATTATTCTAACCTGTTACTCTAGGATGCTCCTCTAAGATCCAGAGCAGACACATGGGAAAGACCGATGCATAAGATTCACTTAATATTCATGATATGGTCTCAAAGCTGATATATTATGGCAATTTAATGGGATAGGCTTGAGGGCTTTTTTTTTTAAGGATATGTTACATTTTAGTAAAAAAACACATAATATAAATTACTTAATATTATCAATACCTACCTCGAGAATGAAGAATCAAGCAAGTGGTCTAACCAAAGTGAATTTTGCACATATCTTTATTTTTTGTTTGCAATTATGAAAGCAGACTGTCTCGCTCAGGCCAGTTATCACATTTTTAATTAATGACATTTTTTCAAATAGCCAACATTGTAATGAAAAATAGGTCTCTTCACGTTTCAGTACAGTATAAGTTAAACTAAGCATGAAAATATTTATTTTTCAGCAGGAAACAAAAAAACCCCACATAAATTACTACATTTATGTTTCAATGACTGTTGTTTTTACTAATGAATCAATTTTGGTTTACTGTCTATCTACAGCATTCTTAGTGCACCTGTATACCATGGCCAATGTTATAATTTTTCAAGCCCTCAGATTAAGCAATTTATGCCCTTTTATAGTAGATAATAGAAGAACCATAATAGGTATTTGTGTATTTGATTTCAGTAGAATTTTTGAAATATCACAATTGCCTCAACATTTACACTCTCAAGGATACTGCAAAAATATCAAAGATGTTATATACTTTAAAGAATTCACAGTTTCAGACAAAGAAACAACATAAGCAACCACCTCTAAGTAGCATCTGGAATAGTACTTACAAGCTTGACTTCTTGAAACACGGATACCTTACCTAGTGAGATAAAAAATTCCTCTAACTCAGCTAAAATTGTTTCACATATATTGGTGTCTCTATTGGCCAGAGGACACAATCAACTCCTTGTATTTCTGTCAACTCTTCAAAACAGTTGCTATTTTCAAGGTGCACATATATGCAGGCCTTATAAAAAGTACAACAAAAATGTGGCACCAGAGCAATTCTCAGAGGGAAAAAGAATAATATCCTGTTATTTATGAAACTTTGAACCATCACTGCCATACTGTCATGGTTTAACCCCTGCCAGCATCCAAGCACCATGCAGCTCACTCAATCCTCCACCAGCAGGACTGGGGACAAAACTGGAAGGATAAGAGCCAGAAAACTCGTGAGTTGAGATAAAGACAAATATTAGGAAAAGCAAAAGCTGTGCACCCAAGCAAGGCAAAGCAAGAAATTAATTCACCCCTTCCCATGGTCAGGTAGGTGTTCAAACATCGGTAGGAGAACAGGGCTTCATCATGCAGTATGGTGACTTGGGAAGACAAACACCATCACTCCAGATATCCCCCTCTTACTCCTCCTTGCCCCCACTTTTTTTCCTGAACATGATCTCACATGGTCTGGAATACCCCTTTGGTCGTTTTGGGTCACCTGTCACAGTTGAGCATCCTCTCAATTTCTCATGCACCCCCAGTCTTCTGACAAATGTGACAGTACAAAAAGCAGAAAAGTCCTTGGCTCTGTGTAAGCCCTGCTCAGCAATAAGAAAAGCATCCCTATATTATCACCCGGTGTTCAACACAAAACCAAAACACAGCTCCTTACCAGCCACTGTGAAGGAAGTTAACTCTACCCCAGCCAAAACCTGCACATGTAATCAAATAATGAGTATTATTAATTATTTTGTAACTGAAACAATTTCAGAAGGTAACAGAAATAATGGATGTTTCTTTTATTGTGCATAACCTTACATTAAAGGAACATGGTACTCACCAGCACTGTGTCAGTATGACAGCAAAAAAATAAGAATGTGACCATATTTCTTGAAGTGACAGGGTCCACCCATTTCGGCTCCACTGACAAATTCCAGATGAAATTGAATCACGTAAAGATGTGAAATGTCAAGATGTTTTATTCTACAAAGATAGTTATTATACATTGAAATTTAACACTTAATATTTCTGAAATATAGTCCATTCTGAATATTGTAAAATACAGTAAATAAAGACAAGATAAAATAAAATTGATGAATGTAAACAAGATATAATAAAATATGAATGCATTTAATACTGTACATCTATCTGCCTTTAGTTTTGTTGCTATGTGCTATTTTTGTTCTTCAAAAAATCTTTAAAGATGTTAAACCTCATTAAAAAAAAAAACAACTGAAAAGGTGCCTCATTCCTGAAGAGGCCCAGATTTAAGTAGAATTTACTTATGCTTTTTTTGGCAAGAAGATGGTATTGTTATTTTGTTGTTGTTGTTTTTGTTTGATTGTTTGTTTGTTTTTGTTTTTCTGCAAACAAACAATAAACATTTGTTGTGTAGCATGAAATACCAAATTTTACTCATAGCAATAGTACTGCCCTTTTCTAAAATATCTTATATTCAGTCAGGCAATAAAGATTAAAATATTGAATCATGAACTCATTAAAGCAACAAACTTCCTGGGTAATATATTCAGCAATGTCCTCAGTGGTGTTTAATTAACACAGTCTTTAAAAACACAGTTTAATAAACAGCATGTGAAAGATACTTTGGAATGTTTAATTTTGGGCCCCACACTACAGGGGAGACACTGACTGGAGCACAGCCAAAGAAGGGCAACAAAGGTGATTAAAGGCATGGAGCACAAGATTTATGGGGAGCAGCTGAAGGATCTTGGGTTGTTTAGCTTGGAAAAAAGGAGACTCAGGGGAACCCACATCATACTCTGTAACTACCTGAAAGGACCTTGTAGCCAGGTGGGGGTGGCCTCTTCTCCCAGGTTATGAGTGACAGGGCAAGAAGAAAAGGCCTCAAGCTGTCCCAGAGATGGTTTAGAGTGCATACTAGGAAAAAAATCCCTCGCTGGAAAACTTTTGAGGTATTGGAACAAGATGCCCAGGGAAGTGGTTGTCACCATTCCTGGAGGTACTAAAAATATATGTAAATGTGGCACTTAGGGACATGTTTTATTAGTGACTTGGCAGTGTTAGATTTATGTTGGACTCAGTGATTTTTAAGATCTCTTCCCATCTAAATTGTTCTATGATTCTGTGGGGGGAAAAAAAAAAAAATTCCAAACAGAGTTTTGTAGACAAATGAGTGCCAGGTCAAATCACTTTTTCAGCAAAAATATCTTCAGATCTCAAGGATTCTGACAAATATTTCTTTTAAAGTTGTTATCTTGTCAATTAATGATGAGAAATTCCATATTTTCAATAAAATTTCACTTAAGAAATTATTTTTTTCTTCACAGATTTGAAAAAGCTTGACCATCTCTCAACTGGTTCAAATTACTAATTCAAAAATACATGTAATATCTGTAAGGATTTTTTTCTCGTAGGAATGGAAAAACGACACAACATGGTAGTTATTACTGAAGCAAAGCTATTCCTAAGACAAAAAATAAAATAAAACAAAGTACAATACAATACAATACAACACAATACAATAAAATAAAATAAAATAAGACAAAGTATTTTTCCTAAAATGAACCAAAGGTGAATTTTATGGCAAAATGTTAAATTTTTATCAGGAAAGTTCAGAAGATCCTTGTAACAAATGTGATATGTCACAGTATATTATCATGATTATCATGGCATTATTAAATGTATTTAAAGAATATAGTAATTCCACAAGCGTTTATCTAGACTTTTGTGAAAAAAATCTGTCAGAAGTAGCTATGACACATGTATAATACCTCCAATGGCTGTGATGCAATAGAAGGTTAGATAAAGCTCTACTGTCCTGAGATTTGTAGCTCAGCTTTGGGAAAAGAAAAAGTCGTAAGTGAGCTTCTGATAACAGCGCAGAGCTATGTTCAGTTGGGTCAGGTATTTCTTTGGCCACACTTCCTACAAATGCCTCCTGTGTTGAACCACTCACTCAGAGACAAGTACTCAGTTACATTTTCGTTTTATATTTGGTTTGCTTTCCCCTCCAACCCTCACCAATTTATTTATTCTCCTTCTCATAGTTCCTTATTACTGTAAAGTTATTAAAATTGCATAAACCTCACAAGTGCTGCTGATATTTTTATGTGCCATGTCCATGATCACAGATAAAACTATGACTCCAAACTGTGAATCTTTAGTTTCTTGTACAAAAGTACATACATAAACAGATGAAGTTTCAAATGATAAACTTTGGGTGGCAAATTATAATATGTTTCAGTCATCCTAAGAGTATTTTTTATATCTCTTGGATCATTAAATTGTATGGTTTTAAAGAAAAAATTAACTGGATCTTATTAAAAGATTGTTTCAAGAACTCACATATCTCCATGAATTCTTGTGATTCTGATATTGCAGAGCAAAAGACAGAGATCACAGTCACAATGGATTATGAATAATGAAATTTTAATGCTATCCCTTATATATATAATCCATAAAAAGGAATAAGTTTCAATCAAATGTTAAGGTTGTGGTATTTACATATCAGGACAATTATGTATTTGTCTTTTAATAAGCACTGTCTCTGCTGTGCTTTTTTCTTTTTGTTGCACTTACCTCAACCATCACTTGTATGACTGAGTCTATACTGCCATGTGGATATTGCACTTGAGGACGTGGTGAACAGTGGTGGTGTTTGGATGGTTTGACTTGGTGATCTTAAAAGTGTTTTCCAACATTAATGATTCTATACTTCTATGATTCCATAAAACCTAATTTTTGCAGTTCTTTTGAGTTCTTAACTCTATCACCTTCATGTTATAAATGAAAAAAATGCTCATCTTCCTTCCTTCC